>RCIC01000004.1:6615000-7020000 GCA_018883505.1 Ceratosolen fusciceps | reverse complement strand
GCACAAGCACAAGCTCAAGTACTATTTGATAATAAATTCTTGATAATCACACACGTTAATCTATTTAGTAGTGCGTAATGCGTAGCTATTATATCTGGTATGAAATTGATTTAGTTAATTTACGAAGGGGCTGGTAGGGTGGGGAGGGAAAAAGAGAAAGAGAAAAGAAGAAGAAAAAAGCAAGAAAAGGATAGATGGACTTTCCTTATAATATATTACTTGTTTTTTCTTCTTTTTCTTCTCCTTCTTCTTCTTATTCTTCTTCTTCTTCTTCTTCTTCTTCTTCTTCTTCTTCTTCTGGATAATTAGATTTGATGGATAAATGACGATTTTAAATTTTCTCGTTGGCTCCCAGTGGTCCGCACATTACATTCTAATTACTGATTACCGTGTAGAGGCTGGGGATCGCGAGGCCCAGTAATTTATGTAAGTTTTTTTACGGTCGCGCTTCTTTCAAGTATTTAAAAGGCCGACATTGAAAACTTTTTGAAAGCTGATTGAAAAGAAGGCATAATTCATCGAATGCGCTAAAGCGTAAAGCTGGAAGTGGAAAAATAATATTCGAGCCCGTTAAGCAACGAAAGCAGCGATCTCGGGGCTCCTCGCCCTACCCCTGGCCGCGCTACCCGCTCCCGCTCCCGTTCCCGCTCCCGCTCCCTCAACGCTTTTGGCAATTAAAATCTTATATATTTTTATCGCCGGCGAGTCCTTTTTTATTTCATCATCTTTTTCGTCTACTTCTTCTTCTTCTTCTTCTTCTACTTTTTCTTCTACTACGCCCTCCTCCTACTCCTCCTACTCTACCATCTCTCCTTCGCTCCCCCTTCCTCTATGCAGCTCCGCAAGTCCCAAAGGGTCGTCGCGGCTACTCCATTATTCGGCGCAGAGAATTTAGAAGGAAAAAGCGGGATTTTTTTTTGTTTTTTTTTCCTTTCTTTCTTTCGTTCTTTCTTATTTTCTTTCTTGCTTTCATTCTTCAAGAGCGCTCTCTTTTTTCCTCGTTAGGTGTAGGTGCATTTACCGTATGATGTATGGCTTAGGAGAACATATATTTACGTGGCCGCGTTACACGCTTATTCGTCCGACAAAATCGTATTACCCAGACACAGACGCGTACTGGGACGCAATGGGACTCTCTTTTTTCCTACTCCCCCCCTCCCACCGCCTCACCTTCCACGAAACTTTCTTTTGTGATTTTCCTCCTCGCCCAGCACGTCCGAGCTACGCCAGCAGCGCTCGCGCTAACAACGTCTCCTCTCCGTCTTTATCTCCGCGCTGTCCTCCCCACCGCCACCGCCACCGCCACCCGCCCCTCCTGCCCTTCTCCGACTCTTTCCGATTGAAAATAAGTCGGTATCTAGACTGCGGCCGCAGTCTGCCCGCCGATCGAATTGCCCTGTAATACGTGCCACGAGCTTCGTATGTGGCCGCTCACACGTACGCGAAGGGTAATAGGTGCGCTTAGAGCCCCCCGAGATGACTGCGGAGAGAATTCAATTTCCGTCCAATGCTTATCCGTGTCTTCATCTTCGATTCGCTACTCTCTCTCTCTCTCTCTCTCTCTCTCTCTGTCTTACTCACTCTCCTTCGCCCCGACGGCCCAATACGACCGCCTGGATTTCCCGAGCTTCCCGTTCCCTTCGCTCGCGCGGTCGGCATCGGCCAGAGATACGATTCCGTGTTAAGGACGGTAGGGCGGGAGGGAGGGAGCAGCGGCATCACTTCCTCCTCCTGCTGCATTTACGGGCCGAACTAGAGTAACGTGATTGCACACTCGATGGCCAAAGCACACAATGCATTTCAGCTGGTCCGCGGAAGGGGCGGTGTAGTACCGAACCGAGGGGGCGGGGGAGGGGTGGAGAATAAATAAATAAGGGGAGGGGACGTAGGGGCCCGCGCGGCTAACAGTTAAGATTGGCTCGACTCGTCCGAGCGAGGGAGAGGAAAATAGAGGTAAACAGCCCATCGAAAAATGTGTCTGCCTTATGAGTGAATCGTGTTAGCATGCACTTTGTATTGTTACTGTATAGGTTTTACGAGCCGAGCTGAATTCATAGTAATTTCGCGAAACGTACACTCGTACGCCAATTTAAGTACCCCTGCTTCGCTCTCGACATTTTTTTTCTCTCTCTCTCTCTCTCTCTCTCTCTCTGTTGTTCGTTCGTTCGTTTGTTCGTGCGTTCGTTTGTTTATTTTTAAATTAATTCCCATATGATATGAAGTTGATGCAGTGCTATCTATTTTTACATTTGGCCTTTCTCTCATATACGTGTGAGGGAGTCACAGGCATCCTTAGCTACGTATGCAACATTGAATATTATTAAATCGAAGGCGTTTTTACCTGCTCGTACGGGGAGACGTTAAGGATTCTTTGCCCTTTGAATGAAAGTGTACCGTACGAGACCTGAATACGATACGACGCACGACAAGGAATATAGAAAAAAAATTCAATAATTAAATTAATGCTCACCCATCGTCGGCATTTTGTCGGTAAATTCAAGAATCCATTCGTTCGTGTCGACCCTTCAATGTCAATGTCACTTTTTAAATTAATTTTGGCCCTATGACCTTGCAAACATTTCACTTTAAACAAACTCCGCCCCTCCCGCCGACGTCATTTAATCGACCGGAAAAATTAAGATTAAAACCCAATGGTCGTGGATTTAATTCTTTTTTTTTTTTGTCCCCATTCGAGTATTCACCACATTTACGGCTTAACGAAACAGTCTAGAAAACCGTCAACCTCTACATTACACTACGTATTATTCAATAAGATTATTAAATGAGTCTTAAATAAATAAAGCCTAACGACATTGGTATTTCTTAAGTACATGTTAAGGCTACTTTTTGTACATCATAAATAATTAAGCACTAAAAATAATACGAGTGCGTGCGAATTTCGGCGATTCTATATTTATAATTTATACGTATGTGGCGGCAGCACTACGAGTATCGCCGATAAAAATAAACAAACCTAGTTCAAATAGACAGCGGTATTTATTTAAAACGGTATTGCCTGACCGTCAACTTGTACGAAGCAGATAAAATAAATTTGATTCAAAAAAAAAAAAAAAAAAAAAAAAGGTGAGGAAAAAAAAAGAGTCGAGGATAAATGCCGTATTACGTATATTGAAATTACAATTACATTTGTCACTGTGGTATTGGCCAATTCGATAAGTAATACAGCTGACGGAAAACGCAATCTTTCACTCGAACGCCGAGAATCTATAGGTAGTAGTAGTAGTAGTAGTAGTAGTAGTAGTAGTAGTAGTAGTAGTAGTAGTAGTAGTAGTAGTAGTAGTAGTAGTAGTAGTAGTAGTAGTAGTAGTAGTAGTAGTAGTAGTAGTAGTAGTAGTAGTAGTAGTAGTAGTAGTAGTAGTAGTAGTAGTAGTAGTAGTAGTAGTAGTAGTAGTAGTAGTAGTAGTAGCAGCAGCAGCAGCAGTAGTAGTAGTAATTCCATCTGGAGTATCGAACAGAAGAAAATAATGCATTATAATGAATAGCAGTACTCTTAAACGTAATAATAGTAAGAGGTAAAAAGGCCGTTTACGATTCATCGTGCGAATCGATGCGATGCACACTTTTTTTTATTTTTTTAATAAACAGAACAATTGTCTCATTAAAATTTTGCGATTTCGTAAGCGCTACCGAGAGAGCAGCGAGGCCGCATCGAAATAAAATGGAATAGATAAATGGGAGAGGGCAGAGGAGGAGGAGGGAATACAAGAGACCGAGAGCCGTATTCCAGGATGACTAGGATACTTTAGTCGATCTACGGCGATTGATCTTTTGATTAGGATATTATATATATATAGAAGGCACCGATGATACCTACGCATTCGAAAGTATTGAAATATTCGCAGAGTGAGAGTAGAAAAGGGAACGACGGCGGGATAACGCGCCAGAGGATGGAAATTCGTGACGATCGCGAAATCTCGACGACGTGCACGACGACGACGACGACGACGACGACGACAAGGAAGCCGAGGAGGAGACGCGCGTGGAGTAAAGGCGATGAGGGGGTGGGGTGATGAAGGACGGGTGCCGGGTACCGGTCTAACAAAGGACTCTAGCCGTCGATGATTTTGCATGGGTCCCCCTGACTCCCATACACGCACAGCTTAACGCGCCCGAGTCGATTAATCGTGATGCAACACGCTCCGCTCCTCTCGCTCGGCTCGATCGGTTCTCATAGAGAGTCCCGCGCCCCCGCTGCCTCCGCCGCTCCTCGTCATTCGCTATTAATCCCACAAACGAGAGTAAGAAAATGAAAAATTACCATAAACTATAATTGACTCCGCAGTGCTCCTTAAATAATTCCGCAATGTGCAACGCTTTGATTGCCATTGGCTGTCGCGAGAGAAAAGTGGAAGGGGATCGAAATTCGAACCCGGGCATTTATCTTTCTCTCTCGATTCCTCGAATCGAACCCTCCGCCACCCTCCCTCGGACCCAATAACCAAACCAGCTAGTCTAGCATTAGACAACGTTGGCTCGAAAACCAGGGATGCCAGGAGCCTCGAGTTGCCGAGCGCGCAATAAAACCCGAGGCCGAGCGCTGATAAGCCTGTCTGTCAATCAATGGGTCTTCGATACGAGACATTCGCTCCCCCTCCCGCCAGCCCTCTGGCCCTCTGGCCCCACCGCTGCCGTTGTCGCGCATCGGGGAAATTCATTCGTTACTCGTGTCGTTATTTACGATCCGTGGAAGGGGCAAGTAAGTACAAGCGGTCCGCACTTTTTACACCGAGTCCCTCCTTCGTCGTCTGCCGCTCGCTACGAGTGCCGCGGGGTTTGGGGAGCGCCGATGTCTGGACTAATTAATGTAGACTCGGTAAGGGAAGGGGATGATAAATAAGCTCAATGGGCCTCAGTCTATTCATAGCCGCGGCGAAGCGTATCGACGAGGCAGCGCCTCCTGCGTGAATTTTATGTAAATGCGGCGAGCGATATATAGGGTTGGGTGACTGAGCGAGTGGCGGGAGGGTGTGTGTGTGTGTGTGTGTGTGTGCGGATGATAGAGGAGCGGCAAGGGGCTGACTGGTGACGCAGCAATGAGATCGTCCGTGTCGTAGTTTCGCGCGACCGTTGAATAAACGGAGAGCTAACATAGAGACGAGAGAGAGAGAGAGAGAGAGAGAGAGAGAGAGAGAGAGAGAGAGAGAGAGAGATGATCCGCCGCTGACGTATGTGGATCAGAAAAACCCGAGCACGAGCATCGCGGGGATTTTTCGACCGACTTCCCCTTCCCCGAGTATCGCGAAATTATCCATCGCCCCGACAACGACCTGGCTCTTCTTCACTTTCCTTTAGGCCGTCGCCTCGAAACACTCATCGAAGCGCTCATTGCCACTACCCCCTCGCCCCGCTCTACGGCGCTATCATTTTAATCGGATTTTCCTCGCTTAGCCGCGTTAGCCCGAGTTCCGCCCGCGACCACAATAACACCCACTTTCGCCTATAAAAATTCATAAATTCATCCACCTCGCCCACCCCAATAACCCCAATAACCCCAATAACCCCAATAACCAGGACTCGCGAGCAGAATCGTTACTCGTACAGTTTGGTCGGTAGGGTGATGGGGGGAGGGGCGGCATCGGGAGGCCAGGCATCATCTAGCGCGAGCTTGGAGGGAGGATAAGAAACAGCTAATATAGAAGCGGGCGCTACTACTCGAGGGACCGTCGGGCGTACGCGCTCCTCCCCGCCCCCGCCGCGGTCATTCCACGCTCCGGCGAGTGCGTGGTCTTCTCGTTACGTAATCGAACCGACCGGCAGGCAGCCCTCTGGCCCGCGCGTGTACGCGTGTGCGCTGCCCAGCTGTCTCCGGCTGCCGAATGAAAATGTCCGTGCGTCTGGTCGAGTCTGGTGGGTTGACCTGGGGAGGGGGGTGTAAAAGGGGGGGGGGAGATATCGATTTCGCGCTTTCGTCAAGCTCGTTCGGCCCTTTGGCACCGCAACACACACCTCGCGCGTTCACGCACGTCGCCGATCCTTCATCCCTTCCATCGGGGGGAGGGGGCGGTGTGCGTGAATCTTGATCCTTGGGGATCGAGGCCCAAAGATACGCTAAAGCTATCGCGAGCTTTATTGCTTACTAGTTGACGTCCGACTGCCAGAGGGCGCTCGGGGCCAGTGAGAGGATACAATACAAATTCGATGATTTTTACTCGAGAGAGCGGCAGCAGCATCTCCTAGAATAATGAATGAGGCGTTGGTTTATCTCGGGCGCTCTTGTCGAAAGCGACGGATCTATGTCGGGGCATTGTTGTGGGGGAAGATGGTATCGTCGTACGGTTGATTGGGCCGATGCCGGCATTCTGTACTCCCCTGGCTCTAACGTTTTTTATTAACATTTATCCAGGCCATTCTATGGAAATTCCCCGGTCAATAACAAACAATACGCCGCGCGTCAAGCATTATTTAAGGACTATTCCTGGTGCCTCCTCCCGCCACCCCCCTCCTCCTCCTCCTCCTCCTCCGGGCGACGCGCTCCACCGTCTCCGCCATTAGTAATTATTGTTTGCTCAGAGAGTAGCTGGCGTCGGAATTAAATTACCAGTTGTTCCCTTCTAACCTCCTCCTCCTCCTCCTCCTGCTCCTCGTCCAGCCACCCACTTCAACCGCTCGGCAGCGAAACTGTACGAACAGAATGCGATGCAGACAATAGCCCCGGTGCTTCCGTAAGACGACGATTCATCTTGATGATTCGTCCCTCCGGCTCGCGAAATCCAGTGGATGTGCTCTGCGACCGGGGACCGATGGGGGTTGTCGATCCAATTAAGGGGAAGAAGGGGAATTAAAACTGGTTGGCCGGATCGTCGGACAGACAAAACTAGCGGAGTGCGAGGGCGAGGCGGAAGAGAAGAAGGCAGCGGAGTCGAGAGCGGCTGCGGCAGGGGTCGGGCGGGTGGGTGAGAGGACCGAGGTCAGACTCAGTCAGACGGACATCCTCTGCCGTGAGAAAGTCGTAAAGAACGTAAGTAACGCACGCGCCATTTTGCAGGGGATGATAATAGTGAGGGCGACGGGAGGGTAGTCGGGAGGCACCAGGAGTCGGAAGGTGAGGTTACGGGTAGAGGGCGCGGGTGGGTTATTTGGGGGGGGGCGGAAGGGTGAGGGTGGGAGTGCGCGGGGTCGGGAGAGTCGAGGGGTAGTAGCAGCCGGAGCGACAGAGTCGCCGCGAGCGGTGCCAAAGATCTTGGCGAACGGAGGGGGCGTGTGTCACCAGAGCGTGGCCCTGGGACAGCGCGGGCCAATGGGGTGTCGCGGAAGGCGTGGACCAGGGGACAACAGCGTGCGCCGCGGCCGTGGGACGTCTGTCGCCCGTCGGCCCCGTCCCCACGTAGCTTCGTCGGACGGCGGTTCCCCCACCGCCGGTATCGAGCTAGAGCCGAGCCGCCGACGGTGGTGGGGCCGTCGGCCGAAGCTACGCGGACACTCTTTGACCGAGGGTAGGGGACCCGGCGTCGGTAATGGTGGGGCAGGCGCCGGCGGGGAAGTGAGCGCGTGGTGGAGGCGGCGGCGGCGACGGCGGCGACGGCGGCGGCGGCAGTGGACTCCGTGGGTGGGGGGGGACACTTGGCGACACGCCCACTCGACACCGACTTCTTCGTCTCGAACCCCCTTCCATACCCAGTCATTCACGAACGCAGAGCGCACACAAACGCGCGCGCGCAGAGAGACAGCCGGAGACGAAGGGGACACTGCCGCAGAGAGACGGAGAGTCTCTGCTTAGTGGCCGCCGTCTCTATTTCTGCGCCCTTGCACGCTCTTACGTCAGTTCGCTCTCTCTCTCTCTCTCTCTCTCTCTCTCTCTCTCTCTCTCACACACACACACACGCACGCACGCACGTACACGCACTCGCAGAGCCGCAAACTCGTATATGATATGCGGCGAGTATGTTTGAGATGGGAGGAAAGCAATGGTCGTCACTTGGTTTTCGTCATCGTTGCCGCGAACGAACGCTCGAACGAAGGAACGATGGAACGAAGGAACGAGGGGACGAAGGAGTGTCTCGTTGTTTTCCGACCGCGGCGGCAGATGTGGAGGAAACTGCTTCTACCGAGATCAGCTGGGGCTATCTTTAGGGACTGACTGAGCTCTCTTTGTAACGCCGAGATGTATCCTTGCATTTTTAATGAGCATTCTCTTTTTATTGAGGGACTTTATCAGGAAACAGCCGTTACGTAACTTTTTCCTTCCTCTCTTCGTCCCTTTCGCCACATCCTCCTCGTTCCTTCCAGTTATTCTGCCATTCCTTTCGTTATTAAGTAATTTCCCTCGCTTGTTCCCTCCCTCCCCCCTCTCTCTCTCTCTCTCTCTCTCTCTCTCTCTCTCTCTCTCTCTCTCCATCTGTCCGTCTCTTTCTGACTCGCTCTTATTCATTCTCGTTCACTCTTACTCTCTGCATCGCCGTTTCAGTAGGGCAGCGCTAAAAGGGATACTCGACTCGTTCCTCTTTAATGTTTCGAGAAACATTTACAGGCAATAGATGTATAAAAGCAGGCCTTTTGTAAGGAGAAGGGGTATAGAAAAATATTTCTTATTTAATATAATCCGGCAGCAGAGGAGATATAAAGAATTTTAGATACATTTCCTTATTCTATTTCATTTAAAGTTTTATTATCTTCTCATACGTGAGATCTCCGCGCGCAATTCGGTTTACTCCTCGGAATGTTTCCCTCGAACTTCAGCTCAGAACCTTCGGCATACGTGGATTTTCATTCTTCCCTTGTATATTCAAATAATCAGCGAATTTTCCTTTTCATTTCGTACGCGGCGAGTCGTTTACTTTTAATAAAATTTAAAGAGGCTCACTCCTTACGCGCAATAACCGATCATTTTTAATGGGAACGTACGTTACAATTTGCTTTGCTTAATAATTGTATAATTACGGTGATATCGTCGTATGAGTTGATAAAGACTTTAAAAGACATATACTCGATCGCGATTTCATATGATTAGTGATCGTCGATGATTGTCTTGCTCTGCGAATAGACAGAATGTGATTTAATTAGCTATGAGCGAGGCGTGAATCTAGTTATTTCTCGATTTACTGCAATAATTTCACGCGGATGAACGGCGAGGAGACACGAAGGCGGGCACCGAAAATAAATACATTTACTTTTATTGTAATACGGATTGTAATACGGATCAGATTCACGGAGTCATGATAATAGGTAAGGAAAAGCAAGACTAGGGATTTAATATTCGGCAGGTACTCGTTGCACTTGATTATTCAACGTAGTTGGGAAGGGATTGCATTATTGTTTATATTGTCGAATAACGTTGCGTACGAAAAGCTTGTAATTGTTTAATGCGCGTAGTAATGGGCAGTTGTCGGCTATAGCATCGCTGTATATTATAGCATTAGAATCGCGAGAAGTCTGTCTAACGAATGAAGCGGCGCTTGCTTGCTGGCGCCGCTTTCCCTATAAAATAACCGAGTTTTAAGCGATCCGAGCTATGATTCTTTAACATAACCAGAACAATAGCTTGGGCTTCAAGTCAAGGGGACTAATTGCACGCATTTAAATCGAATGGTCGTTGTAAATGATAACTTTTCTTGGGGAAAATTAAATTATACGCAGCGGACTGATCGAAGAGGCTGCTGAAAACGAGCGATGCTCTTTCTACCTATTTACGGATTATGTATACGGTTATTGTAAAAGGGATAATACGTATCTCGAGGAAATAATTCAAGGACGGGTGACCGTTATCGCTCGAAACAGTAAATTGCTACGTCTCGTGTACCTGACATGACATGACATGACGTGTGTGCATATACGTTAGTGCGTGCGTGCGTGCGTGCGTGCGTGCGTGCGTGGGCATATGCGCAGAGTCCAGTAGTACAGGTGTATTGGAAACGAATTATTTATCTTTCTAGGAGTAATTGTGACGAGAGTCTCGTTAGAGTCGCTCCAAGAGTATTTACGTAGCTTGGGTTAGCGTCGGCAAGCCATCCCTCCCGCGGATAAATCTCACTCCAGAGGACGAGACCGTGGAAGGACGTCGCCGAAGGAGTAGCAGCAGGAGCAGCTTCTTGCTGAGTAAGCATCGCAACGAGTCTTGAATAGACGCTTCTTCTTTTCATTCGTAGCGCTAAGAGCCGCTGCTGCAAGTGCGTCTTCCTCATAACCCCAACAAGCGATTCCAACAGTCACTTGGTTTTCATTAGTACTGAAAGGAAAATATTACTCCCATTATATTATTTCCTCAAGCTTTTCTCTTTCTTTTAAATGATTTTAGGCATATTGTCCGTCAAATAGTTTGCGTTTGCTTTGCGGCGTCAAGTGCTTCGGTTACGACGGGTCGGAGGGTGCGGAGGGTGCGGAGGGTGCGGGTGACAATGGCGGTCTCGCGGCTCTTAAGAGTCCGAGCTTAGGTGCGTACGTCGGGCAGTTGGCGGCGGCGGGTAAAGGAGGGTGTGCAGGAGGACTTAAGACTCCGTCGATTGACGGCTCTTAATTGCTGGTTTTCTCTTATCTACTGTCACCTTCCTGCCCTCAATCTCTCCCCCCCTTTACCCTCTTAGTTTCGTATATATATCTCACACACGCACACGCACACGCACACGCAGACGAACGCGAGCACACAGACACTTTAGAGTTCAGTACACTTTGGCCTAAGACCATAGGATTAGTCTCTCTATCACTGCCAACCCACGTCCAAGGCCTAATCTTTCCCTGGATAGTTCGAGACATAACACCCCATTCACGAGGGGGCGGCTGCCTCGAGGCAGTCGGCAGGCGGTCAGGGGGTGGATGAGAGGGGAGTCGGACAAGGAATCGCGCTCGCACAACACGTACGAGCTGACGCTTCCAATTTAGGCGACCTTTCATGACTCACAAAATATTTCCTTTTATTTCAGCTATCCTTTCCTCCTCGACTTCTTATCAATTTTGCACGATAAATTGATTATATACGCGCGCTCCTCTGCTCCTCTGTCGCCCCTCCCCCCTCCGCCCGATTTCTCTCGACCGAAGTTCGGGTCTCGAGAGCGCGCGGACCCCCTGGATTAATTACGCTTCCAAATCAAAATCCTATTTTTCCCTATATCAAAACATTGTTTCTTGAGTCCTTGGTCGCCCCCTTGGCCTCCGTCCCCTCCTCCAACGACTTCAGCAAATATTTCAATGACCCACAATTCATGGACGGGAATATTACAAAAAATTACCAATAACCCCAATAACCTTTAACTCCTTATCGTTCCCACTACCAGGACTGATCACGTAAATCTCTAAATCTCTCTCTCTCTCTCTCCACCTCTATATATATATATATATATATACACGACGGATAAGCAGCTAAGGAATAGTCTGAAGGCTTACTGGTGAGCCGCAGTCGGAATTAATATGAGTGAAGGATGTAACCGCGATCTATGTCGTTACTCTCGTTAAATGTCAGTCGGGGTATAAAAGTGAAAGGGGCCTCTATAATGGAACGGGAATCGAAACGGAAGGGTTAGGTAGGCGAGGGGCGATTATTATAATAGAATAATGTACCGGTGATATTGAAAGGGCTTTAAATAATGCAAGGAGAGGCAATATTAGCCGTTTTACGGGATAATTGGGGTTAAAAATGGAAGCTACGTATTTATTGTATCAGCGCGGAATGAAATATCAGGGAGAGGTGGAGGTGGAGGTGGAGGTGGAGGAGGAGGAGGAGGAGGAGTAATGGCTAATAAAGGCGAAAAATTGCAGCTGTCATCCGAATCTAGGCTGCTTCCTCGCCTCGAGACTCTTCGTAGCTCGGCTTTTGATTAGAGGGCTAAATTACACGGCAGCCTCGGGCTTTAATGTCGGCGGCGAGCCGAGGGGTCAGGGGAATACGTAGAAAGTAAATCGTCGCCCTAAAAGTCGAGGAGAAAAAAATAATTGCGCCCGCGCGAGCCTACTTTAAACTACTCGGGTATTATTATAGGGAAGTCGTGGCGGTGGTGGTGGCGGTGGCGGTGGTGGTGTCCGAGGAGGAGGGTCTGGGCGTCGGCTTGGCTGGGACGAGCCGCCGCAAGATAGAGGAGAGCGGCGGTGTGGAGGTCGAGTCGAGCCGACCTCGCACGCCTCTGACTTTTCACCATTTCTTTTGACACTTGACATTAAAAGTCTCGGGGCTTTTCGCGCAGGCCGCACGTAAGGTTGACGGATCGTCGAGCGCATTCAGGAAATTAGGCAATTTCCGGACCTTCTCCCGCCCACCCTGACTAATCAGCGCTCGAGTGGCTCGAGAGGGGGGGGGATTTCTCGCGTGGATCGCAATTGTTATTGTTGTTGTTGTTATTATCATCATCAACATAATCATCATAATAGTAATTATTATTTATTAGTGTTGTTGTTCTTCTTGTTATCATTATTATTGTTATTATTGTTATTATTATTATTATTATTATCACTCCAATCGATTAGAGGCGGACGGATGTAATGGAGCACGGGTTCGCGCGGTTGGGCTCGCGCTTCTCCGGGGGCGAGCAGGAGCGAGCCACTTCTCGTAGCAGCTACGAGGCCGAGAATTTCGGTACCGGGCGCTGAATTAAAGAATGGAGTCGCCTTCACGCGAACCTCGAGACGCCGGTGAAGTCGCGAGCGATCCTCCGCCCGTGTGTGCACCGACGGATTCGCTGCCGCGCCCTCCTCACAGAGCGCCCTCCTAGCCCCCATACCCGTCTCCCCCGTCACCCCCTCTCTCGCTCTACCACGATCTCGTTCTCTGCAGGGCCGCACGAGCCGGCCACGTCCCAGCTAGTGCAGATCGATCGAGGTAGAGCGGCCCTCGAGCGGCTCTTCTGTCTTCTCCGTCGTACCCCTTCCGTCTTCGCCGCGGCCGCTCGCTCGAGGAGTCGAGCTTACTTTTCAATTTGCCCCCTTCATTCCAACAGCTGCTCTTCTAATCATCATCATTGCTCGTCGTTACGGACAACCCCCGTCGTCCCCTCTCATCCATCTCCTCCTCCCAGCTCTATGACTTCCACGACGACTTACTCCTACACGAGGAGCCTCGACGAACTTAATCCCTTGAATTTTACAATTTCGCAACTTTTCAATGCTCTCTGCGCTCCAGCTTCCTTTGTCTTTCAACTAATTTATCCCCCATTTATCCCCATCGCTTTTGCTCTTGATTTTTTTTGTTTTTTGTCCAAATGTCTCCATTTATCGGGAATGCAAGATCGATATTACGGATTTGAGTTCGATTTCAGTTAAATCTACTTTCCCGAGAGGATGCCGTCGTCGAGTCTTGGACGGGGTGCGAAAAGTAGGGTTAGCCCGCGAGTTAGTTGCCTCGTTCGTTGAGCGGGTTGGAAAGGGGCCGAGGGGGAGGGGGGGGCGAGACCCTAATGACGGTCCTCGTTTCAGGGATAAGCCGAGCGAGGAGGTGTGTTATTAGGAAACGGGGATAGCGCCGACTGAGTCCTGCTTGGCGTACAGCATCGCGCTCGAGGAGGGGCGGTAAGGTGGAGCCGGGAGGGGGATGGGACGGAGGGTGAAGCGAGGAGTCGAGGGCCAATCTCGGAGGTAAATCTTGTTTGTTTTTTGTTGGCTGAATCGTCCGATTGAAAATCCAGCTCGCGGGGCCGAGCACGAGGCCGAGGGGCGACCGTTTTCTCGCGCCTCTGCTCGATCGTCGGCCCCAGGTCCATCATTGTCCTGCCCCTCCCTCCCTCCTCGGCCCGGCTTTCTTCCTTCCTTCCTGGCGCCCATGTGGGAAAGACACGCGAAGGGAGACGGAGTAAAGAGTGATAAAAGAAAGGGACGAGAGGGAGGGATCGGAGGTATCAATCGGACGCCTCGTAATTCTATAGGATCACGTGTATTTATTTATTTTTATCCTCTCGACTTTTTCTTCCCTCCCGGTCCCACACCCCAATAACCCTCGGCCTGGCCATCGCCAACCGGGCAACGGTCCGCCGATGAGCACCCCGACCAATGATCTGTAATTTTTAGCCTCGCGAGTACGACGGCGCAGACGAGGGAAAAGCCAAACTCTCCCGAGCGCAATACTTTTTTACAGTTCGATCGATTTCGAATCATTTAAAGTGCCTTTTTTCAGTCTACCCTCCTGATTATCGCTTCCACCCAGTCTCCGATTACTCTAATTACACGTACATAAATAGCCTCCTTGGGTCGTCGTTATTGCTTGAAACAATAGTCATTTTACGAGAAATTGGCCCCCTCGACTCGACTCTCGCTGCGAGCGAAGCCTCTCTTCGATTTACATTCCAATATTTATCGGCATTTTGTTCTTTCGAGCGATTTTCAACGTTCAAGCATCGACTCCCATGGACACTGTTCGACGGAGTCGACGGAGTAGCGGACATTGCATAAATAAATGTCAAATCCATTTATTCGGCAACTTGTATTTTATAAATAATTATAAATTTCCAAAGCCTTTGTGATTATGTCTTCGTTAAGAACTGATCTTAAATAAATAATATTTCATTGTAAGCCCAAGTAGGAGAAATCACCTGTCAAATTACTATGAATTGCGAGCAAGGACACGTACAACGGAAAAACACGCGTTAAATACGTTTCAGTTAAAAAATTCGAATGTTGTCAAATACACGATCGAGCGAACTTGTCACTACGTCCAGATATATAATATTACAATAATATTAGTGACGGGTTGCAGCTGACGAGATGGATGAGGGCAGTTATAAAAGGATTAAGCAAACAATAACGAAGCTTAGGCTTCGATCGGTCATTCTGTCTCGGACTTGACTCGTATATTATTTCTTTTTCTCGATATTAAAAGGCGACAATGATGACAAATTTCACTCTATGAATTCCAGTTGAGGGATTCTTAATTACATTTTTATATTTTTCGAGAGGTTTTTTCACGACCGCTGAACACGAATGGCTTTATCTTTGCTTTAAAGAGTCCGATAAATCCGAAAGATTTACTGTCACTACATACGTAATGATAAAAATAATTTCGGACGAGGGATAATGGGAAACTCGACATTTAACGGAATGTATGATTAATAAGAGGGAACAGAGGCGAAATAAAGTTGGATCGTGAATGTTTAGGCGACGGTAGGTCGGTAGTAGTAGTAGTAGTAGTAGTAGTAGTAGTAGTAGTAGGGAGGGAGGGGGATCGTGGAGTAAGGCCGATGACGTACTGTAGGATGGATTGGATTAGGTGGCTTTCGTGCAACCCCAATAACCTTTCGAGAGCCCGGGCGGCTCGGCCGCGCGCGGGCCTTACAATCAATGTACAAGGATACTTTATTCCTTAGACATGAGCTGCTACGTGGCACGCTATCCTCCCTACCGCCCCCTCCCCAATAACCTCCTGTCCCTTTCCCGCTGAGCGCGCCGCCGGTACAAGACTGTCGGGGCAACAGGAAATAAAGGAGGCCGATGCTGAGAGGGCTCGATTGGCGCACGCTCAATGATAAATAAGGATTAATCGTAATATTTAGCGGTGGTTGGTGAGTGGCTGAGGGGGTTGGGGTGGGGCGGGAGGAGGGGCGAGGGGTTGGCGAGGCTAAAATGGCTGTAATAAATACTCGGTTAATGCTCGCGCCCAAAAAGCAGCCCCTCGTTTTTCAACCTTCAAGGAGGTCGCACGCGAGGAGTACGCGAGTCGACTGGATGCTCGGCGGCGGCGGCGGCGGCGGTGGCGGCAAAGGCAGTGGCGTCCCGGTCGACATTGTATACTCGCCCGGCTCGTGTAAATGCGGGCCGAGCGGAAAAGTGATATGTCAGCGCGTCGCTACTACTATCCACGCACATGTGCCGTGTAGAGGGGCGAGGGGATGGGGATGGTGGGCAGAGTGCCGTGGGCCGATGATAAAAACGCTGTTAATCGCGCGTCGGGGCTCGTTGACACTGGATGGGCCGCAGCACCCGGACGTCAAGAGCGGGTCAGGGGTCTTGGGAGCGTCGTCGGTAATATTTATCGGCGAGCTAATTCGGGCGACCTCTCACGGCTTTTCCGGTACGTAGCCACTCGCGAGCTCGGGAGTCCGTTATCAGCCGGTTACGCCCAAGAGGAGAAAGTCGCCCAACGTCGCGTACGGGGTCTGCGTTAAAAGGGCTGCGCGCCGGAAAAACCTCCTCCTCTCTAGTCTTGAGTGAGCGAGTGAAAGAGTGAGTGAGTGAGTGAGAGAGAGAGAGAGAGAGAGAGAGAGAGAGAGAGAGAGAGTAAAAGCGGCCGTTGGTGGTGGGTGGTCCTCGTCATTTTTTCTCCTTGGAGCTTTCATGAAAATTGCCGACTAGGAGAGGAGCCTCTTTGTACGCCCATATGTACTTTGCTTTTTTTCTTCTTCGCCTTTTCCCCGAAAGCGGTACCCGCGAGGGTGGCCGGCATGGCGGGGGTGGAGTCGTCCGATGGCTGAAACGCGGATGAATGTTGGAGATTTTCTGTTTTTGGGCATTCAGTCGTAGGTGGCTTCGTCCGGTGAATGAATGCCGTCGGCTGTGGCCACCGACCCAACTAACTACCGCACTCCCCGTCCCCCAGCCCCTCCGCACCGTCCCTACACCGTAGTGAAATTCGCAGCCATTGAGGTAACAGTAGCGGCAGCGGCGGCAGTTTACCCTCGGGCTGGAGCACCAGCACCACCAGCACCACCAGAAGCAGCAGTAGCACCAGCAGCACCAGCAGCACGGACAGCACGGGCAGCCACATCAGCAGCAACGGTCCGCGCTCTTTTTCCCCCTACTCGCTCGACGGCCAAATAGAGCGTCGAGGAGAGGAGCGAGCGGCCGCGTTTCGGTGCCCGGGCAGAGATATACACGGAAATCTAAAAAGCTAATTTACTTTAAAAGTATTCCTGCATCCTTCCCCTTTGGCTGTCGTATAGCTGGTCCGCTGGGGTCGCTCGGTTGCTTGTCCATACGGGTGGAGCAGGTTGAGGAGGTTGAGGAGGTTGAGGAGGTGGAGGAGGTGGAGGAGGTGGAGGAGGAGATAGAGAGAGTTTCATCAAGCGTGCGTGCGTGCGTGCGTGCTTTGAAAAGCCGAACGAGGTAAAAGAGCGAGCGACCGACGGGGCAGCGACGAGGTTACGGGCGAGAGTCGTAGCGCCGGCTACGTCGAGCTCGGCGCGGAGGGCGGGTGGGAGAGGGGCGGGCGGGCGGGCGGGCGGGTGGCAGGATGGTTAATGCAGCCAGCGACAGATTGGCGGTGCGGTGGCCAGCCTATTCGCCCTCACCAGCCCTCCCCCCTTCCAGCCATGCACACGCCGCTCTTTCTATTCGAATGGGCTTTATCTCCTAGTCGCCGACCAGCCGACCAGCCGACCGGCTCACTTCGGCGGATGGTCATTTCACTGATAGCTCGCAAAACCGCCGCAACAAAATGTCCAAACTCGGCGCGTGGCATCACCGTCCGGGAAAAAAAGCGCGGGGACGGGGGGTGCAGATGCTCTCTCGGCAGTCGGTTAGGCTAAATGAGTATCGGTGTAATAGCGGAGCGCGGTCCACGCGAGCGAATTTCGAGTCCGACTTTAGCAAAGGCCGTGGGGGCGGGGGGAGGGGGACAGAGACGGTGGCTAGGGGAGATTATCGTGGAGAACAAAGAGATAAAAGAGGAGTAATTGAATCGGGCGCGCATGCGCGCCAGCGAATACTTCCAAAGGACTCGGCGGGCACAAATTAGTCCGCGGACGAGACCCGTCCAGATAACCCTACCTCCCCCCTACCCTCCCCCTGCCCCATGCCGCGTCCCGATACCGACCAACGGGAATGCGATTGGCTCCGGGGAGGAGATAGCCGGTACTTCCGGCCATTTGCCTCGGTCGAGAGCGAAATTTTCATTCCGACTAACTGCTGGTTCGCGACCCCGGCGATCTTCTCGACTTTTCGACGCATCGTCATTCCCCCCACCCCTCCCCCTTCCCCGTCCCGTTACAATGAAAATCCCGGCGATTCGAAAGCTGCGGGTTTTCGAAAATCTGTTTTCCAAACAAATCGCCGTCCCCGCCTTCACTCGATATGAAATAGTCGCGCGCATCGTGCGCATGTACATCCTGGAGCGGGACGAGCCCGTCCGAAGGACATCGAAGCTCCGAACTGAAATGTGCGTCCGCAGCTTTTAAAAGCCAAAGTAAGCATCGAAGGCAATTTTTATAAGGGAAGTGTACGGGACGTGCGGGCGTACAATGTACCGAAAGCCATTTGTTATCGATTTCTTACCCGCAAGCCATTTTTAACAAAATATAATCAAATCCGTCGATTCGACCGGGCGTCTTGGCCACGTATTTCACTACAAGACTAACGAACCCATCGCAATGGAATAAAAAACAATGGCTTCCCATCCTTTCTCAATTGCCTTTCATCGTCGATTATCGCAAAATCGATGGCAACGAACTCGTTGTTATTGTTATTAGCTTTGGTGCTACCGCCACTACTACTGGCTGGCTTCCCTGCGACACGACCTACGCTCGCGTCCAAATCTGTTACGCTAATTAATGAATTATCGAATGGCTCGGGAGCGTGTGAATAGGATCGCTGTTGGCGGGAGCGGAAAAGTTTAATAACAGATTTGGCCTGTTTTTACTCAAAGGGGGGGGGAAGAAGAAGAAGAAGAAGAAGAAGAAGAAGAAGAAATAAAAAAATCCCCATAAGCAGAAGCAATAACCGTCTAATTACATTAATTATGTGAATGGTAAAAATGACGAAACTCTGGTTAAGGAGGAAATGCAGTGGATTCCTTAAGAATGGAGTTTTGTGCGCAAGGGCCCCGGAGCGCAAGTTCGCCGTGACCGTCGTCGGCGGGAAGTCGGTTCGCGGGGCGGGAGGAGCGCGGGGCCACTTCTCGAAAGTCACGTTTATTAGCATTTGATGAGCAATTACGCAGATTAGGATCGAGGGCCAGGAGCACCGTATCGGGCCCCCCCGATCTCCCGATCTACCGAGGATCGCCCGGCAAACGCTCCTCTCCCTACCCCGTAGCCCCTCGCCGCTCGGCACAGCCGTAAATTGAAAATCAGTGGCCGCGATAAGGCTGATGGAGGAGGGGCGCTCGCGGGGTCCCCGTGTTTTGACAAGCCAAGCAAGACGACAATTTCCTCGCCGAGGAATATCGCGGCCGCCAAGCGTGATGGGGCCCGCGTAGACGAGCTGCGAGGACTCGGCGGCCCCATATGAGACGGAGGCATGGTGGAATGGTGGCATGGAAGGATGGAGGGATGGAGGGATGGAGGCATGGAGGGACTCGTACACCGTGCGCGGGGAGGATAAGTGGAGGAGGAGGAGGCGAGGGAAACCAACTCTGTCCGGGATCGGCATCGGGAGACTCGTCGCGGCAGATCGCGCGAGCGGCCCACTCGTTACGTATCCCCGGCGTTTAACTGCGGCATTATACTTGTAAATTCCAAATAATTAGCCGTAATCAAGCACAGGAAACCATCGCTGAGTGGGTGCGCAATTATTTTTAAATAAGATTCCGCTGCTTCCAACCTCCTTCTCCTCCTCATCCTCCTCCTCATCCGACGTCACTTACGCTCCAACGCCCGCCTCCTATTAGTTCGCGACCTCGTCGTCCTCGTCGTCGTCGCCGTACTATCAGCGACGTCATCTTTTGCCGCTCGGAGTCGCGACCGTCATTATTATTGTCAATCCGAGGGCTCGGTGCGTTAAGTCGATTACGCGAGAGTGTAATTGATCGAGAGTCACGTGGCTTGCCATCATAATACCGTAAGACTGCCGAGCTCGGAAAATTCATCAAAATAGCCTCGAGCTTTCCCGTAAGGATAGACAACCGGGGAACATTTGCGGGATGAATGAAGACAAAAGAAAAGCAACGGGGAAAAAATGACAAAAAGAAGGAGGAGGAGGAGGAGGAGGAGGAGGAGGGGGGTTGAAGGAAGAAAAGTTTATTTACTTAGGCGAGGAGGCGAATACGAAAATTGTCCTAGTTTTTGTCGATTCATCCTCGGATTCCTTTCCCAGCAGGAGATAAAGGATAAAGGCTAAAGGCTATCGATGATGAAAAACTGCTTGCTTGTCTAGCGTCGCTCGACAATTTCGTTTTTCGGGTGTCCGGCAGAGCAGTGCTCCGACCCCATGACCAATGGTCCGAAAAACTCGGCTTACAAAAGTTTTAATCGGTGCTCGTCCAAGCATCGAGGAACGCCGTCGTCGCGTCGACTCCCCAGCATCCGTAAGCTTTTTCATCCTTTTTCATCGGCGACAAAGCTAAATCATCCTCCGATCCCCCCCCTCTCTCTCTCTCTGTCTCTCTCTGTCTCTGCGCACACGTCTCTCTCTTCCCTTTCATTACTGCTTATGGCCAAAGCAACGCTTTTATCTCTTCGCCTAATCCATTGCTCGCTTTAACTTTTAATAAACTTTATCCCCCCCCTTCCCCCCACCGTGGCATTGATCACTCCCCACCCCACAACCCTCCTCTATCACCTCCCCCCCTCTCTCTCTCTCTCTCTCTCTCTCTATCTCTCTCTCTCTCTCTGTCTCTCGAGCGCCAAAACAAACTCTCTCTGCAAATAAACCAATTTTTTTTTGTTTTTACCGAGTCCTTTAACAAAATTGCCGAGGAGGCTCGAGCCTCGACGGGTCGAACAATAGCAATAATAAAAGAATCTCTCTAGTCTAGACGCCACGGAAATTTCGTTCATTTTGTTCAATTTGATATTACGTTAGGAAGTCATAAAGTAATGGCGGAGAAGATTAATAACAATTCTGTGGTCGTTAAAAGAAACGGTAATAATTGTGTCATGGCAGAGACGATTTAACCGCCGAACCCGTAGAGGGTGCGACCCTGCCTCTTGAGTGAGTAGACGACGTCCATGGCGGTAACCGTTTTCCTTTTGGCGTGCTCGGCGTAGGTTACGGCGTCACGGATGACATTTTCAAGGAAGACCTTGAGAACGCCGCGAGTCTCCTCGTAGATGAGACCGGAGATACGCTTGACACCTCCACGTCTGGCCAGACGACGGATCGCGGGTATCGTGATACCCTGGATGTTATCACGCCGTACTTTACGATGACGCTTGCCTCCTCCTTTTCCCAATCGCTTTCCTCCCTTTCCGCGATCAGTCATTTTTCCGCTTTCGTTGCTCGAGACGGAGACTCAAATAACAAACCACAAAATGATCTCGTTCAAAAATATCCATTGGCGCTCTCTCGATCGTTCGACTGCTTTAAATAGCTAAAAAAAAAAAAAAAAAAAAAAAAAAAAAAAAAAAATAAGCTACGTGCAACGCACTCCATACAGATACGGCATGCATCTTCAACTTTAACGTGGATTCCACCCCAACGGTGCTTGGCTTTATCGATCGATCAGAATCTACCCTAACCGAGGGAATTCCATCCCTTGGTACGATAACAGCATGACGTCATGAAAGGGAAGCACTGACTTTTATTGGGTCAGTATGCCACTACTCTTTTTTCAATATTTCCCTTGTCGGGAAGGCCAGATGCTGCTCCGTCTTTATCTCGTTTACCTATACATTTTATCCAATTATCCCAATCTTTATTACTTTGCTATTTGAATAAAGACGTTCGTAATTATATATATAATTATCGCGTATTGCTTATACACGTACTGGAGAAGACGCGGGTAATTGTTGTTGAAAGGACTGACTGGTTCACAATATTTGGCGATAGTTTGACGGCCGAGTCGGCAAGTAGGTCGGCAGGGATATTTTTTTTCAAAAGGATAAACCAGTCAATTCTCGGTATAAATCAGTCTCGGACTTTTCGGTATGACAAATCCCCTTAAAGTACCGCAGATAGATCAAACGTCACATGTGTCAACATCATATACTCGCCTCGATTCTCCCTGACTGCCGCCTTAAAGCCTTCCTCCTCCTACCCAATAGCCTATCATTTTTCTCCCAATAAATACTTAAATATAAATACAGGGGATTCCACGCCATATTTAAGCTTCCCTCGGATTTATTTTTACATCCGTTCATAGGTATACGTTTGTTTTTCCCAATCCCGTATCTTTTACCCCCGGTCGATGATACTATTAATACTTATTGCAAAATCACTGATTAATAACAAGCTCATACGGTTTTGGTAGTAATTTTGTATTTTATCATTAGCCTTGATCGTGGATTCCCTCTGTAAACGCACGCTTCGTTTGCCTATGCGTGTAATTTGATAAATAGCGGCAACGCTTATGCTTATGATTAACTTGCTCGTACAACCTTTCATCGGCTATATATACACTGTACCATTTATTTCCATTTTTATTCCTTTAATATTACGTCGTGTCACAGAGAGACAGACTCGCTCGTACCACACGCACACGCACACGCGCACGTACTCTCTCTCTCTCTCTCTCTCTCTCTCTCTCTCTCGAGTTTTTAACTGTAGATTGGCATCGGGCATTAGACACGGTCGAAATGAAAGACGAGGAGGAGGAGGAGGAGGAGGAGGAGCAAAGCCTCACGTCCGCGAGAGTCCACCTAGAAATTTCCACGTTTTTTAGGAGCCGGAGGAGAGTCCTGCCGCCGTTATAAGCGCGATGATCGTGCGATCGACCGAGCGGACGAAACGCTCGATTCCAGGAACCTCGTGGAGGATTCGATTACAATGTCGAGGGCCGGTTAAGCCTGCGAAAAAGCGCGAGCCACGGACTCTGTCAATGCGTATAAAGCAAAGTAGCCGAAGACGAGACGCGTGAATCTTCCTTTCGATTTTTTGCGAGGGACAAAGTGACCGACGAAAGTGCTATGTTGTGCCAATATTGGCAACGCGCAAGCCTTTCAGCAACAATAAGAACGTCCAGCCGGGCCTCGGGGCGAGCTCAATTCCTTCACCGTCATCCTCACCGTCATCGTCATTATCATTATTATTATTGTTGTTGTTGTTGTTGTTGTTGTCGTTGTCGTCGTTGTCGTCGTTGTCGTTGTTGTTGTCGTTGTTGTTGTATTTACACGTCAGTGTGGTTATGTGCGGCCTTATATTTAATTAACGTTGAATAGACAGTTTACCACTTGATGAGATCTTATCTACGCCGCGGCCGATTAATTTATGTGCTTTTCTTTCTTATTCTTTTTTTTTTTAATTTTTAATTTTTTATTTTTATCTTTGCAGTTTAGCCAGCCACCCCCCCCTCCTCCGGCCGATGCCTCGATGCCGATCGACAGGCGCGATTACGAAAATCATTTAATTACATAATCTGCAATAAAGAAAAAAACTTGGCTAATTAACTTTCTTAAGTCGATTAAAAATAAGGAGTTGCGGGGCAGGCGGCGGGAGGAAGGGCTGGGGTCGACCCCCGCTTAGGCTAAACGTGTCGTTAAATGCCGCCGTTGTAAATACTTTCGATACCATTTAGTCGATAAAGCGAGATAATAATCGGGGATCGATTCACGGAATTCAATATTATAGGAAAAATAAGATTAAGAGCGTGCGATGGACTTGTTTCTTCGACTTAGGCGCTTGACAGGAGAGAAGAGACGTTTAATTCTCAGAAGGATACGACGACAAAGACTCTCGTCTCGTCTCTCTCTCTCTCTCTCTCTCTCTCTCTCTCTCTCTGCTTAAGAAATCAAAAAATGCCGACGTTCAATGCTCGCTGAGAGACCGCATTCTTTGGATTTTAGTCGGAAAAAGAAAGCTTAAAAATCTTAATAAAAATATAGAAGGTACTTGTAGGTCGTGTATATAATGCTGGAAGGAGGGGCCATCGAGGCGGGGGAAGGGCGGATGCGTTGAGTGGACCGAGAGCACCAAGTCCTACTTTACCGATTGCGCTTGTAACATGAAATTTGGATTTTGATAAATTGTCGCCGGATCGAGAGTGCGGCGTTCGGATAAATCCTCGGAAGAAAGAAACGGTTGGGCGGATCATCGCGAAGAAACGATCATTGGGGTTATTATGATCGAGTTGACGCGGCGAGCGAAGCAGATGCGTATTTAAATAAAGCCAATGATCACGAGCGACGGCCACGACGGGATCTATCCAAGTTAATAATAAAGCTACTCCTCGGAAAGCCCACCCGAACCCTCCTTCCCTCCTTATTTATCAATCCACGTTAATAATAATTTGCCAACGACCCGTTTTATCTATTTAGAAATGCTCGGAATCGGCTGTACAGTCGGCCGAGTGTTCCCGACCACGATGGGTCGACTAGTTACAGTATAACCTTATCGGCTAATCACATTGTATTTAACCGCTCGAGATTCAATTCGCCAGCCGCGGCCAGTAAATAAGGCCCGACGGAGAATTTACTGCGCAGCGGTGAGGCGAATCCGTCCGGGTCGACGTCCAGCTTCGCGGCTCCGCTGCTGGCTTAGTGGCGCGAGGGGGGGGGGCGGGAGGGTCTGATAAACTATGACGTTCGGTCGGATAGGACAGTTCCCGACACCCTGGTTATTATACGGGATGGACGGAACTCGCACGACAAAATACTCCTCCATTCGATGAGATAAATGAATCCCCGGGCGTCCAGTCGAGGATCCTCTGTCGATAATTTCATTATTGACGAGTCGGTTAGACGGCGACGACCGTGCGAGCTCGAGGGGAGCCCCCTCGTCCGAAAATCCCGAGGCGCATGGAGATTTTTCGTGTCCCCGATGTGGAACGGATTATAAGGACGGGATTGACGTGAAAATCGTTGCGGACAGAAGGTCCATTATCTCATAGAGCCGTCATGGACTCTGCAATTTCATGGACCCGCGGGAAGGGCGGAAGGGAGCCTGGAGTGGAGGCACCGAACTGAGGAGAATCGGTAATGATTAATTTATCGGAAGTAAATTATGAATTAAAGATGATTGGCCGAGGAGTTGACTGGCCACAACAAATATTGCTTACAAACAATTATTTCCCGGCATTACCTCGCCTCTATCCTCCTCCCCCTTAGCCGGCCCCATCGTCCAACCACCGCCGAGCATCGAATAAAAATGGATAATTTCATCGTTTGCAGAGGACAGGATAATAACAATGCTATCATATTCTCTTGGATAATGACGGGAGGCACGCACGTACATGCGGGGCCGCGAGTCTGTGTCGGCCGCAGTACGATCGCGAGAGAGAATGACAGATGGGGGTCGTTGAGAGACAGAGAGAGGGCGGGAGAGAGAGAGAGAGAGAGACAAAGAGTGAGAGAGAGAGAGAAGGGGGTGGGGGGATGCTGCGGGGGATCGTTCGTAGCGGGTGCGTACTTCTTAGGTTGAAATATCGATTCGTGGCACAAGCGCACCAACAGTCCGCCGACGCCGAATGCGCGAGGTGGAATTCCCGAGGCGCCCCCGACCCCGACCTCGCACACTTGTATCCGTCGAGCAAGCGAAGAGCGCGCAGCCTGAATCGGTACATCTGCGACTAAACCAACAACAGCAGGAGATGGTATACCGTGGCACCGAGAGCCGTTTCTATTTCCCAATCAATTTCCCTTCGAGCGCCAATAAATAAATAATTAAATAAATAAATAAATAAATAAATAAACAAATAAGTAAGTAAATAAATAAAGTACACAAATAAGTAAAGTAATGAAATAAAGTAAACAGATAAAGTAAACGTGCTTTATAAACAAAGTAAAGCCCGCGGCGCTGCTCTTTATTAATTTGTAGATCGATAGGCCAGGAAATTGAAATAATAAGCTACTTATTGATTGAAAAACCTGTTTAGAAGGACGATGATCGAGCCTACCAGCAGAACAAGTGTATCGCGCAACAAGGTAGAGAGGAGCGCGGACTAGCCAGGTAGGTATGACCGGACGATTACTAGACCATTTTCCCCTCGGATGGACACGGCCGTATCTTTTTTCTTCCCTTTCTTCCCTTTCTTTCTTTCCTTTCTTTCTTTCTTTCTTTCTTTCTTTCCTTCTTTCCTTCTTTCCTTCTTTTCTGCTTTCCTTCTTCTCGTTTTTTTCTTCCCTTTTTTTCTTTTGAATTAGCGCGGCCCGTAATTACGCTCAATACATCTTCGCTGGGGAATAAAATATTTAAATACACGTTTATAAAAGTTAATAATCCGACAGGAAATATATCAAATTACCATGGGATTATGAGCTATTAGTGTCATGTTCTAATTAGCTAATTTTAAAGGTTGGCAGGATAATTAGTATCATTTGCACTCAATATTGTTGGGAGCTTATAGTGGGGTAGAATGCAGTGGAGGGGGGTAGATGAGGAGCGGCTGGCCGTAACAGTAAAGACGTAATTCTATTTACCGGGGCGAAGGAAAGACGCGAGCGAGTATCGGTTAATAGTAATAACCAACGACAATAACTGGACGCTGACCTCTAATTAATGCAAGGCCATTTTGCTCTGAGGATAAATGGCCGCGCTTCCGTTCCGGCTCCACCTCGTAATCGATGGACCTAATGAATCTCGGCGGAGCGCTCACCGAGCAGCATAAGAACCAGCGGCTTAATAAATATTACGTATTCCTGGCCAAATTGACGCAAGTCATTTTCTCAGGGGTCGTCCTATCGATGCCGGGGATACCCTGGCAACGGAAGGAAAAGGGCCAATAATTAAAAGCCGAGCGAGGCGTGGACCTCGCACGAGAAATCATTAGGTGGTTCGCGATGGCTCTCCAACTCTCTCTCTCTCTCTCTCTTGCTCTCGCTCTTGCTCTCGCTCTTCGACTCTATTTATCTCTCTCTCTCGGGGTGAGCGGCACGCACCAGGGGGATGACGGGTAGAAGAAAGTGCTCGGCAAAGAGGTCGAGAAGAGGAGACGTTGGGCTCGAAGGGTGGCCGGCCCCGACCCCGACCCCGGCCCCGACCCCGGCAGCGGTCTCGACGTATCCTTGCTCTCAAGCATTACTTTTATTCCGTGTCATTTGAGTCCACACCCGCCCTAAGCCAAGAAGAAGAAGAAGAAGAAGAAGGGCTGGCTTTTCCTCCCTCCGTCGGAACTCGCTCGCTGCCCATGAGGCGGAGGCGTAAGGGGCCACACGCCTATATACCTATACATATATATATATATATATATATCGAAGGAAACGCAATAGATTTTTCCTCTTAAAGTGGTTTTCTAGTGGCTTCTTTTTTTTTTTTCTTTTTTTTTTTTTCCCTCGTAGGTGGAGAGCCCGGTTGCGGGAGAAGCACGAACGCCCTTTCGCCCGTTTACGCAGAGCCAAACGTGAAAACAATTTCTCCCGTGACTCTCCGGCATGTATATCTTTTGTTCCGACCCTCGTAAATCCGTGAAATGAGCAAGAGCACTGTGTACAAATGTCACGCGCTCCCATTGTTTGCGATACAGTGCCAGAAAAGAGCGAGGGCCGGCCGACTAACGTGATCGCTTTTACAAGGACCTCGCCGACTCCGCAGAGCCACGCGTTCGACAACGACGACCACGACCACGACCACGACCACGACTAAGACAACGACCAACGACCACGACTATAGACTACGACTACGACTACGACTACGACCACGACTACGACCACGACTACGACCACGACTACGTCTACGACTAGTGGCTTTTAATTGCCGACCCCGTTAAATGACGCGTTCGGCCTCAAGCCCTACCACACATCCTCCCCTCCCACCAACACCCTTATCTACTTCTACCCTTCTCGTTGCCCCATCCCATACCCCCAGACAATTACGTTCGCCGCTACTCAGAATTTAATAGTCGTATATCAATATTATTACGATGTTCCTCCTCGCTTTATTGAAAATTTATCAGTATAAAGCTCTTTACCTTTACTCGGGACCCTTAAACTTTAAATATATGTGCCGCTGAAAGCTTTTTTCAAAGTTCCCAAAAATAAATTAAACTACGAGCATTAAGATATATATACAACCTCCAAGATTTTTTACCTCCACTCCCTTCCCCACCCCTCCCCACCCCCCCTACCCTTTCCCTGCCCTTACCCTGCCCCCTGACCCCCTCCGCTCCACAATCCCTTTACTGTTTCTTTACTGCAGGGATATAAGCTTAAATTAAGAATTTCGTTTACAATTAACTTACCCCCTTAAATAATAACAACATACACGTGTACGTATACGTGTATTCTCTTACGTATTGTAAATACTACGTAACCTTGGACGAGTTTTCAATACAACAGTAAAACTAATATTTTTACGTGCGCTTTTATGTCCGTAACTAACGCTATAACGATTTTTAGTTAATGAATTCCGTCTCGGTTCATCGTTATTTCAATTATCGTTACTTTCATCATTAGTTTGAATAATCGTTTCGAATTTTTAACGAACAGTCCAATAAATATACCTTTCATTGTCTCTCGCGCAGTCATTAGAAAATTCTTAATTTGTCCTTTACGTTAAATCATTCGTCAATGTATCAATATTTTTATACTCGATATGAAAGGATGACTTTGGATGGGTATTAAGGACATCGAGCAAAAGTCAAAATAAAATTACGAAGGATGTGCATGTGCTGAAGAATTATTGATCTCAGACAGCCTTCAAGTAGTCAAGAACAAGTTAAACTTAAAGTTAAATATAAAATTGTCGATAATATTAGCGCTGCCAGAACACGTAAAGGAGCTTCTGACGCTTTGTGACGGGTAAATATTGACATTCGGCTATGATAAAGAAATGTTTCTAACTGTACAAAAACCCGATCAATGGAGAGTAATCGTCGATGAAGAAATTGTTATAAATAATGAATAATAAGAAATGTTTGCTGTTTGTGTCTGTGAGTGAGGGGCCTTTCGGAACGTCGGATAGGAAAGTACATAAGAAAAGAGAGAGAAAAATTAATCATGACTGTATAGATTTTCAAGTAGTTCTTGACGAAATTATCAAAGCAATTTTCACATTACGGATTACATATATGACGAGCGATAGGTAATGATCTAAAATCTTATGATTTAACATTGTAGAGAAACGTAGGATCATGAAGCAATCGCGGCTAATGCGGGGGAGTGAATTCAAGCCGATGGACCGCAGTAAATATAATCGTAAAAAAACAACATCAATACTAATAATAATAATAATAATAATGATGATAATAATAATGATAATGATAACGACGATGATGGTGATGATGATGATGATAATGATTTAAAAAATAAAAAGAAGAATAAAAAATAAAAATAATAATAACGATAATGATTTGCCATTTACAGAGGCGCGCGGCGACTGGAGCGGTGTCGGCGACGGCGACGGCGTCGACGAGAGTATATCAGGGTCATCAATCGCAATTTCTCGACTGCAGCGAAAAAGTACATAGGATTACGGCAAACTGAGCGTCGGTGAAATTGTCTTGTACATACGAATCGAGCGAGCGAAAGAGCGAGCGTCGGAGTATGGGTTTGGGATTACAGGCGCAGGGACGGGGCGAGCGAGGGGGACGGAGGGGCTGAGCGTTAAACGGCCGCCCGCATATCGTCGGCTTCGTACTACTACTACTACTACTACTACTACTACTACTACTACTACTACTACTACTACTACTGTTGCTGCTGCTGCTATCAAGTACTACTACTACTACGACAAATGAGTTCATGAGCATCTCTCTCTCTCTCTCTCTCTCTCTCTCGCTGTCCTTGTCCCCCGATTGCCCACCCCATCTGGATGCCGCGCTGACGTCGTCCCTTGGAGCGCTCGATAGGAGGATGCATAATATCGAGCTGACCATCTTGGGCCATAAAAGGTTCATCGCGCGGCAGATCGCGAGCGGAGCCGCGCTTCTTTATCCCCATCTTTATCGTCGACAATTACGCGGCCCTCATCACAAGCCGCGGCATCAAGGAGAGCGGGGCGGGAAAAGAATCGCGGGGAAGGTGGCCGGTGCCGCGCGGCGAGCACCAAAGAGGAATCTCGTCGCTGAGAGGTACGGGACTCCTCGGCTGAAACGTTCGATTCCATTGGACCTCCGATGTGGGGGGAAGAAAAAATAAATAAATAAATAAATAAATAAATCAATAAATCAATAAATCAATAAATAAATAAATAAATACTATCAACGCTCTTACTTCCGATCTATCGAGTAATTCACCTGCGGAATACCTATCCTCCTCCTCCTCCTTCTCCTCGCGCTTCGGTTATCGTTATCGCGGGAGAAAAGTCTCCGGTGAAGATATTAAGCCGGAATTCCTGGAGCTCCCCCAACCCCTCCACACGTGAATAAATAAAAATACGTCTACTGGAAGCGATGGAAAATATATCGCCGAGCACTCATCGTTTACCGCCTCTAATCCACTCGATTTTATTAAATGCCCTTCTTTTCAGAGCTCCAATGCTCCGGCAGATAATTCGGACAGATAATAATATGCATGATTTCAAGAGATTACTCGCACCCGAAGCCCATTCGCTCGATCACCGAAAGCTAATCCGCTGAGTGAATTATTATGCATATAAAATTTATGTGGATCAGCGTGTGGATCGTCGGACATGACGATCTTCTATGTCCGTATTCAGATAAAAATTTGAGTATCGCAACAGTTGAATAAATAAACGTACGTGGACGAATAGTTGAGTGAGTGGGAGAGAGAGAGAGAGCGAGAGAGAGAGCACGTCAGGGTAAACAAAGGGGGTTAGATACGCGGGGCTCGAGAGTGAAATCCACCCCAGAGAAGGAGTACGTAGAATGCTTTTACCTTTGGCTCAAATAGCTCGTAGACACCTAGGTAAGGGACATTATGGTAGTTGATCGGGCAAGTACCAGGGGTGGAGGGTGGGATGGCCAGGAGCCATCCCGGTACTAGACAACGGCCTGAAGACAATGTTCGAAAGTGGCAAGAGGGTTGAAGGGTGTAAGGGCGGGAGGGAGGGAGATAGGTAGGAAGAGATAAGCAGTGGTCGGATGGATGGCATTCTTAAAGTTTCATTTTAAAGGCGAGCTTAGTAGGAGGAAGAGGAGGAGGAGGAGGAGGAGGAGGAGGAGGAGGAGGCTCGATCAGCCGAAAGAGAACAGTGTTGCGGCGGTGGTGGTAGGCAGCAGTCGCAGCACGGCCGGAATTCTATAAAATTGAAAAGTTAATGTCAGCGCTCGGGAGGAGCTCTAACCTTCAATCACTGGGAGAGCGCTTATGACCCCTGGCCACGATACACCGGGGAAAATTCGAAGGGTCACGGAGAAGAGGATGCGATATCAAATATGCAACGCGCTCGAATCTACGATTATACGGATCCGTGAAGCTACGCTTCTCCCATTCCCCCTCCGCCCCGAGCCGCCCGCAACGAGAAGCCGTCAGGCTAAATGTCCTCTATACGTCTCGCCGCTGTCTCTGGACTCGTGTGAGTGCGTCGATGATACGCCCGAGCCGCTCGGAGCTCGTTCTCTTAAGGGCTACCGACGACGCCGCCGAGGGCTATTTATCGCGCAGACTCGACTCGGTGCTCTCTCTCTCTCTCTCTCTCTCGCCGAGCTCTCTACCGCGAGCAAGACAGATAGATAGATAGTGAGAGAGAGAGAGAGAGAGAGAGAGAGAGAGAGAGAGAGAGGGAAGAGCAGAGCCGAATACAAGGTGCGTACGTATTATTTGGCACTATTCGACACGATCCCTTCGAAAGCTTATATGATGCATTGATTTATGTCGGCGGTGAGCTGATCGACCACTTAATCAATCCTTTGCAGGTCTCTCTCTCTCTCTCTCTCTCTCTCTATCTCTATCTCTTGAAGGAGACCGAATGTCCCGACGCCGCCCCGACGGCGCCCCGACGCCGCCTCGACGCATCGATGCCCTTGAAAATCATGAGAAATTTCAATATTATAAAGCAGGCGCAAGCGCTTCCTCCGCATTAATCAATAACTTTGAATCTCCGTAGACAGGAATCGTCCGCGTTTACCTCTGCTTGTCCAGCCACCCACCCCTCCCCGCTCTCCGATCGTAATTTACACTTTTCAGAATTTCCGCGCCCGAGTCCAATTTCGTTCGGTCGACCCCCTCGCCGTCCCTCCCTCACGTAAGACAGTGCTAATATAACCGGAAGCGCAGGGAGTTGGTTATCTCAATCAGATTACGGCCTCGCCGAGGATGCGGAGGATGCGTTGCGTAGGTAAATAATAGACGCTCGCCGCGGCCAGGGAAGTACATTATCCTTATAAATATAAATTAGAGCTTCATTGTAATATGCTCGGCTCCACTAAGATAAACTTCCTCGGAAGCGATGAGCGGGTTCACCTTATCTCTCTCTCTCTCTCTCTCTCTCTCTCACTATACCCCGCGTCGCCGATTCCACTCGCCCTTCACCGCCTCTGAACAGCCCCTCACCGACCTATGCAATACGCTTTCGTACTAATAACGATCCAACGATGGCAATCGAGGCTTTTTACTATCGGCGACGGAGTTCCGTGTAAGTCAGACGGCTCTGACGTGGCCTTAGACGTCCAGACGAAGCTTTGAATAATCCACGTGCGCCGGGTCCCGGTCACGCTAGTCCAAAAGGACGCGGTGAGCGGCTCTTGTCACTCGAGACGTCGTCCGCTTCCGGCCCGACGTCCTATTAATTAATCAAAGCCGCCTATGCCAATTACATTTCTCGGCGACGTGCATGTGCGCCCCCGTCCGGGCCCGCACCTCATTTTCATCCCCCCCCCTTCCGGGAGCCGATCGATTTTTAATTCTCCCTCCCCTCTCTACTCGAGTCGATCCTTCGGCCGCACGCGCACACCCGCACCCGCCGATACGAGGATTGATGATCTTCCGAGCGCTTATCCTTCGAAGGTTCATTCTACTTGTCGCCAAAGACAAATGAACGATATCTAACGAACGACAACGCTCTGTTGGATCGCCCTGCTACATCGATCTACACACGCACGCGCCCCACGCGCAATGTGACTTTGCACGTTTAAGGTACTTTGGAAACCGCGATCTCGACGTTCGACAAACTTCCAGGCCTTTCGAGTTCGGTAAATTCTTATTTTTCATGGCGATATAATGACCGCGGGGGCACGGGGCGGGGGAGGAGGGGTGAGGGTATATGGTTTAGGGGTGAGGGAGGCGGGGGTAGATCGGCGGGGAACGCGATGGACGTTAGCATCGGAGTTAGGATGCAATATTCGAGGTTATAATCAGGAAGGGGGAAGATACGGCTATCTCGGGGATAAATAAAAGTCCTGGGCTCCCAGCGACAGCGAAATCGCGGTCTGCGAGAACGAGCCCAAGCAGAGTCTCGGGGCCTTGGGACCGACTCCCGCGCTCATCGGCTTCCGTGAGAAAGTACGTACCTGTGACTTCAATGTATGGAGATTGAGCCTCGCCGAGTGCCATTATGTCTCCTCTCGCGTCACGCGTCACGCGTCGCGCGTCGCGGCGCCTCGTGCGAAGGCCGACTCCATCGGTCCCGAGGCAACGCCCGAATTCCCCTTTTGCAATTAAGGGATACCCCCTCAGTCCCAATAATCCACCCGCCGACCCACCTGACGCCCACCTGGGCAACACAGACCCCGGTATAGCGATACGAGCCTCTTCCCCGATAACGGGTAACTCGGTAAAGGGCCCGACGACCCTTACGATCACCACGTAACCACTACACTAAATTAAACTAAACTAAACTAAGCACCTGTCCAACCGTGATTCCCATATAGCCTTTATTCCCCCAATAACTCCGGGGCTATTACGCGCACGCGTTTTCTCATAGGCTCTTGATAGGACGTGCCGGGCCCGAGGATGACGCGACGTTGCGGCATTGAATGCGTCGGAGGCACGTCTCAGCCACTAATTAACGGTGCTTAGGCTGTAGAAGCATGCGAGAGAGGTTAATTATCCGTCGGCGTTGACGACTTTCCATCTGTCACAGGGAGAGCTCGGGCCGGGGCGGCTTTCACCCCATAGACGCACGTGTGGGAATTCCCAGCGCTCGATCCTCTCCGGCTACGGCGGGGACTACGACGAGGACTACGACGGGGACCAAGACTTTCCAGGGACGAAATAGACCTATAGGGTCCGCGCCACTCCCCCGACTTCGTCCTTATTAACATACTTTTTGCCATCTATTTCAACTATGCGACTCTGCCCATCGCCTTTTCCCTGCCGCTCATTGCTCATTTCACCCACGTTACACAATCTCTTCTCCTATTACGATATCCTGAGATATCACGATACCTCAACGCTACGCTCAGCTCGACTCGATAAGTAATTAAATAACCCGTCGCATCGGGCACGCATCCTCTGCTTGTAATTACGTTCCCCGCGTCGAATATCAACAATAGGGATAGTCGCGGTAACAATGGCAGCAACAAATAATGGTAAATAAGCGAGGCTGCCGCTCATGGGCCCCATTTATCTACAGGTTTTCATATTCTGCTTCACATTGTTGCCGCGATTAAATTTTATCATGCAAATTTATTTGCATTTTATATTAATTGCCTTTGCTCTTAATGCGGTAATAGTGGCGGGACACGTAACGATTCATTTATGCCAGTACGCGGCTAACTGCGTCACGTCATTAAGCGCTATATGACTGATGGCAATCCCATGATAAATAAATAACGTAAATTGAACGATCCCATTGCGCTTAAACAATTAGCTGTAATACGACGACGAGTATTAATGCGCCTCGATTCGCACCCCGACAACAACATTAGACTTTTGCGGCACGCGTTCACTCTACACGGAGAGGAAAGATAAAGACATATTAATAAATAGAAGAAAAACTCTACCGAACACTTTGGATCCTTTTAGCGGCCCACAGCTACGTGTAATAATAAATCAAAGCAAGCGATTCGAGTCTAATACAAGTTAGTGGCTTTCGATGTCGAGCATGGTATATTGATAAAAAGTGAGATAAGATTAGGTTGTAATTTCTGGGGTAATTGCGAATCGGAACTTGTTCCGATGGTTATTCCGAGGATAAGGCGTTCCGTCGGTAAGGCAGATAATTTCACTGATGAGATTGGAAAGATAAAAAAAGAAGAAAAAGAGAAAGAAAGAAAAAAGAAAAAAAAGAGAGTGAAAGAAACGGACGAGAATCGAGTGAAGAAAATGTGTAATACAAGCTACGTCGAAGGATTCGCGTTGATGATTTATGCAGTCGGGGGATAGAGAGTTGCGATTGCCTGTAGGAGGTTAAAAAGTCTGAAAGAAAGAGGATAATGAGATTGAGGGTATTCGGGGAGGCATTGCCAATGAAGGTTTTTATACATCTCGCGTTGTGACATTCGACACTGGAGGCAAGCTGGAGTGTGTTCGCCAGTGGGGCAGGGCATCCGCGACCGAGCGAGAGGATTAGGGGTGTGTGTGTGTGTGAGAGAGAGAGAGAGAGAGAGAGAGGGAGCTGTATTGCTGAATAATATAATGCGGAAATATAGCCGGCGAAATTGGCCGAATGAATATGCTAAGGGCTACATGTGCCGAGGAGGAGTAGCGCACGGGAAAGGTCAAAAGGATAAGAAGCCGAGGAAGACGGCGAGGAGGCAAGAGGGGCCTCCTGGAGGAGGGGCGGACCCTCTGCGAGGCAGAGACTACGAGCGAGCGAGACGGACGTAGCAGATTACTCACGTAATTGGTAAATACGAGGGTTGCGCCTACGTAGCACTACTTCAGGTTTACTCTAGGACGCGTGTCGGGCCCTGTCTCTGTCACCGCCCCCTCCTCCTCCCCCTCCTCCTCGAGCCTCGAGCCTCGAGCCTCGAGCTTCGAACCTCGGCGGCAACCCTCCGTGCGAGCCTCCGGTGTATTCCCTTTATAGGAGGAAATGAGCCTTAAAATTGTTTAAAGCTTCGGCCGAGGCTAGACTCGGGTTTCTCTGCCCCTTCGACGTTCTCTACCCGCCATACAATGCCACAGACCGGCGTGTAGGGGGAGGGGGGGGGCTGCCCTTTAAGGAGAACTTCTTCCATTTCCGAAAGATATACTTTTGCCCGTCCCTGCCGCCCCTCCGCACGCGAATCGCCCGATTCCAATAGCATGGGCTATTTACTTCGACATTCCTTTTTTTACCCTCCGACGGCTTCTCAATTCGCCCACGCGAGCCTCCTCGACGTTTTTTCGAGTCCACCTAACCACGTGGTCCTCGATGCTCATTCGCTATTCCCGCGGACCGAGCTCGATTCAGGGACGAATTTCATGCAGAATGACCGGAAGATTCGCTCTCCTTGAACAACAACAATAACAACAACAACAACAACAGCAACAACAATAATATACGTGGTCAGACAGATTCTGACAGATTCTGACAGATACGAGATACTCATATACGGCTTATATATATCATATTAGGACCATCCAACCAACCCCTCCCCCCGCCCGGCCGACCAATTTATGTACAGAGTGACTCATTTGGAGGTATTTGGACCTAAGTTAAATAATCTTGTTATCTTCTACGTAAAAACTCGTTCTCGTCTACGCCAATCTTGGTAAAAAATGAAGATTACTCGCAAAAACAACTCGCATAAATTTATGCGTTTTGTCTAATATCAATAGTATTATTAATCATCGGAGAAGAGAAAACTTCTTGTGTATTCGGACGTTGGACAGTCAATTTATTTTATCACAGAGGAGGCAAACGCACAAATTTTAGCTTAAATGACACTTTAATTCGGAAAACTTTCCATTTATAATTAATACGATGTATTATAAAACTATAGTATCGTTAATTCCATAAGTTTGCGTAACATTTTTTTATTTATTTATTTCTTTTCGTTTACTTTTTCTTTTTAATTGCCAACGTTGACTGTTTTATAATTCTCCTTGCCGCGGATAAGATAAATAATTAAGCCGCGTTCGCAACAAGTGTTACAATCACTGGCTATTATAATACATAATAGGGAGCTTCACACGAATAATTAAAGAGCGGAGGAAAAAAAAATTACGTATACAAGTGCAGGTATACGTATAGTGGGATTTGTTTGGATATAAATTAATCATGAAGGTTGTGTTGGGACTTGTATAATAATCTCTCGGTCATCTGTAGCCTGTCAGGTTGTACAATGATAATATCAGGCGAGCGCGCGGAGCTGACAAATTAACCTTCCTCTCGAGCTCGGGCTTGAAATAATTTCATAAAATACCGCGGCAGCTAAATGAATAAATAGAACCGAAGAGCGTAAGAGCGTAAGAGCGTAGGAGCAATTAAACGAGCCGGAGCCGATAGGCGAACGAAAAATTGCCGTGGTTCGGGAAGGGGAGGGGGATGATACGGGACAGGGGAGGGCGGAGCGGGATGGGGGGGGGAGAGCGGTTAAGCGAGAGAAAATATCGTTGGCACGAGGATGAGGAGGAGGAGGAGGAGGAGGAGGAGGAGGAGTTACCCGGAACAATGAAGAGCCGCGGCTGGTATTAATGACGCGGAGGACGCCTCGGTAACGGGGAAACTCGCAGGTGAAGCAGCAGAATTCGTTTGTTGACGCTTCCGCGTGCGAAAGTCCCAACTCCCTAGGAAACCAGTGTTGTTTCGTTGCTTTCTTCCCTCGACTCGGAGCAGCTCCACGCCGTCACCGCACTCCTTCCCCAGCTACCCCGTAAATCATTACGACGCGCTTCGGCCGCTCAACAATGCCTTCGGCATTAATTGCAACCCGACTCCTGCTCATTACTCTCTCTCTCTCTCTCTCTCTCTCTCTCTCTCTCTCTCTTACACTACTCTCGCTCTATCTCTCTCTCACACACACACACACACTACTCTCGCGCAATCAGTACTCGCGCTCCTCCTGCTATTTTTATAAGAGCCCTTCTCGCAGATGCCAGTACCCGAGTGTCCCGATCACCGCCTCTGAGGCAGAGGGGGTGGGGGGCTTGTAAACCAAACGATATCTCAATCGTACGGGGCCTCCAGTTTCCCAGATCACGCTGTTCCAGGGTGACGTTGATCCAAGCGATAAGGGGTACGTAGCTGAAGTGAATAGAAGCACGTTGTCGAGTTATCGTCGAGTTGTCGGCGTTCGTCGCTTGAACGGGGCGGGGCGGGGCGGGGGGGAAAGGGAGGTGGAGGGAGGTAGAGGTAGAGAGAGGGAGAGGCGTTACCTACAAGCATCAAGCATTTACTATTTCCGAAATGACCGAGATAATAGCCAGCGAGATTTATAGGAGCGCGTGTCCTTTCATATGAACCCTCGAGTCCGGGGCCACGGACACGCGCAATCAATCGCGTAGACGGACCGTAGGTAGGGCGAGGTGGGCGAGGGATGGGGGTAGGGACGACAGAGGCGGTTTCGATCGAGTCACTCGGCACCCCGGGCACGTATATGCACGCGCGTATCCTGGCCGCGCGTACTTGGCCAGACCGGACGACCTGACGCACACGCGCCACCACCCGGCCGCGATACCACGTTAATCCTTAACTCCCTCGCGTATGGGCCCCCGTCCTCCCTCTCGGTCCTTAATTAATTATTGAATCGACATAGCTTAGAGCCGCCGCTCGGACGAGACTTTGACAAATCTACCGAGTTTTAATAATAGAGACCGCGAGGTTCGGGCTAATGCCACGAAACCCTCTTCTGCGTTATATGTAAATACGTTGAGCCGAGGCTCAAGAGAATCGTCGTAATTGACAGTCACAAATAGAATAGGATCTCTCTACAATGAACTCGAGGACGACTTCCCTTATTGAACTTTCCGCTGGAATTCTAATCGCTCGGAAGGAAACGATCGGGACTCCTATCGGCCCGACCGTTACGTCGGCTCCCTAATAATCACCGGCTCATTACAGGTAATAGGCTACGGTCCTCGATACATAAACACGCGCATACTTACACACGTACGCAAGTACCCACATAGATGTTTATGTACATATGTACATACGTATATGTATATATACATACGTATATATATATATATATATATATATATACACGTATGTACGTACGTGTGTGTATGTGTATTGGGTTCACACGTTCGGCTGTTCATATTTCACTGTGATCGAGCCCACGAAATACTGATCACGTGCATTACCAAAGGTATTACGAACTTGCGAGTTCCCTGGGAGTCATAGACGACCTTGGCTCGAGCTCCGGGTATCCGAAAATACTCGACTCTCCTGCATCTCGTTGGCTAATCGTGGAACGCTGTTGCGCTCGATGCACAGGAGGTCGTTACGGCCATGATTTAAGGGAATTAATAAATACAACGCTCAAAAGCATCGAGGAAACGAAAGAAAAAGAAGAAATAAAGAAAATGTAAAGAGTTGGTATGACGACGAATTCGTAATGGGGACGAACTGGTGTAAAGTCATTTGCCAGGCTCGACGTCACGAAGATTTACGCCTAACGATCGAGGAATAAATTATTTCTTAGCCCTTGGCAATAAAAGGGGTAAAACGGACGTCATATAATTAAATTTATTAAAAAGCACGAAGTTCCCGCGGTTCTAAAGGCATTAGAAAGCATTATTCCGGATAAAGAAAGGTATACTACTGCTCTCGGCTGGTGGAGCCGATCGCTTGGCCCGATTTAAAATACGATTTTTATTGAGGATCCTCGGCGGATAAGGACAACCGCGAACGAAGCGAGAAGGGGATCGTCGGCTCGACGGATTGGTACATGAGGGGTGCATGAGAGGGGGGGAGGGAGGCGCATTGAGATGTGACAGGGTTTTGGTGAAAAGGCGGCAAAGCCGCAATAATACCCGAAGCTCGTTGCGAGCGAGGAGAGGAGGGATGGGCGGGTTATTGGCTGTCGGAGGCTGTCGGAGGCTGCCGGGGTGCACGAGGAATTTCAGTGGAACGAGGTAACGACGGATAGGAGGAAGAAGAGGATAAGAGGGGAAAAAAGTTGGGGAAGGAGGTGAGTGCGTGCTACTCGATGTCGATGCCGCGCAGTCCGTCGAGCGACAATAGCCGGTTCCCAGCAATCTTCTCCTTCCCACCCACCTACACCCCCCCTCTCTCTCTCTCTCTCTCTCAGTCCCTCTCGCTGTACCGTGGAACGACCTCTCGGCCTCACGTTTTCTCTCATCGAGTGCCGCGCCCACCGTTAAAAGAAATCCGCCGGGCGGAAAAAGGAGGAAGACGAGGAGTACCAACACGACCACGACGACGACGACGACGGCGACGACGATGACGACGACGATGAGGACGACGAGGAGGAGGAGTTAGAGGAAGAGGAGGAAAAGAAGGAAGAAGAGGAAGAAGTGGCGAGAGGGAGGGAGGGAGCACGTCGAACCAGCCACCATAAGGAATACCACTACTACTCAGCCGTCTCGAGGGGATGGCTCCCAACCCCATCCCACCCCATTCCACCCCATTCCACTCTCGCGCACGCACTCTCATTTCTCTCATCCCTCCTGCCCTGTAATACTACTACTCTACGTTTACAGGGCAGAGGCTCGCTCCTTTCGCTTGTATTATATCCGTCTGCCAATGAAGCAGAATAATTCGCCGATAATTTATATCTCTTTCAGAAGCTTAAGGAAAAAGGTGGCCTACAACACAACACAACACAACACAACACAACACATCACAACAACGCTCTCCCAAGCTCGCTTCCTAAGAAACTTCACCTTTTTATACTCCTCTCGACTTGACTTACTTTCTTCTTTATCTTCCCTTTTTTTTCTCCCTCCTCTCATTTAACTGTTTTTTCCTTTCATTCCTCCTCCTCCTCCTCCTCCTCCTCATCTTACTCTTCATTTTTGTTTTTCCTTCCCTCTCTCCCTCTGTTTTTTCTTATTCATTCAAAGTTGATTAGTTGCATTTATTATTTTAATTAGTCCCTCCAGCCGAGGCTCTAACGCCGCCGCACTAAAAATCTGCCTCTTACCTCAATATAATAAATAGAAGCCCCTCTCCAGTTATAAATATAGTATAATTCCTTAACTATACGAAGCATCAGAAATTCGAGCGGAGACGATAAAACGTTTCTTGCCTTTAACTTTAACACGAGCATCAAAAATATAAGAGCAACTGTGCACAGAATATTTTCATTAAAGGAGATAAAGAAAAGGGCGGGAGGTCGGGTCGGGAGGAGTGGGGGGGGGCAGAGAGAGGCGGCGGTAAAGAACAATTGCTACGTTCAACGAATTAAGAACGAAGAAAGAGGCAAATATTTCAAGATTTTTAATTATCCTAAATATGCTTATAATTCTTTAGTTCGAGCCTGGAATGCCTTTATCATTTAAATCCACAAACAAAGTTCCTTCCTTCCCTCCCTTCCGTCTTCTTACCCTCCCTAGCGCCACCAGGTCGATTGGGGGTAGAATCGATGGGTGGGAATTGAGGGGGATGGGGGGTGGACGAATATAACCTTAACCATAGCTCACACGTGTCACAAATTCACAATTGGCACGAGAACTATCGCCGTGGATACTCGCTCGACTATTTTATTAACTCGGAATCGACTTTATGTGCAGGCGATATTAGGAGAAACCTTGCGAAGGACTTGCGAGGACAATTTTAAATACGACTCGGACAATTAATTTGCTTTATCGTATCGTAGCAGATAAGAACCGGCAGATGAGAACTTTCACATCAAACCTCGACCATCGGTTCTCTATTATTACTACTACTACTACTACTACTACTACTACTACTACTACTACTACTACTACTACTACTACTACTACTACTACTACTACTACTACTACTACTGCTACTACTACTACTACTACCATCATTATTGTTGTTGTTGTTGTTCGTTTCGTTTCGTTTCGTTTCGTTTCGTTTTGATTTGGGAAGAAAGTTCACAAAGATAAAGCGAATGAAAGAGGGAAAGAAGACAAAGGCAAAAAAAAAAAAAGTCGTTTGAAGTCAGGGTTTTTCGCGTCGAGGGTCCAACGGCTGAAGGAAAGCGAGGTAAAGAGTATCCTTTCTCTTCCCACCCCTCCCTCCCATCCCCTTCCCGCCAACGATCGGGGAAGAAGGTTTATTTTACGCGATGGATCACTCGGAAGTTTAGTGCCGTTGCCCCATCCATCGACTCGTAGGACGCCAGCCACTCGTACGTGTCCATTCTTTTTACCCGGCCGACTCGTAAGCCAGGAGCAGTAGGAATACGAGGACAAGGAACCTCGAGCATTAGCTAAGAGCAGAGCTAATGTATCGTCAAGTGCTAATTACGCGCCGCGGTCCGTTACCTCCTGCTAATAACCTCGAATTTTATGAGCCTCGAAACGCGCTTATCGCGCCTACGTCTAAGACTCGTTCCCACCCTCCCCGCAGTCTCTCCTTCCCAAACCGCCCTCCCCCTCCCTCCCCCCCAGTACACGAAAACATACGTCTTTGCGCGACAGTTTGGAATTAACCTCCACCAGGACGTGAACCGAGAACCGACTACCCCCCCCCCTCCCCGGCCACGCCGCCACCCACGCCCTACCTCCCTCGCCACCCAACACTCTATTTATTACCGAAAGGCTAGACCCCCTCCCGCCCCTGACCCTCCGCCACCAACCGTCATCCCCAATAACCTCCTCCCTGCCTCCCACCCTCCCATCCTCAGGCAGTCCGCAGGCCGAGCGCCCGCCCAGAATATTGCCATCCGTTGCACCAAAGACTGCTCGCAATCGAATAATTACCCCACGAGTCAGTCCCCGTATCGTTTGATCAACGGATTTTGCACGCGCTACATCTAATCTACCTTTCGACAAAATCAGCCCAATTAAGCGTGAGTAATTTTTGATGCGACGTGCATCGACGGTGTACGCGCCGGCGGCAATTCAAATTCAAAACTCGCTCTTGCGCCTCCATAAACAAGAACAATTAATAACATTAACAATAGCGATGAAAGATATTAATAATAACAATAATAATAGTAATAATAAATAACATCATGATTAATAGATAATACGAGTACGGTAATTAGTTTTGCATGATTATTGCCTGAAAATGTAATTACGTAGAGGCGCCGGTCAGATCTAGCGCATCGCCCAAACTGACCTCGAGGAATGTACATTAAAATTGGTAATTTTTTAATAACGGCAGGAGAGGAGGTAAATTAAGGGGGGGGGTGAGCAGTGCGGGAGGTTCCAGCGGTCTGGCTGTAATAACGTATGCATTATGCGATGACGCACGTATGGAGGAGCATTCGAGATTGAATTTTAAAAAAGGTTAAGAGACATTTAGCCTTATAAAGCAGGAGGACGGGCGGGTGGGCATAAAGATTTTTAACAATTGAGCGCCGCGCCGGGTAATAAATATGGTAAATATAAATTGAAAAATCCGTAGATCCATAATTTATGAAGTACTTTAACAACGGGGATTTTTCACTTTTACACTTGTAACGCGTAACGAGCTACATATTATGAATAACATTAACAACTACTTATCGTATAATGCTCGCTAATTACATACTCCGTGTCCTCTAGAACGTATTAATTTTCAATCCTTCCCTGCCGAAGTACGATAAAAAGCTTCAGGGAAAAAAAAAAAAAAAAAAAAAAAAAAAACAGGAAGAAAGAAGAAAAAGAAGAAGTATATCCCTCGGTGATTAATGGCATATATTTCATTAATTATAAATCGTTAAGTCGTATTACGAAGTAATTTGTGGACAAAGTTCTCATTTGGAACACATATCGATAAGAACAGTAGACAATATATATATATTTATATATATGTAATTACATAGTGAAAAGAATACGATTAGTATTAATTCCGATATGCGCGACCGACACGTTAAAAACGCTTCTTCGTACGCTTTACGAGGGTCAAGGATTCATTTCTGTAACTAGACCGGTGGGTAGGTGAGTAAGGGGGCATGGGGACGGTATGAGGGGGGGAGGAGGGGTCGAAACTTAAAGGGAAAAAGCTCGTCGGCGGGGCTAACGTGGATATCGAGGAGTGTGGGCTTCGTCGAACCTGCGTCGAACCGAGTCTAGTGCAACATCGTGTCTCGGGATAGAGCATCACCAGCGCACCTCGAGCGCACCTCCAGTAGTAGCGTATCCCCCAAACAAAAGAGGCCAGGGACTCTGAGACCCTGAAGGATGCTGTGAGTGAGACGAGTACGAGAGAGAGAGAGAGAGAGAGAGAGAGAGAGAGAGAGAGAGAGAGATTGTGGTTGGGAGCAAGACAAGGCGGAGCGGGAGGGTGTAAATTCTTGCTCTGGCTCGTCGGTCTCAATGCCGGAGGGGATCCCGCGGTGGTGGAGAAGCAGCGGCAGCGGCAGCGGAGGCGGCAGCGACGGAAGGAGCTCCGGTCGAGGATGAAGGGCGAGAGAGGGGCCGCCGTCCGGAGGCTGCCGCGAAGGGGCTGGACGCGCGCTGACCGTACTTCATTACCCGGTGGGCCCCCGCCGGCGGCCGACTCTCCTCGCTCATCCGTTATCATTTTTACAACTGACGCCATTCAACAATGTCGAATAAAGTCCGTTAGGTATTGCGTCGGGACGGCCCGCAAGGGGATATTCCCCCCGCTGATGCTCCGGGGCCGCCGGGAGCGGTAGCCGACGAGACCGCGCACAAAGCCACCGCCGCCCGCAGCCAGGGCGAAACACCTCACCTCGAGGGTGGATCTGCCTCCTCCTCCTCTACCTCAGCCGAGCTCTCTGCATCATTTCACCTCCGAAGACGTGCCCGGGGAAGATCCTCCAGAAGGAGTCATTGACGGAGGCTGAGAAGTATTGATTCTAGTTAGCCTCGTTCCGTTACAGATCGTTGCCGTCCCGTAGACGTCTTGTCCTGGTGCCAGGCCAGCTCGACGTATCTCTCTCTCTCTCTCTCTCTCTCTCTCTCTCTCTCTCTCTCTGATCGAGCCAACACGTGGCCTCCCGCTCGCTTCTATATTTAGTCGCAAATTGAGCTTATCCGTCGAGGTATTTTTGAAGCACAGATAGCTTCTCTTGGAAAATGAAAACATCACGTCGATGGCAATGGAGAGGCTTTATTCTCATCTATACTGACAAGATTCAAAGCCTCGCTTTAAGTAGCACTTGTCCCTCCCCCCGTTCGCCCCTTGGCCTTATCGGCAACTCATCCTTTGTACATTAATCATAGAGCGCGTATGACTCCTCTACGATTTTTACAAGCCCGATTGTAAATTTAGTCTCCCCCCCCCTCTCTCACGTTAGTCATCCGCAAGACGATTAATTATACCTAGCGATGCCTCTTCTCTCCCTCCTCTCCTCCCGCCGTCCCCCCCGCCCACCCTCCCACAATGAGCCATTCGCCTCGTCTTACTCTCACCTTTCGAGTGGTACCCACGCGAGACAGCAGTACACCATTATTCCCCTTCGATTAACGACACTCTTATTAATATCCGAGAGGCCATAATATCGAGGCCGCAAATTCCTCAATTCTTTAATTTCGCCTCGACTTCCTCAGCGTAAAATGCAATAAAGCCTCCGGCAGCTCAAAGTGCCGAGGACGAATATTAATCAATAGACTGAGTGTGTGTGTGTGTGTGTGTGTGTGTGTGAGAGAGAGAGAGCGAGAGAGAGAGAGAGCGACCGGACGCAATTCCGGCAGTCGTTTAACCCGACCGAACTCATTACCATTCGTCAATTTGAGCTACGCGCCACCAAGTGACCAATGGCTCCCCATCCGCAGTAATGGGTTGCGAACCGACATCCCTCAGACCGTAGCGTCCCCCTGGCCGCAGCCGGAGTCGCCCGAGATACAAGTCGCCCGAGCCGAGGCGCCCCGAACACCCACACCAGTCACGCACCCTAGGACGAGTCCGTTGCCGCTGTCGCTACCGCTGCCGCTGCTCTACTTTTGATCACGGGCCCGGGACGTCCGGAACGTCCGGGACGTCTCGCTTCGTCGTCGTCGTCGTCGTCGTCGTCGTCGTCGTCGCCCCCTCCCCCACCATAACCCCCTCCTCCCTACCCCGGCCCACCCCTCCGTGGATATATTGCCATGGGCACCCTTCGTCTTCCTACCGAGTCCTGCCGAGCCAGCCCTCGCTTCACGCTTTTTACTAATCACGAATTCTTGAAGCGATAGACCGCTATCCTTTACGTTCGTCTATCCAGGAGTCAGCCGGAACCGTCGGCCCCCCTCGACTCGACTCGACTCGACTCGACTTCTTTCACGACAGATGCAATGCCGCCTACGCTTCATCCTCCTAAATGGACCAGGCACCGATCACACAGTAATTGTCAATGTCTACTGCTGCGGGACATTGAAACACCCCCGCGTCATCAACGAATCACATGCGACTCAAAGGGGACGTGGGCTCTTCACTTTCATTAGCTAAAGAAAACAAGTAATGACGGATCGGTCGGCTGCCGGTCGGACGAGGCTGGACCACATCTTTCGGATGAAAGAATTTTAATTTCAAAGCGACCGTCGCCAGCTGATGCCGGATCACAACAGGTATCGCGCCCTACCCAAGGCACAGCCTTTACCGGCTCTAATTCCATCAATTCAATCCTCCTACTGACACATACCGAGTCTGTTCTTCTTTCTTTATCTATTTCAATAGCGTATATTCAATAGTAGCGCGCGTGAAATCCGATACGCTTTTTTTTTTTTTAAAAAAAAAAAAAAAAGAGAGAGAGAGAGAATCGATGTAAAAAGGAAGATTTGAGGCTTAAATGAACGATGCGAGCTGTGCTGAATCTAATATATCTAAGGAAACCCGCCTACGCCGGATTATTATAATTATTAATATTGACGTTGGCATTGTTTACTTACGACGAGTACCGTTCACTTAAATCATAGGCTCAAATCAGAGGAAATAGTAACTTACTTACTGTACGTACGTATCGGCTTGGCGGGATATTATCGATAAGGGAAAGTCGGCGAGAATCTTTCGCCTCCTCGTGGAACTCCGGATTAATGTTATTATTACGTAGACGAGAAGTTGCCTTCATTCCTTTCGCTTTACGTCACGAGGATGCTCATACGCCATTAGTAATTAAAAGCCGCTCTCCTTTGATCGATCTCAATTAACAAGAAAGAAGTAGCGCGCCGTGTACACACGAAAAGTCCATTTGCGCTGTCATTTTATACCGACCGCCACGTGCCCTTGTTATCCGAATCACCACCGAGCCGCCGCTCGACCGCTCTCTGAATTAATCGTCATATCATACTGGTCTGAAGTCTGATCTGGAAATCGTCCTCCTTCTTACTATTATTATTCCCATTATCATTGTTATTGTTGTTGTTATTGCTGTAATCGTAGAAAAAAGCAGAAGAAGAAGAAGAAGAAGAAGAAGAAGAAGAAGAAGAAGACGACGAAGGGAGGAAATAAAAGAAAAGAAGGAATAAATGCGCGGGGTTTGGGGAGGGGGGAGGGGGCATTTATAAGCGTCAGAAAAGTTAGCCAATAGGAAAGTTTCGTAATTGCCACATTAATTACCATCGCTCTTAATAATTGACAATGTTTCTGCTGGATGGTGGGAATAAAATTGCGGCAATAAAGACGGGGCTATCCATCAGCGGGCTCGTTCGCGTCGATCTCGTAGAAGCCGTCGGATGGTCATTGGGCACGGAAGGAAGGTACGGAGCGGAGAAAAATCCGTCGCTCTTGGAAGTAAAAGGGAAACGGAGGGAAGGATGGATAGTGGGTGGTGGTTTGGTTAAAACGAGCTCCGACTAACGAGTTGACAAATCGGCTCTCGAGGGGGTCGTGACGAAGCCAGACTTATAGAGAGAGAGAGAGAGAGAGAGAGAGAGAGAGAGAGAGAGAGAATGAGAGAAGGTCGACGAGGGGGGGGAGGGCAGAGCGGCGGTATTACCTCGGCGGCTCTCCCGCACGTTTATTGCTCTCGTTCGCGGCCACGTAACGAATAGCTCTCCGTTGACCCCGGGGCCGGGGCGAAGGGACCGCGCGAGTCCACGAGCTCGGACTCGATAAGAAATCCCCCCCTCCCCGCCCCAAATAATCGCCGACATATAGAGGCACGATAAGAAGAGCCGCGTACGTGTTTGTCTTACTTCGCGGACCCATGAAATTGAGCACTTCCGCTGGAGCGGTGAGCGGCGCCGTATGTTGGTTAGAGGGCCGGCACGCAGCCACCCCAACGCACTTCCCACGAAAGGCCGCGGCACAACGATTTAATTATTAGTTAAGGCAGCAGCGGCAGCAGCAGCAGCAGCAGCAGTTGATGCACTAGTTGATGATGTGGAGTTAGGATACCGGCGGAGAGGAGCGCGGCAGGTTGCGTTCGCTTCTCTGGCGTGGCGTGGCGCGCGTCCCGATCGCCGCCCTTGGATCCCTCGCAGCCTGTTTCCGGTCATTCTCGTTCGCCTTCCTCTCCCTTCGTTACGGCCAGCGAAACAACCCCGATGAACTGGCCGACCGAACAGCCGAGAACAACCGGGTACCCTCGGTCCACCGACGTACGTGTCCCAGCGTCGGCGGAGACGTTAATTGTCCGGTGGCACACCCGAGTCCCGGCCAATGTAATCGAAGCGTTATACGCCTGCCGGGGGGCGGGAGGGACGTAGGGGCTGAGAGGAGGGCTCATTATTACGGTGCGCGTGACCCGCGGAAATACGCTCGCTCGACGGTTCCCGGTAGGAACAATGCGCCTCGGCAAGCAACCCCTCATTTTCCAAAGGCAAATTATGCCACTGCATCCCTCTATCCTTCTCCCCCTTCGTCGCCCCCTTGGCTAATCGGCGCCGAAGACGGGAGCGAGTAGAGAGAGCGGCGGTAGCACGCGGATCGCCGAGGCCATCGGTATCCCTCCCCCCCCCCTCTCACTCGGTGCGCGCGGGCCATTATCTCGGAGGCATTCGGCTCGGGGCTCCTCTCAATTCCAGGGCTAAGGCACAGTGGGACGTGCGCGCGGGAGCCGCGGCCGCTGATCGGGATTAATGGTATACGGGGCCAGGAGGAGGGCAGGGGGGAAGATCCGGACTAACGCCTTAATAATCGGCCCGTTGGAGGTAGGAGGTACGTGGCCGAGCCGAGTCTTGGGAGCGCAGCCTCGAGAGCGGACCGCGCGCGTCTACGTGATATCTGCCGCGGATGGTGCATGCCCGCAGGAGTGCGGATTAAGTATTTTAATTGAACCGAGCAGCCAGTACTCGGCTACCCGATGCCACGGCTCGGGCTCGCTCGGCTATTATTACGTCGCCTAAAAATACATTCGCAAGGAGGACGTCGCTCGCCGGCCGCGATATGCCAATGTCCAGCCCTTAAGCCTCGAAATACCCATCTCGAGTGCGGACTTTGATAAACCTCGGGGTACTCGAGTACTCGAGGTGCCCCTCTCTCTCTCTCTCTCTCTCTCACTCTCTCCACGCACCTCCTCAGCCAGCTCTGGATCAACCCAAGTTTAATTTTATCATTCGGGAGTGCTGCGACAGAGTCTTTGCCGGCGATATTTCGAGAGAGAGAGAGAGAGAGAGAGAGAGAGAGAGAGAGAGGCTCGCCCGGGACTTGCTGGCTGGTATGTTAGAGGATGACGGCGCGGGCCCTCGAGACGGAGCCAGACGGCCACGTGGACCAGGTTGACTGTGCCCATTCCCAATAACCTACCCTTTCTCGGTCGCACCTCCACCACCACCACCACCACCACCACCTCCTCCTCCTCCTCCTCCTCGTTTCACTACACTCGAAACTACAGGGAGCTTAGCTCCTTTCCTCCCTGCCCCTCGGCCAGGACTTACTATATCACGATAAATTCCATAAGTTTTACCGTTTCCTCGGAATGCGATTGATAGGCTCCGTGGATGGAGCGGACAATGAGCCGAGTTGTTGTACGACCTATAATTGCTTGAGCCTCGAAGGAGCGAACCGAGAGCGGGCGATTTAAGATTTATAGAAACAACGTCTACGGAGCGCGTGCCCTATCGTGTACACGTGCGCGAGCAAGGGTTCATTCGGAACACGTAAATGACGTACCAGTAAGCGAGAACAATAGGCGTGCGTATTGCACTTACCGTAACAGCGCAACTCCTACTCGTCCGGAAGATTAGTTGTTGAAGGCTCGTTACAAATGCTTAGAAATCGTATTTACATACTTATGTATCGTGCATACGTGTCTCACATATGTTCGACTCTCCAACGGCGCGCTCGATTGTGTTTTTGCTCTTGGCCAAATAAATGGAGTGAAAAAGAGGACGTAAAAGAAGAAGAAGAAGAAGAAGAAGAAGAAGAAGAAGAGGAAGAGGAAGAAGAAGAGGAAGAAGAGGAAATCCACTTAGACGAGCGGAAATTATAATGGAGCGAGTGAAAATTTCAAAACCCACGGACGTAGGGGAGGTAGGGAGGGACGCGGGAAACAATCATCTCTCACCTACGAGGAGGCGCCGTCACATCGCTCCGCGGCATTTGATCGGATTCGTTGCGGGATAACCGTTAGAGAGGCCACAAGACGGCTAGGAAGGAGCAATCGCTAAAGCTAATGTCAGCCTCTATTCGCCCCACCGCCCCTCCCTCGAGCCGCTTTAAATCCAGCCCCGTTTATTTATACAATTAAGATAGGTGGAGGAGGAGGTGGTGGAGGTATTGGAGGAGGTGGGGAGGTGGAGGTGGAGGAGGTGGAGGAGGTGGAGGTGGAGGAGGTGGAGGAGGTGGAGGAGGTGGAGGAGGTGGAGGAGGTGGAGGAGGTGGAGGAGGTGGAGGAGGTGGAGGGCGAGATCAGGCGCGTCGTCGACTTCCACGAGCGGGAGGGAGAGAAGGAGGGAGAAAAAGAATGCGATCGAGAGGGGGGTGGGTGGGGGTGGATCAGCAATTCGAAATAATTAATAACCTGCGTCGGAATCGTTATGCACACGACATGGAGAACACGAGTTAAGATTCGAGCCCTATGGGATTCTTGGCTCTGTTGACCCTTTCCCGATTCCCAAAGGACGCTGAGCGACGTGCGATGAAATCAACATGAACGACAAGCCATTGTGAGCGCGAGCTCGGTATTTCCCGGCCACCCCAATAACCCCACGCCCCCCATGCCCTCCCCCCAGCACGGCAACGAGTGACACTAACAGAAGGGTTGAGAGAATCGCTCGCAGGCGTGCCACCGCGTACAAATACAAATAATACCGGCGACCCCTTTTCTCTCGGCAACGCGATCTCCTCCGCGCCTCTCCCCTCTCGGCCTAAACGAGCAGACGGAATCGACGTCCAGCCGCTCCATCACCGAGTTTCCCGGCTCTTTTCTCGCCGTAAAGGCCTTTTTCCGAAACAAGCGAGGCGTGCGCGCCACTCCTGATTGCCCTTATTGCCTGTCAATTGTCTGGCCGTCAGTCACCGCCACTCCATCTCTCCCCCGTCCCACGATACCCTCCACCTTCTTGCCCCCCCCCACCTCGACCCAACGGCCGCCGTCGTGCACCAAGCCGAGTTATTAAATTAATAATAAATAATGACGCGGCCGATGCGGGAGTGGGCAGCGACCGGACGTTTTTACCTTTGGCTCGGCTCTCGGGGGGATTTCGTTCGGGGTCCAGCACGTCCGAAGCGGCGCAGCAGCCCTCGCGGGCGCGTCCACAGCGCTAAGCAACTTGACGAGGTTACACCGACGATCGAGAGCAAACGTTGACACGTGCCGCGGCCTGCTGCTGGCTTCCTCTCTCTCTCTCTCTCTCTCTCTCTCTCTCTCTCTCTCTCTCTCACTCTCTCCCCCTCTCTCTGACGCCCTCTGCCCCTCCGTCCCTCGACGCGGCTCATGAAATTTTCATCGAGATTAGCTGCTCTCGACGACGCTCGCTTTTCCCCAATAACCCCGACCGCCGTTGTTCTGCCTTCCCCTTGTTTTCCCTGAAAAATTTAATAAACTCCCGGAGCTTATGGACCGTGCGCGCCGTCGATAATACGAAAATTACATTACCGACGCGAGAATCGGCCACCCTGACCAGCCAAGCCTTTCGATAAATCAGCCAAACGATAAGCGTCCTCGTTGTTATAAGTTGGTTATTGGGGTGCGAGGGAAGGTGAACGGGAGCTCCGTAACGTTAATGTTCGTAGCTCCGCTACGAATGCGCGGGATACGTTGATTAATACGGCGCGCATGTGAGCCTCGGCGGGAAGCTAATTACGAAAGGATAACGACAAGCGATGCGGATCGCAAGGGGGCATAAGAACGTAATTGTTTCCTTACGGAACGATTTGCCGACGTTTCGAGGACAATCTGCGCTCTCGGTAGCAAGACAGACGAATCGCTCTAGGCTATAGACAAACGAAAGGGGCGAGGGGTCGAGGGGTCGAGGGGCGGGCTATGAGGGAGGGGGGGACGAGGAAAGGCAAAATAACTTCCGCCGCCGTTGTCAAATGCACTTAGTTACTACAAACGAGAAGTCGCTCGAGCCCTTCGGGACACGTCTTCGTCTCTTGGTAGCGGGATTTAATTACCGGAATATCAAGAAAATTTAAGGCCGAGCTTTGGCATTGAAGAGTCTTCCCCCCGTCCCCGCCGCCACTCACTCCTCCTCTATCCATCCGTGCCTGTTTCTTGAGAATCCCTTCCTCCCGATCCTCATCCTCCTTCGACCTTTGCACGATCTATTCTACATTTTTAATTTATACTCGTACAATAATCGCTCCCTTTGAGCCACGACCCTACACGCACGCGCCCGCGCGCGCGCGCACGTACTTCCAATTAAGTTTAATAAAACCCATGCCGGTGCATGGAACAAGACTTCTTTTAAAGGAAATTATTTATGGCTTATTTAACGTGGCCGGGCAGCGACGTCCCTTTGAGATTAAATTTAATATTTTTACGCGAAGACGGAAAAGCGATGGCTTTGCATTACGCAAGAGAGACTTTTTAACAAGAATATAAAGAATTATAAGCTTTCGTTTGTGTAATTATTTTATGGGTAAGTACAGTTATTACGAATCTCGCCGCCTATCGGAAACGTCTGAGAAAAGTAAATTTAATTAGAAACACGAACCTCCTACATAGGAATTATAGCCCTTTCTTTTGCTCTTGCTCTTGCTCTTGCTCTCTCTCTCTCTCTCTCTCTATCTATCTCTCTCTGTCACGCGCACGCACACAGTAATACTCTGTGCTCCACTGCCGCCAGTACCCCACCGCACCGCCAAGGCATCGCGCTCTATATCTCCCGGTTGTACAAAACATAAAAGACAGGGACATCTGAAATGGAATTTACGATACTCTGTCGCACTCACTCTTCCGATCTCCCTCTCGCTCGGGAGCGCGGGCGCACGCGGCCTTATGCAGCTCCGCCGAAATATATATCGGCTATTACCTCCCTAAATATTCTCACACCCAAGTAACTCGGCTCTCGTGATCTATTGAGGCCGGGCCAGCGAATGCCTAAGCTAAATTGCTCCGAATCGCTATTTTTCAGTGAAAAAACGATCGTTTACTCTATCCACCACGAGTGCCCGAGACTTCAAATTAGCCGCCACCCATCCCCTCCTCGCTACACCTTCGTTCGATCCGCTCTATCCTGGCATTTTATTTACATTTTGCACAACCAGTCTCTTAGCCTCCGATGCCTAGGAAACGGCATTTCGGCTTCGTCCTATCGCATTCTCGACTCGATCTTTAAAGCTTACCCATAAATATTATTATTACCCATCGCGTTCGTTATCCACTACTCTTTCATTAAACTTTTTCACTGCTAATTTACAAACTTTTTTTAAATCGGACGCATATTGCGCTATCTAATTTCTCTATCTCTCTCATACGCATGTGATCACTTTAAAAAAAAAAAAAAAAAACAAAAAAACAAAAAAAAAGAAAAGAAAATTTTTTCCTCGGATTAGTAAGAATCGAATGAATTCGCGAGACCGGAACGATAACTCCGTCGTGCACGCGAAATATGAATTTTAATCGCTTTCTTTATTTTATTATTAATTATATCCGCAGTTATGTATTAAGCTTATAGGCTATGAATTTGGCATTTCTGCGTCTACTCTATCACGTGATTAAGGATTTATAGCATTTATATATTCATTTGTCAGCTGAGAATACATAACGTCGTATAAATAATGTAGCCGTAGCTGCTTTTTTCTTCCGCTCTTCTTCCGCTCTTATCGCCACATGTACAAATCTAAATCAGAAAGAGAGAGAGAGAGAGAGAGAGAGAGAGAGAGAGTGAGAGAGAAAGAGAGAGTAAAGAGACCAGAGAGAGTATCGAGTATGACTAATGAAAGGAAACGAAATGTTTTGTTTATTAATGAGATACTCGAAGCCGGAGAAAGAGGAGGAGGAGGAGTTTTTTCTTCTTAGGTTTTGCTGCTTTCCCACTAGGACAAAATCTTGGGAAAAGCTTCTTAACTAGCTCGCTTCGGGAGTGCTAACTCATTTTTCTAATTACGTGGTGGCACTTCACTGTTTGGCCATCGTTTCGGGGCTGGTGAATTAGAGGGAAACGGGGATGGAAAGAAATTCGGGATGGACGATAAAGTTGGTCGGCGAGAGCTACAGACATAAACTTCCGAACTTCGAGTCCACTACATTATTTCTCCGTACGTACGTGTGACTTCGTGCGTTAATCTATGAGAGAGCACATGGCTAGGGTAGGACGGGGAAGGATAGGGATGGCGATGCGGATGGGGATGGGGAGAGGAGGGGGGGGAGCAACCTTTGGTAGATCAAAGCGCCCCCAAAGATCAATACGTTCTTCAGAGGGAGCAGGGGGTCAAACTATGTGGCCGAGAGAAAAACGGGCGAGAGTAAGAGGGGGCGCGCGGGTGGAAAAGAGTCGTGTGGAGAAAAGGCACGAATGTAGAAAATGAGATAGCGATGGTGAGAGACGGAGAGAGACAGAGAGAGAGAGAGAGAGAGAGAGACAGAGAGAGGGAGAGCGAGGGAGAGCGAGCGCACGAGAATGAAGAGTCCGGCATAGGGGGACGGGGGGAGAGGCAGGGGGGGAAAGAGAAAGCTTGATTGAGGGTATCGGGCATTAGTGGATCGGTCTTCTCTTCATAAACATGTCACGTACGTTCTTTTCCTTGGCAGCGAGGAGTAAGGAAAGGGGCATAAATAGACGCAATTAAGGAGCTTGAGAGCCTCTCGTTTCCTTTCTTTCCAAAATCGCAGAGCAAGTGGTTGGGGGAGAGAGGTACGAGGACTGCGCCGAGCCGATCGGTCTCGAAATTTCCAGGAAAGTCCTCTCCACGGACCCCCCCCCTCCGCCTCATCCCGCTACCGCTCCCACTCCCCTCCGCCAGCCACCAAGGAACTTACTCTTAACTTGATTGAAATGATTTCTCATCATTCTTTCTAAACTTTCGACCTTCTTTTATTTCTTCTCTCATACATCCCGGCTAAATAATGCTGCTAAATGGCGCTCCATCACAAGCTATTCCCTCTTCATCTTTTTTATTCAGTAATGGGGAATATTATCTGCATTTACATGGGAGTGTTTCAATTTACCCTCCTCGACGTGTTTACCAAATTATTATATAATAATCCACGTGGAACATTACTTCCTATCACCCTTTTATAGCTCATTATTATTGTTATTATTATTATCGTCGTCGTCGTTGTTGTTGTTGTTATTGTTACTGTTGTTGTTGTTACTGTTGTTGTTGTTACTGTTGTTGTTGTTGTTGTTGTCGTCATTTTCATTATCATTATTATTATTATTATTTTGGTAGATAAGTTTGTTTCAGATGAAAATTCGTTTTCAGAGAATCTGAAGAAAATCTTTATAAAGATTTTTACTACAAATTTCAGTGTAACAGTTTGCAAAACCAATTACTAATCGATTGATTTTATTATGTCCGTCGTCTATCAATGATTGCGGTACTTGATGAAAAATTACGAAATACGTAATAATAATAGAAAGAAGGTGAAACAACGGAAATAGTTTCTATAAAATAAGAAGTGGATGAAGCGAAATTAAATGTCTTGAGGATTATCATCTGCCGATAAATTCATGGGTTACGAGTAAATATACGGACTGACAAAACCTTCTGATGTTTTTGATTTTTTATTATTACGTTCCTTTATATATAATTAATGAGCTCCTAAAGGATGTAATTAGACAGTTATGTCGTAACGGTCAGTTACGGCATTGACAATTACGTGGTCGAGGCAGAACTAAGGAAATAAGGAGAGAGGGTAAGAAACGTGAAAGTAGAAAAAACAGTAAATCCATAATGGAGGCATGAAATGCGTGTCGAGCGTAAGGCTTAAGAAAAAGAATTAGAAGAGAAGGAGGAGGAGTAGGAGGAGGAGGAGGAGGAGGAGGAGGAGAAGGAGGGTAATATCGACGAGACAGTGTGGAAATTTCGAAGAAGGATGATGGTATAATGGCGGGAGGGAGGGGGGTTACGTGAGGTGGGGTGGGATAAAGCCAAGAAGTCAGTCGGTGGATAAAAAAGAAAAGAAAAAAAAAAAGGAAGAAAAAAATGTCGGACCACCGGTGGGATCGATTTCCAGAGAAATTGAAACTGAGACGCGGTTCGCGTACTCGATCAGCTGCCCGAAGGACCGAGTCGCCGACAATCCGCCGACAATCCGCCGACAATCCGCCGACAATCCGCCGATAATCCGCCGATAATTCACGAGCATTGTTGCGATATCGGACGGTGGATATTAGGGGCGACACAGCGCCAGCTCGTGAGAGCCGTCGCCGCCGTCCCGGCCGATTAAATCAGAGTCCGGCTGGCCAGGTGCATCGTCCCGGTGGACTCACCCCGGCTAGTAGCCGCTTCTGACTGATTGGTGCTGAAAAAGGATGGTGGGCGCGGGTGGTTGGGTGGTGGGGAGGGAGCAAAGACTCGTCGGGCAAGATGTGGTCTAGTGAAATATCACGTTCCTAATTCAATGCCCTTGCCGGACCAGCACGCCCGGGCGATCTCGTTCCGCGCAGTTCCGGCCTCGCGAGTCAGAGGACGGTCGGGGTGGGTTATTTGCTGGTCGGTTAGGGGATGGTTATTGGGGATGTGGCGGCAGAGGGGGCGGGAGAGGGGACGGTAGTGGGACGGGGGGGTGATGTGGGTCGGGGTGGTGGGGGGTGGGGATGGAGAGGAGGTCGAGCCGAGCAGCCTACGTTCGGGGGCAGATATTTGGTTAAATATTAACGACGTCGTTAAAACAACGCATTTGCGGTTCGTTAAAGCTGAGGGGTTAAAGCGTGTAACGGCGCCCCGTCAAGGAACTAGAGGGCGAGCGGGGCCGAGCGGGGCCGGCCAGGGAGTTCAAAGGGAGTTAAATGGCGTGCGCGTCCGTAGCCAGGGACGGGGAGAGGAACACGTACGCGGCCGATAATGGGTGTGGGGATGATCGGTGCCGCTAGGTGGCCGGCCATTAACGAGTGACCTCCGTTTCTTGTCTTTTCCGTCGTGGCTCGACGTAATCGCCCAGTCGCTAGTCGAATTTCATTTATTCACCGGCACCGACTCTCCACTTCGGCGAGAGACCATCGCGAACGCACCGTTGCATTTAATTGTTGGGATCGGCCGCTGCTCTATACGGACTCTATACGGATCGGCCGACGCTCCGAGTCAGTAATAATAACGACGATAATATTAAGTGGCGACGGTGGCGACGGTGGCGACGGTGGCGACGGTGGCGACGGTAGCGACGGTGGAGGCGGTCGGGGAGGAGGAGGAGGAGGAGGTGGTTAAGGAGGAGGACGAGGAGGAGGAGGAGGAGGAGGAGGGGGGGGGGGGCTCATAAATTGGTCAGAGCACGAGGAAGTAAGAAAGAGCGCGTGCAGCAGCATTAAATCGTCAAGGTAATTTATCCACGAGCTATATAAAAGCCCTTTATCGGAATCAGTTAAAACAGGTGGTCTTGAATGTAAATTAGCGTCTATTCGCTAATTCTAAGTTATAAGCGCGCGGCCGATCTAAATCACTCCGGGACTTATCGGGGATCGCAGTAAATTTCGGAGATTCGGATTGATGGAGGAGTAATGATACACGGAGAGGAATAGCCCTCGTTTAATCTAAAATAAAATCTGAGGAATGGCGCCATGCCCCCGCGAACGACTGCTCGGTGAAAGTTATTGAGGTGGGATAGGGAGGGGGGGGGGGTTAGGGGGTTGGGGGGTTGGGGGAGGGGTGAGTATGGTGGACGACCAGAGCCCGGACGTAAGTGGGGACTGTAGAGTATCCCCTTTAAGCCCCAAAGCTGTCTCTTTAATGTCGGCAGATTGGGCAGGATAGGGTCGAAGGATGGCGCGTCGAGCCTCGCGGCACATCCGCCCCTACCCTAACCCCCTCCCAACAATCGCGTAATTATCAAAGGACGGAGCTAAGGCCTCCAGGAGGAACCTCATTGGGAAAGTCCCTCGTACACTTCCTCCCACCGTTTTTTCAGATAATCATAAATCTCCGCAGGCAGCAGGAGTTAGAGGGAGAGGGAGGTGAAGAGGGAGAGGGAGGTGGAGAGGGAGAGGGAGAGCATTAGTTCTCGGAGGTATCTCTCGGCGAGGAGTCGGCGAGGAGTCGGTGAGAGAGCGGTCTCGGGGCGTCGATCTCCCGGAATCAAGGGAAAGAAAGAGGTTTTGCGGCCTGGGGCGGGGGCGCGGGCTGGGGGGGGGGACTGATGCGGCTGATCTCGCGGGGATAGTTCGTTTCTCGAGGAGGCCGAGCTACTCGGCTTACGAGGCGATAAAAGCCGCCGACGAGGCTTATGTAAATTCTCGTTTTACGGATGGCGGTCGTGATGGCGGGGGGAGTAGGAGCGAGACGGGGAACTCACCGACTCAGATTTGCCTGTCAGACCGCGAGATCTCATATCCTACACGTAGGCGTACACGTAGGATATAGCGTACGAGGCGCCGTTGTCATTGGTGGCCAGGATGGTAATAAACGGCGTCGAGGATGACGAGCTGGCTGAGGCGGAGGAAGGGCGCAGGGGGAAGGACAGACAGACACGGCGTAAAAGCGCTCCGGACCGCAAAAGTCCTCCTCCTCTGCTTCGCTTTACCTCTCGCGGCGTCAAGTTGCGGCGTTGATCCATTAATCGATCCATTCAACCGCCGAGGCATTCGACGGTGATCGAACAGTTTTCGCGGAAAATCGGCGTCTGAACGCATACTGGATCGCCAATATAGATCTATTTGAGAATATTGCGTGGAGCGTCGCAAGGACGAGGATTTAGAAATGGACGTTAACGAAAGTTTTTCTCTCTCTCTCTCTCTCTCTCTCTCTCTCTCTCTCTCTCTCTATCGCCGATGATCAAGGAACGTCTCCTGAACCGCGCCTCCTTGTGGAGCGAAGGATTACCGCGTTGGCGAGCTTACCTCGCAGGAAACCACTACTGCGATTATCTCGGAGATATTAGGCAGAGCCACGGGCGGCAGAGGGGAGGGTACAAGGCGTGCCGAAGAAAGAAAAACTTGACAACTTTGGGGTTATTGGGAAGTTTATAAAGCCAGGGTGCGGAAAGGCGAGGATACAAGAGCGTGCTCTGCAGTTACTAAATAAGGGCGGGAGGGAGAAGGGAAAGAATCCAAAGCGGCGACAAGTAGATAAGGATAAAGGCCCCGCGGGGTTCGCGTCGTGGTATTTCATGGGAGCGGGGGTCCGGGCAGTCAGCCCTCGATCGCCTGATCAAGGAGGCGGTCGGCTGGGTGCAAAGCTAAGTAAGTGGGTGGACTGGTTAAAGCGGTCGTGGGGACAAGGGACATAAATTGTCGACCGGGACGGGGATCGGGGATGGGGTGGCGCACGCGAGGAGCCCCCGCGATCCGACCCTTACGCTCTGCCCGTGCGCAGCTAGAACTCGCCTAGGAGTCGCGGACGAGGCCCCTCGAGAGTGAGAGAGAGAGCGAGAGAGAGAGAGAGAGAGAGAGAGAGAGAGACCCCCTTTCACGGAACCGCGCCTCGACCTCCTGTCCGAGCGGATTCGCCGCGGCTCCGATCTCCTCCCGTGCTCCGCGCACCCTTTGCACGAAATCCCCAGCCACCCTGAGTCGCCCCTTCCCGGATAAGCTCCGCTCTGTTCCCCTGGCGGGGGCTTATTCGGGGGCTGCTGGAACTGTCCGAAGGAAAATGTAAATGTAAAGCAACGTCGGCAGCCTTTAACAACAATCTCTCTCTCTCTCTCTCTCTCTCTCTCTCTCTCTCTCTCTCTTTCAATGTCTCTCTGCCTCTCTCAGGCAACGACGTCTCCGTCTGGACTGTGTTGGCTTTAGCGCGGGATCAAAGGTTGCGATTCGAAAGATTCGACTTTCGCAATTCGAAAAAGCTTTGAGAGGATTCGGGGAGAGCTTTTGCTTATCATCCCGCGTGGCTCCAGGAGAACTAACGACTCTTCTTTCTCCTCGCTCCGTCTCTCCGCTTCCATCCCTCCCACCCCACCCATCGAGCGCCAGATGAAATAGAGCATCGGGAGGAAATTCCGTTTCATCCCGTTCGTTGGGTTTTTCCTCTTGACCCTCCGACGGAGCCATTAGCCATTCTTAATGAATTTCGGCCAGATAATCCATCTCCTATTAAGTTGCATTAATTCTCCCCCCCCCTTCGAGTTATTCGGGTAGGTCAGTTACGAGTTGCATTCCGATATACGAGTCAATGTTACCGTTGGGAAGCGGCGGTGGTCGGGGCCGGGGTAGCGGGGTAAGTTTAGGACGGAGTAAACAAGTTGACGGTTGACGACGACGACAACGACGACGACGACGAATGCTGCCAGGAACCGAGCCTGGGGAGCCTGGGGAACCTCGGGGAAGTTGGGGAAGTACGGTTGAGGAGCCGTTGGCAATTACAGAAACGAGATGTCGACGTCACCAAGTGTCCGCTCGTCGGCGGTGGGGTGTGACACGTGTCCGCCACCCGCTGGACATTCCGGACGCGTGCCTCGCGCACCTCGAATGCCTCGAGGACGGCCTTTTCCACCTTCCGGATTGCCGCTTCGCGAGTTGCGTTCCTCGCGTTCCAAGACGCCCGCCCTGACACGTCCTTTCAGCTCTAAACCTCTACGGCCCCCCTCCCCCCGCGGCACATAGATCACGCGGCCGATCTTCCCGATCTCGCGACGTAAGTCGGCCTCCGAATTAACTCTGTCCTTCGCCCCGTAGCCGCCACAATTACTATAAAATAACAAGATCCCAATTATCAAATTATCCAAATTATAGTTCAACGTTTTCGAATGCTTCGGAATTATAAATCCGAAAGTTAAGAGCCCGAAATCTTTGTCGAGACATCGATCCTCCTTTACTCTCTTCAAACGCAGTTACAAGAGCCGAGCAATTACCCTTTATACAATAATAACGAAACACAACAACAACAACAACAACAACATATTATAAGGATTATTGTCAAGGGAGTGGAGAATATTTTTCTTGTGGTTTTTGGGGGAAGAGATGGGGACACGAACGAAACCATTAGTTATAACAATTATAACAAGGCGAGGAAAATATAAGGAGTCGGAGATAATGGCTGGACATTGATTGGGTATGCTATTGAGAATTTATTGTCCCGCCGATGTAACGGCTCGCAGCGATGCTTTCCAGTCTCGACAGTTATTTCAGAGTCCCCGTACATGCCCATACATATATATATATATATATATGAGTTTGTGCGTGTGTATAATATTAATGCCGAGCAGATAAATCAGAAGGCTGGATAATTAGCATGAAATGAGTGGCTGCCGCCACTGTGGGTCCGGTCGTCAAAAAATCCTAGCCGCTCTTGTATAAATAGAGGCTCGAGAATAATTAATAACGGGAATTAAGTAATTACGAGAGTTTAATAAGCTTGTAGATAAGAAAAAGCCGTGGAATCGATCTTGTAATTTTGATTTATGGAATGAGACAATTATGTCTCTACGGTATAGGCGTCGCATCCCGGGACAGGCCGGGAAGCTGCGAGCTGCTGCTGCTGCTGCTGCTGCTGCTTCTCCGGAGGAGCGAGTGTTGATCGATGGCCAGCCGTCAGTTGGCACCACTTTTAATTAAACTGCCCCCAAGATTAGCCGGGGCCCCCCCCCCCTCCTTCCTCTTCATCATCTTCATCTCCCGCTTCGGCCTTCTCCTCGACCCGCTGCTTTTCGGAGATACGAAGACAGACAGAGAGAGAGAGAGAGAGAGAGAGAGAGAGAGGGTGAGAGAGAGATGCGGTTGTAATTGTTTTAAATCTCACTTGGAGGGATGGGCAGAAAGGCAGAGCGCGCGCGACTTCCCCTCGACAGCTTCGCCGAGGAAAAAAACCGCACCGCACGTCAGGGTGACAGATTCGGTGTCTCAAGTGGCATTTACGACTTGCTGTAAAGCGAGAAAATCTCGCTCCTGTACTTTAGAGTCAGTCCGGCAATTAATATGCCCCCCCCTCCCTCCCACATTCCCCCTCCCCATATCACGATTCCACTCCACTCCGCTCAACTCCATCCCATCCGAATAACCTTCTTCGCACTTTTTCCTCCTATTTTCTTCTTCCCTTTTTTCTTTCCTTCTATCCTTCTTTCGTTCTTTCATGGATCTATCCGATGATTAAGAGGGCGTAATTAGTATTGCGGGAGAGCTGCCGCAAGCTATTTGTCATTAAAGCCGTCGGAAGTGGTTCGCGCGGTGCTCCCGTAGTCCCGTAGCCGAGCTAACGAGAAGCTGGTCCAGCGGATGTAGGCCGCTCGATAAAGGGAGTCGTCTTTTAACGAATCCGATGAGGCTGATTCGAGAGGGAGCTATCGGCATTTACATCTGCGTAACTCATTAGCCGGCAGTTGCCATGCACGAGCCGAGACGGAGGCGTGGGCGCGCGTGAGTCCGTAATAGGAAACCGGAGGATTCGTGCACTCGTGGCGGCTGCTGCTTCTGCGCGTGCTGAAGCGTGCTGAAGCGTGCGGAGCGATAGTTGAGCTCTAAAACTGAAGTACCCAGAAGGTAATCTCGAGATGACAGCAGCAGAAGGACTGGACGACTGGTATGGCGGGGGCGTGGAGGCGGGGAAGGGGACGAGGTGGAGCGAGGACGGGAGTAAAAGCGAGCGTGGCCCACGTCGAATGGTGGTGGTGGTGCTGCTGCCGCCGCTGCTGCTGCTGCTGCTGCTGCATCTCACCGAGATTGACACAACGCGTTAACTGAGCGAGCCACCGCCGCCCCCTCGTCCACCCCGACGGCCGTGGCCGTGGCCACGGCCTCCTCGTCGTCGGAGATATCCATCCGTAACATCCGTCCAAATGTTGTTGCCGCGCGCCGCCAGTTACCAGAGATGTATGGTAATTGTACCTGGCCAGCTTACGGACCTCATTCCTCCCTCCCACCTCCCCCACCCATTCCCTACGCCACCGTCCGTCTCGCTCTCGCTCGCTCTTAAGCACGTCCCTCGACCGAGGCCTAGGGCCGTTAAAGCACGCGCTCGCTCGACTTTACCTTCCGGTGTGTATCACTCCAGACCGGAGCGCACCTGCGCCAAATGGAACTCGTTCACTCACCTACGTCTGCGCGAAAGCACCTAGACAGACAGAGAGAGAGAGAGAGAGAGAGAGAGAGAGAGAGAGAGAGAGAGAGAGAGTCTCTCTGTCCTTGTCTACTGACTTCCTTACTTCGACAGGCCACGCATAGTCCTAGGAGGAGGTTTTATGGGCAAGCTCGGCCCCCGGGTTTCGCTTCTGCTAAGTCAATTCTACTAGACTTCCAAGAGTTTAAATAGCCGCGTGAGAGTACGCGAGGACTTTACGAGGAAGTGATACAAGAAGTTTATTTACTTCGTGAGGCTGCCGGAGTTGGCTTGTTCCTCCCGGATTTCGGCCCCTGTTATAATGCTTTCCCTCCCTCCCTCCCTCCCTCCCGCCATCCCACGTCCACCCCGCGCGGCCCAACGCTGCCGCCGCCACGGTCGCCACCGCCCCACCACCGCCCCGCCACCGCGCCGCAGCGTCATCACAGCATCGACTAGGCGCGCTCTGCCAAGACTACTTATTATACCCGGTAATTACGGAATCCAACTCGCTCTTATTCAACAATCTAATCACTGTTATTTCCTCTTAGTTTTCGTAAGCCAATAGAAATTATCGATCGTACGCGGAATTATTGGAGGACTCTTAACCGAGCCAACGACCAACGGACCACCACTCGCCGATCAATCCCCTAATTCATAGATCGTATTTCAAACTCGTTTTTACCCAACTCTACCACCATCCCAATAACCCCAATAACCCCAATAACCCCCGCCAGTCAACAAATCTGCCCATAAAGCGACACGCGCACTCTAAGCGCTCGTTAATTTAAATAACTCCGTAGGTGCCGAGGTTTTTTTTTCATCCCTTGTCGATCGAAGGGGGCTCCGTTGTCGATACTAATGATTCTTGAATGCAACCGAGCGACCTCCTTAAAATAAAAATATTCTAAATGCATTTAGAGGACAAGGAGATTTATCGACTCGAGGATCGACACGGCCACCTCGTCTGACATACGCGTCCTAATAAAAAATTCAACGAGTCACTTCACCGAGCAGATTTTCCAAAATTACATTAACAGTGTCCAATTAACAATAGGAGCAGGCGAATAATTGTGAAACGCGCTTTAACGTAATCCTCCTTCATTCTCTTAATCTAAAATTTAAGTCAATGCAAATGTAATGAGATCGAGCGGATACTCGAAGCCAAAAGTGTACAACAACGTTTCTCGGAACAATCATTTTTAGAGGCGCGAACAGCAGCAGTAGCAGCAGCAGCAGCAGCAGCAGCGCAAGACTGATCTTTCAGACAGACAAGAGTGCCAACAACAAGAAGACAAATATTATTCGATTAAAGGGTAAAGAAATTACAAGCTATGGAGTGCGGAGTTTATTGGGGTTTAACGGTATATTGAATTCGATATACACGAGTCGCTGCTGTCGATACCGAGCCCCTGGATACGTGGACGTGTCACTCGGAGGAGCTCGTTCCTGGAGGAGCGATTAAAAAGCCGATCGATCGGATAGACGAGGGTTATAATTAATCTCGATAATTGTCCGGTCGGCTAAGCCCATCTATTTCCGTCACTCGGAATATCGCCATTTCCCTAAGCGTCTTGGAGATCAAAGGGGCAGCCTTGTTTTCCCTCCCCTGACGCCCCGCAGCGCCGCAGCCCGATCTGCAGTCGGCTCTTTTCCGGGCATTTATCCCCAAGACATTCGCCACATGGCTCCCGCTCTACGCTATTTTCGGGCCGCCCCCCTCCCCCCACCCGCCCTCCACGGCCACCCATCCACCGCCACCCAGCGAACCGACCCGACCCGCGGCGGACCCGCGGCCGATCCCCGACTACCTGTCCGCGTTCTCTCGGAAGTCTCGAGCAACAACGATCACCGCACGATCATGTTCGTGATGCCCGAGACCCGGCGTACAAGATTCCCGAGGCTTGATTGCATAGTTTCGCCCCGCGGCGAGATAACCCGCCGCCCATCTCTCCTCCAGCTTCTCTCCACCGCCAACACTCTCCTCCCGCCCTCCCTCGTGAGCCAGGCTGCCCGGGGACTATTTTCGTCTCGGGATTATCCTCGCCGACGCCCCGCCCCACGGACGCCCGTTTATCAGGATGGCCCCGCTCATGCGCGGGGTCGCGCTATCCGTTTCCGCGTACGTTATGATTAATATTGTCCGAGCGATCCTCGGAGCATCGCGGCCATCGCAGCCATCGCAGCCATCGTAACCATCGCAATCCTCGCAACTCCCGGCTAATACAACTTCAGCACTTGTTTGACGCCATCCCATTTCATCTCCGCCACACCCCGCGCTCGGCGGCCTCCTCACTCTCTAAACCCATTTACTGCGCTACACGCCACTGCCGGAAATCAAGAAACCCATCGTATCTCGACCTCGGCCTCTTATTCCGCGACGGCCGCTCCGTTCCGACGCTCTCTTTTCATCACATACTCGATTACGACCCCAGCCTGTCTCCCAAAAGATCGACGATTCCTTTAGTTTATCGGTATTTACCTTCCGGTCCTCACTGTCCACTACTACTACCACCGCTACTACTGCTACTACTACTACTGCTGCTGCTGCTGCTGCTGCTGCTGCTGCTGCTGCTGCTGCCCACTGCTGCCGCTGATGCTGCAACGACAAGCGTACTGGTTACTGTCCAGTTGTTACGATGAGTTACCATTGGCTGAGTAGGAACGTGTAAGGAATCGCTTGCAAATGCTATTTTGACAAGTTCCAGCAAGAGCGTCTAGACGAACTTATCGTTAGTCTGAATTATTTTTACGTCGAAATCACTCGCTTAGAGAATTCATTCGAGTCTTCTTTCATACGTCAACTCATGGCCTCCAGTATCTACATAAATAAATATAAACAACATCAAGTTGTTCTTAAGACGTAATTTAAGTAATTGCTTTAATTTATTGTTATTGTTCCACTTACGGCACTAATGCCAATTCCCATTACTGTTGCTGTTGCTGTTGCTGTTGCTGTTGCTGTTGCTGTTGTTGTTGTTGTTGTTGTTGTTGTTGAAAGTGGTGGTGGCGGAGCGATTACAGTTATTAGCTTCAATTATTAGTTCAATTTTAACTTTGAACGGCCGACATCGCAGAGCTTGAAAACTTTGGTCATCAACGATATCTGCCCGTATATTAAGATTAACATTTGTTAAATATTAATTATTAATACATAATAATGTGGATTAGGTCTTGCTCACTCTTTTCTTTGATGAAAAACTTTTTTTTCTTCCAATTAACAATAATTCGAATTTATAATTTATAATAGCACGTGAGGATATAATAATTGAAGATTGGCCCATTTAAAGTTATTTTCATTTGTATTGCACGCATTTCAACCGGATTCTCGCTTCTAAACTTTGGCAATAAACAAATACGTTTAATCACATACGCACACATACACGCACGCACACACACACACTGGTTATATTAAACAATTTTTATGGAATTAAATCGACTGTACGTAATGGAGTATCTTAGTTTTAATAAGTGAAAGGTGTAAGGGCGGAAGTGAAGGAACAACCTTAACGAAATCGAGTTTGTTGTAAGATAGATACAATTATTTATAATGAATAAATCGTAGGCGTAGCTTAAGAGAGGAGATAGTCGGTTTAATAAAATGGATAAATAAATTGCTGACACTGCGAGTCACTAAAAGATATAAAATTCATTCGTTAGGAGTGAGCTTCCTTTTTTTTTTACATTCAAATTGGCTTCTCCCCCTGAATTCGTAATAAATAGTCGATCGAAAGAAGTCCCGCGTAAAATTTATCAACTGATAAATGACCGATTTCCTTGTCGTAGGGAATTCGTAGAGAATGTAATTGGACGGGATCGGTAGGCGTATGGTATGGGCGTACGGTACTATGGTCGGTAGGTACTGTGTAATACATAGATTAATCGTGAGGTCGGCTCCGGCGATTTGTGACCGAGTCGCCGGTGACGTCGTCCGCGGACGAAATCTATTAAAAATGCAGTCGGCGACATAAACGGTCGCCGGCCGAACTGGATGAAGAAAGGAGGCGTGCGATCTCCGTGCGTAGCTGAATTTTAATCCAGAGGAACGCAAGTGACGTCTAAGTAGGTTCGTGGAGCGATTTTACTTTGTCATCTCCGACTCATCCGTCGACGGCCTGCCTGCATTATGAATGCCAGCCAATTTAAAATTCATTACGAAGGAGGGGTGGGGTTGGGGATAGAGAGAGAGAGAGAGAGAGAGAGAGAGAGAGAGAGAAGGAAGGAATGGTCGGCGGGTAAGGGCTCTCCTGTCGCTCTTCTCCCGGGTGCCGCCGCCGACGCCGCCGCCGCCGCCGTCACCGCCGCCTCGAGTAATTGTTCCTCAGTGAAAGAGCTTAATAGAAAAGCGCGAAAGCACATTTGCCTCGGGGGCCAATCTCCCCTGTCATTCCTCCCGCGGCCCCTCTGCGCGAGCGTATCCCTCGACTATCCGCCCAGCCAGTCTCAATATTGTTTATTTAAATAAGAATGGGGAGCGAGTCGGGAATATGACACTTCCCGGGAAGTTTTTCGAGCATTAGTTAGACGGTGTACTTTGTTTCAGACCGACTCCCGGGTGTGGGTCGACGCTCGTGGCTCGTCGGTTCTGGGACGGCGGCCGTACCGTGGGCGAAAACCGGTGCAGGGGGTAGGGAGGGTGGCTGGCGCCTCCTAACCGCGCGCACGGATTCCTCGGTGAACACGAGCCCGGCAATTGGAACTATCCGCAGATACGTGGTGCGCGTAGGAAAACAGACGGAAAGCTACGAAAATAAAGGAGCAACCCCCCGCCCCCCGCCTTCCACCTCTTCCAGATATAAGGAAACGAGTCGTTCCCCGTATTTTCTTTCGCCTTACGTCTTCTCTTTGTTTTAAATACAAGATTAAGCGTATTGCCGATGGGATTACGCGGCCGACCGTCGCTTGTTTTTCTTACTTCTGCTCCCGACATTTAAGACTGCGCAACGACTCGGACTCTACATAATCCGATACTCGACTTGTATCAATACGACGGCACTCGCTCTCTCTCTCTCTCTCTCTCTCTCTCTCTTTCGAACTCCGGCCCCCGTGTCTCAAACGGTCCGACGCCAACGAAGCCGTCCGTAATGTAACCAATTTCGTAGCACTACATCCGTACGTCATACGACTCGATAAATAAGACGTCTTTATAAAATGCCCGCGGTATAATCAACCGCGCGCGCACCTCCCCCCCCCTCACCGTCCTCACGGAACGCGGAGGGTAGCGGACTGATTAGGCAGGCCGAGGGCCAATTCCCTGGGGTGCGCTAATTCGACAACTGACAAATTAGACGAGGAAGCCGACGACACTTGCCAAATGGGGCGAGAACGAGGAGGCCGACGAAAGAGGCGGCGAGGAGGTGTTCCCCGTAAATTCCCTGTAGCGGCGGCTGCCCCAGCCATCCGGCCCGTCATTGTCATCGCGCACCTGGGAAAGGCCGTGTCACTTGTATAAATTTCGGCCATTAGTTAGCTAAGCCGGGGCCGTGGAGGCTCACTCGGAGCGCGAGATGTTGCCGATTTAGCCATTGGAAAAAGGTATATTTGTCAGTGTTCCTGGCCTCGGAGATCCGGCGGCTCCGCTCCACTCACCACCCGCACCGAGGAGATATTTTACCAGCCGGGAAATTAAATTGGCCGCCACCGGGCCTCTAAACGAAGCATCGTACATTACCATCCTCGGCGGTGGCGGCGGTGGCGGCGGTGTCGGCGGCTTTAATAAATACGTTTGCGAGGGATTTCTCACTTTATCCGGAGACGCGGAGACGCTCTGTCCTGGTAAGCCGGTGCTACGCATATACCCATAGACGGCGCTTCTCCCTCGCTCCGTGAAACCATCGCTCCGTGGCTTATTAACGCCATTGACAAGTCGCCGCCGCCGTCCCCGCCGTCGCCTCCACGCAGCGACTACCTAACATTACAATGGGAATTACAGTGGGTGTAATGGGTGGGGGGGGGGGGTTATTGGGGAGTGTACCTCTCTCTCCCCTCTCCAGTCCGTCGGCCCGACGGTGTACTTTACCGAGAATTGGATAACCATTGGATTCCCGGAGGGGTGAAGGGCTTTAAGACCAGAGCAGACCGAAAGAGTAGAGGGACACGGTTTTTAAGAAAAGAGCAAGGGCCTTAATTGCTTAATACGTAAGCTTCTTAGTAAGGAATAATTATTCGTGGGGTTAATGATAGGAAGGAAAGGCTCGTGAGAGTCGCGCTCGATGGGCCTGCGTCTCGTGGCATCGTATTATAAAACCTTAAGAGTAACGTATGGAAATTGACTGTCAGAGGGGTACGTATTACGTTAGCAACAACGCTCGACGGAGACGCGGAAACCGCTGAAATCCCCCTTCCCCCTCCACCCACCGCACCGACTCCGCAGCGGATAGAGGGCCGGGAAGACTTTGAACGACAAGGGCTCGCTCCGCCCTACAACAACTAGCAACAAGCGTTTCCTCCGTCGGCTCTAAGTGGATTGAAAATAAAACCGGGAATGACGCTGGCGGAGGAAGGACGAGGAGGAGGGGCGACGAGTAAAGTATCGACTCGTAGGAAACGGGCCGCCACGAGAAAACGGGGTGCGACTACGGACGCGGAAAAATAAAGAATCTCACGCGGGGTTCTGTGGGGTGGTATGGTGGTTATTGGGGGTTGCGGGGGAGGAAATTGTTATTCGCGGGGCGTCGTCGTCGGGTGCTCGGTGTCCCTTTCACTGACGGCGTCGGCCGCTGATAAACGAGCGGTTCGCTTCCCTGCGCCCCTTCGCGAGCCCGGCTCTGCATGTAAACTCACCCACTCCCTCCCCGTTTCCCCCGTTTCCCCCGTTTCCCCCGTTCCCACCACCCCGTTCCCACTGCCGCCGCCCTAACGGGGTGGATTTTAAACGGCTGAGCTATCGCTCGCAGGAGGCGACCACGGGGGCGTAAATCGCTCGAGGACTTAAGCGATTGTCGTCGGGGCACCGCCGCGAGCCCGAATTAATCGGCCGTAGTTTAAATCGATTAGACCCGCTCGAGGGACCGACGACGATCACGCGTTTCCATCGATGACCTGCCGGTGACGCCCAATTACTCCTCCTCCTCCTCCTCCTCCTCCTCCCGCTCCACTTCCTCCTCCTTCTCCTCCTTCTCCTCCTCCTCCTCCTCCTCATCCTCCTCATCATCCAACCCCGCTCCTCCTCCTACTCCGACCGAAGCAGGGCTTTTAATCAGTTTCGACGGCGAGCCAGGCGCTTTCTTATACTTGCTCTCTCTCTCTCTCTCTCTCTCTCTCTCTCTCTCTCTCGTCTTGTTATTGGCTACCCCTGCGGCACAAGGTCAATGACATTACTCGCAAATTTATAAATTGCTCCTCGCCGCCGTGCTCCTAAATTACACACCAACCAAACGCTATAATACTAAATAGAATATCGATTACTTGGCCCGCTCTATATTTACGACTATTCAAACAACACGCGCCACAACCGTTTTCTTCTCACTCCCTCTCTACCCCTCCCCTTCTTTTTTATTTCTTTTTTTCTTCTTCCTTCTCTTTTTCTACTTTACTTAGCAGTTAATAACGCCACTCGACTTTCTCCAACTGCTCAAAAGAAATCGAAATAATTCATAGTCCCGTTCGTAGTCTCGCCGCAGCAAGTACTCCGTATCAGTCCGTATTCTTTTTACACGTTAATTCAATTTATTTGAAATATTATTTTCAGAATAATCTCATCAGCCGTAGAATTATACAACTCGTGTTATTTTATTCCTCGTGCAACGTTATTTTAAATCCCCATCCTCGATACGTATAGCGTATTGCCTATAAATATTACCTAAGCTTTATATGTATATTATACGGCTCCGTATAATCGCTAGCGAAATGTAAATAATTTCTCTTTTTCACTCAAACTACCTTCGCGTCTCTTACGTACACTTCGAAGGACACAACAGCGTTAAATAACGTTGACGGTACTTTATAGGAAAAGGAAAAATCCCTTCGGTCTTATTGCAAGTCCGTAAAAGCATTGTAACAGAATTCGCCGTAAGTATTAATCCGTTTAATTATCTACTCAAATCGTTTATTGTATAAAAAAAAAAAAAAAAAGAAAAAAAGAAAAAAAAAGAAAGAAAAAACGCTTATAGTTCTTAATTGGCCTAATAATGTAATTGAATAGAGAGCAACGGCAGTTCATAACGTAAGATTATTTGGGAAGCTAAATTTTTCGAGCTCCTGAGCGTGTAGTAACGAACTCGCCGTCCGATAAATAGATAAGATCGTAATTAATTGCGCGCCGGAGATACAGAAAAAGTGTTTTATGTGAAAAATAAAATGGCTCTTAAAATTTCATCACGTGCTTAAGTAAAATAAATACAATAACCAAGTTTATAATTTAGGAGCCGTAAAGGATTTCGTCTTACGATCGATCAGGGCGGAATGGCGGCGCATAAATAAGGTTAGGCGGGTGAGGGACCCTTGAAACGCAGGTCTTGAGGCGCGTATATATGACAGGAGAGCTCCGAAGCCCCTTACTTTAAGAGATACGGGGTTATTGGGGGGTGGGGGAGGATACGTAGAGGATAAGTTGAGCCGCGGTAGCGTATCCAGCATGCGTTACGTGCGTTACGAGTCGGAGGGAATAACGATATGAGCGATTTGTCACTGGACCACAAGTCAACAACAACAACAACAACAACAACAACAAGACGACGACGACGACGACGACGACGACGACGACACATCGAGGGAAGGATTGGCGTCGCGGGCTTAGGGTCCAAGGGCGTAAGGGACGATTCTCTTGCGACAAATCGCACGTCGCGCTACGTGATCCCAAATTAGTATGGGGAAGAAGGTTATTGAGAGGGCTGGGGAGGGAGGAATGAATCGAACTCACGTATCGTATGGGGCGGGGGGGGGGGGATCTCCGGGGACCAATGTCTCAAACGACGACGAGGGACCGCGCGATCCCGGCGCCCAGGTGAATCCAATTGTCGAAAAACTGAATTGATGGCCAATGTCAAGGTGGGTGGGGACATGCGACTCTCTCTCTCTCTCTCTCATTCGGTCTCTCTATTTATCTATCTATCTATCTATCTACGTATGTATATATATATATATATATATCTTATTTGGTAGCGCATGTAGTACAGATGACGGTCGGACCACTACTCGTTTAACGAGTTGCGTCCTGGGGAGAGGGGAATCGGTCGGCTTACCGCGAATAAATAACAAGACAAATATCATCGCTTGAAATATTAAGAGACTGCTTTTATGAATTCGACGCAAAGGTCCAGGTAAAGGTAAGGGAAAATCTGGCACGTAGGTTACGTTAGTAATATTTTAGTGAGACGGAGACGCCGGGGTCGTATAAGAGGAATGGCCGGGAGGCTGCTCCTGGCTATCCCGGGGTCAGAGTCGCAGAAGCTCCAGCAAGTGAAATACGTGATATGCCCCCGCAGGAGACGTGCCAGAAGAGTCCCGAGGCAGCCGGCCGATAACTTTGTCATGGCCAATTTATCCAAGTGGGTAGTATAGAGGCAGGAGGTGGCCGAGGCGGTAGGTATTTGGCACTGGGGAGCCGAATTTATGACTTAATGTCCCGATGCGTCGCGGAACTAAGAGTCCGCTGTCGCGGATCGCCTCGGGATCCATACGTCCTTCCTTCCTTCCTTCCTTCCTTCCTTCCTTCCTGCCCTCCCTACCCATCCCCAATAACCCCATGGCTAAAGCAGCAGCAGCAGCAGTAGCAGCAGCAGCAGGAGCAGGAGCAACCTCACGTAGCAATATCCCGAGTTTCATCGTCTACCGGAATTGCGTGGCCGCCGCCGTCTTCGTACGAGCCGAAAGTAAATTCCGTAATCCCCGAGACAGGGCAAGCATTATCGATCGTTATTTTTATTCCTCCGATACCTGACAAGCATTGGCAGGTAGTTTATTGGGCTCGCGGCTCCAGGCCATTAGCAATAAAATTAATAATAAAAATCCCCATCGGGTCCTCCTCGTCATTGGGTTATTTAATTAACGACAACGGCCATGGTTAATTAGACTGGATGCAGGAGCATCCAGGCACTTTCGTCCGTTATCGAGGGTGAATATTTTTCACCCTTTTATTTTTATTTTTATCAGCCCTGCCCTCGCGAAGCTGCCATACAAATGCACCTACGCTCCGAAACCGTTGCGCGCACTGATTTATAATAATCAGGAATACCCGATGGCTTATTACCATCTCCATTCGTTTACAATTGCTCTTATCATTGTTATTATAGTATTTCACAATACGGCCAACGATTTTTTGCTTTTTTCTTTACTTTTGTTTTTGTTTTTGTTTTTGTTTTTGTTGCTGTGCTTGGTATGGCCAGCTGGTCGATATATACGTGTAATAATTTAATGCGTACGTGATTGCCGGTGCAAGAGTTATCTTTCCTGAATCCAGGCAATTTCATTATTGCGATTGAATTGGACCAAGCAAGCAATACAAGCAAACAAGCAAGGCATACAGGCAGACAGGCATACAGGCAGACAGGCAGACAGGCAGGAAAATCCGCCGATTCGTCGAACGCGTTTCACAGCATACAAACGGCGAACCCATGGCTATTGAATCCTTTCGCATCGCATCCTCATCCTCTCCATGAATAATAATAATTTCTATAAGGTTTCCTTGTACATTGTCGGTCTGTATCTGACCCGATGTAAACCCGCCCGACCCCGCTACACCCCAGCCACCCGCTCACTACCCACACGCTATAGATTGGCGAGTATCCATTACATGATCGAGCATCGAGTGAACCGAAACTGATTTTATTTACCTTTCTTGAAACTCCTGCAATGATGATCAAACGATCATCCCTCTCATAAAGTTTAATGGAAATGTTACTGAACACACGAGGCCCGAAGCATAATGTGAAATAATCCGCTCGATGTAGTATGACGGCAAGAAAGTGACAGAATACGAAAGGGATGCAATGTAAGAAAAGGCGTTTAGCGTTTTAAAAGAAATGGGAATCGCTCGGGTAGGCACCCGATTGAGCTCCCGAGTCCCTGAGCGAGCGGAGGCACATGTATTATTGAAGCCTTGGCACTCGGGCACGCGTGTAGGCGCGTCGTGTCGTCATCGCGAGGGACAAGAAGGCGCCGTGCGTGAGCCACGAGCATTTATCCTCGGGGAAAATCCCTTCTCGCCCGAGCGAATTGGTATTCCGGCAACGCGGGCACCGGGGACATGTGTCAAGCGGAACGACATCGGGATCCTCCGCTCGGGAGTCGAGATCCGCTCTCAATGGCCCTTTTAAAATTGCATCGCCTCTGTCCCGCTCGGCCGTAAAGCCCATGTGCGATTTTTAATGTCCCGGCTAACCTTACGACAATGATTCTGAAAGTTTTATTAACAGTTATCGTCGCTCACACGTGGCCCGCATCCCTACGATAATCGCCCGGATAAGGACCTTCATCCGATAATATCCCTCTCCGTCGCAGATTCAGACGGAGGCGGTGGCCACCTGCGCGTTACTGCCACGGCCCGCGGCTCCTTCCGGCCCTACGAGGTTCATCAAAGCTTTTCCCTCCGCTTCTTCCCTACTCGCCGAATCGTTTTTATCGTCCAAGGGGGAGGGCCAGGCGGGGGTGGGGGTGGGGCAGGTTGGGCGGGTCGTCGGGCGGAGGCGTCGAGTCTGAAGGAGGCCGATCGCGGCGACGTCATGCATTTGTTACACGCGAAACAATTTGCCGCTTCCCTTGTTTTATGCGTCGCTGACACCTCATTCACAATTGATTTACGCGTTCAAGCTGACGTTTTGAAGTTTCGGTGACAGTCGAACAATTCGGTCGCTCCCCCTCCACACGGACGCACAATGTTTAGCATCAGAAGCACTGGAAAATGTATACTTGGCTCGACTTGTTCATGCATCCCTGGCAATTATGCTGAGCAACTATTTAAACGTAAAAATCCCATACTTCCTTACTCACTCACTCACTTACTCTCACTCACTCACTCACTCCCTCACTCACTCCCTTCTTCTCGCGATCGCGTACTCCATTTCGCACTAACGTTTATTCATTTTCAGGATTTTTTAACTTCGAAGCGATTAAATCTGAAAAAGTTTACGAATACCTGAAGGAAAAATTTGGATTACAAAAGACATGTTAGTTAACGGCAACTATTACGTGGCCTCGGCGACTAATAGTTAATTATTAATTTTTAATCCTTTAACCTCCTTTAATAATGTCTGCGTCCGTCTCTACAGGTGACGAGGACATTACTACCATCACCACTACTACTGATACTACTACCACCAGCAACAATAACAATAACAACAACAACAACAACAACAACAACAACAACAATGATAATAATATAAATAATAATAAGTCGGCAGAGCTATTCAAACAGGAGGAGATCGACACAATAAAGCATAGACAAATAAATCCGCATTCGGAAGTATCTAACCTGCACTCAAATACTATAAGTGACATCTGGACGCCAAGTTACAGAGGCCGGACCGAGAACAAACGTTATTGAAGACATTTTTAGCCAACGGTCGCCCAAGAATTCTACAAGAATTATACTCATAATTTTTAATGTAATCTAATTTTATACTGTATGAGCATAATATTTATACTATATAATATTTTCTAATAAAATATAAAATGAATTTTAAGTGAAACGGAAAGTGTATCTCTCGTTCTTAATATCGATCGTTGATCGTTGTCACCCCCCCCCCGCCCTCAACACCTTTCCCTCGAGGAAATTTAACGAAGTTATTTAAAAAAAAAAATAGTTTTATAAAATTATATAAAAACAAAATGTATATATATATAAAAAAAAAAACCCCGCTGTTTCGTAAAATCTAAAATCTTAGGAGAAGCATAGCATAGCGTTGTTAAGGGGCGGTGGGAGGTAAGGGGGGGGGGAGTTTTTGCCGTGATCTCTCGCTGGGCGGGAAAGCGCTCGAACTTCACGAAACGGGACTATTTTTTTGTGAAATAGGATGATCACAGTCCCCTCGAATGAAATAAATGAAAGACGCAAATCAAATTTTTTGTAAAATACTTCGTAATGCATTCGTTCGTCCAAATTTACCAGGCAGCGTTGATATAAATTAATTTTTCCAAGACGAAATACCCAAGTCGGATGACATTTTGTCGACCATGAGGAGATCGACGGCCCTGATCAGCAGCAATAAAGACGCTTTCTTGCAGAAGGCCGCAAGGGGACAAGTTGCGCGCTACATATTTACAGGTTATATTTAGCTTGTATCTATCGGGGCTTTGTATCGGGTATGCTACGGGGCCGGGGTCGGTAAGGGGATGGTAAACAAACACAAGTATTGGGATTGGTAAAAATGATAAAAAAAAATAAAAAAATCTTGCAGCCACGAGCGAATCCAACAAATCTAAGAACGAGCTTGATAAGGGACTACTTTCTAGGATAAAGGATTTATTTATCGCATCAAGTATGTTATAAGTTCAATCCGAAAGCTTCGCGTCCTACAAAAACACTCGTATTATTCTAAATACAAAAGCGCCCCGTCGACAGATTTTTAAAAGCAAAAGTCAGTTACACCTTTGCGTCCCTGCACGTATTCCCGTAAATCTTAAAAGTGCACACGTCTCTTCTTCGTGCGTCACTGTCGACCTCGGGTACGTAATAGTCGATCGTTATTAAAGCGCGTTCGCGGGATCGATTGTCATGGCCGCCCCGACGTAGTGATAAAACGTTAGAAGGAAAGGGATATTCGCGGTAGCCGACGAAGTCGTAAAAGCTCGTCGACGAAACAATGAGGGGACGGCACTCGACAAGCAGAATTAGCCAAACGCGGTAGATTTGTATTGAAATTGTAATCTCTGAATACTCGTGCCCGATAACTTTTGTTATCTAAAGGCTTGGAATAAAAATAAGAGGCATTGTTACGGCAAAGCTTAGTTGGGGATGTTGTTACGTTCGGCCGTGGAAAGCCCGATTACATAGGAAATGCGGCATGTAGATAATTTTGAATTATCGGATGAATACAATTGAGTAGAAGACCAGAAGAATTGAGTAGACGTACTATTGTAGCTTTAGCAGGGAATTCATGAATTTATGCAGCGACGTAACACGGACCTGTAGGTTAAAAAAAAAGATAAAAAAAGAGAAAAAAGAAAGAGAGAGAGAGAGAGAGAGAGAGAGAAAACGAGTTAGACGTCGGTAAGTTTTATACTGTGTATTCGCGATATTTTCTATACCGCCACACTTTAAAGAACAGGTATTCGGAAAGTAGCAGCTCCGCCGATAAGCTGATTACGTTGATTGCAGTACATTTCTTCACATGGCTTGTATTGCCATTTACAGGAGAACTGGCCGTCAAAAATGAATTTATGACTGATCTGACCAAAGGGGCGAGAATGGATTTGTTCAAATTGAGCGAATGGTTCAGGAAAAGCGAGACCAACGCGAAACCAAAGTCCCTGCGCAAACCTTATTTCTTAGACGAGGACGGTTCGTAAGCTCTTGATTCTACATTCCCTGTTCATAAAAAAAAAAAAAAAAAAAAAAAAAAAAAAAAAAAATGTTTAAAAGAAAAGCTCACTTCGAAGCCTTCCTTAGCCGTACGTAAGCTGATCGACAAGCCGACGATCGTCGAGGTGAAGAGAATTAACGGCGACACACTGCCGAGGACATTGTCCGTCCATAAATTGGAACGTATAAAAAGTAAGTAGAGGGGGGGGGAGGGGATAAAGGACTCTATCGTATTTTGGATAATGAAGGAGCGATTAAGTCTGGTAATGTTTTCAGCTATTAAGAACGAGGATGCCGAGCAGGTCTACCACGTGAAAAACTACGATTACTTGAAAATGAACGAAATTCACGAGCCGAAGAATTTCGTGCCGCCGATGGTGCAAAATGAGCAGGAGCAGAAATGGTCGAAGAAGAAGTATAAGTAATTAGCCGTACCGTTGGTTGTTTATAGGGAAGTCAAGCTGAAAATATAATTTTGCCCCGAGTATTGGTATATGTCGAAAGCGATACGATAACCGCGTGAATACTGAAAATACTTACTAATAATACGTCAGAGGAAATCGGTGGAAAGCAATGGACACTCAACAAACAATACATATTTTGCAATCGTATTATAAATGATTTTCAATAAAAGGACAAAAACTTGTTCGCGAAAACTATACCGAGTTACGTCGCTGAGTTTGTTCCTGAAGGGGAAGGGGGTGTCCGGTGATCCGAACCAGCCGTACACGTGACAACTCGTTACGGCCGCCTAACCTCCTTGTTCGGACTTTTGGCAAAATAATTTACCCTCCCACCATCCCGCCGCCGACCGAGGAGCGCGTCTCATATCGATAATAATAACGGGCCCGGTCGCCGGGCCCTCTTCTTCCTCCCGAAGCCGTCGTCGAGTCATCCGAACGGCCGAGCACGCGAGCTCCGACTCTAATACCAACTCTTACGCAGCAGCATCCGTAATAACAGCGTCGAAGCCAAAGCCTCGGTTCGACTAATGGCAGCTCAACAACCACCACGACCACCACCACCACCAACACCACCAACACCATCGATACCCACCAGCCCTCCCCGCCATCCTACACTTGGGCCGCGTCTGTCCTTTCACTCGCGCGTCATCCGATCAGAATTCGGAATACGAGAGTGCACAATCTCGAGAAAAAGGGACTCGTAAAGGGACTCGTAAAAGGACTCGTAAAGGGACTCGACGACGGCTTCTTGTCAGTCTTCTGATTTATTGCGCTCGAAATAAAGTTATCCCAAGTCGTTGCGTCACTATCGACGTCATTAAAAAATTATTCTCGTAACGAAAATAATAACAATGCCGGTGATATCGGAGGATAGATATCCATCTGCCCCCCCCCTCTCTCTCTCACTCTCTGTCTCTCTCTCGGACCACGTTTGATTATAAATTTTTTTTTACAACTCCCCGGCACGAAAGGTGTCGAGATTCAAAAGGAGCATTATCCCGGAAAATTGAGCCAAAGCCTTTTATAAGAGCAAAAACACGACTCGGATCGATCAGATAAATAAAAATTCCCGAGACTTTGAGTCCCTGGGAGAGTCGATAAAGACATCGGGATTCTACAGTGTACGGCAGGAGGGGGATGGGGCGAGCGGGTGGGGGTTTACCGTTCTCATTTTTCAAATTAATTATCATCCATTATAGCCGTAAAATTCCCAGCGGTTGTGTTATATCACGCGTAATCATCCTTACGAGTATTTATTCGGCTTATTTGAGTTGGGAAAAATAAAAAATTGCCTCGGTTAATAAATGAAAAGCCATCATCGGTCGGTCGGTTGGTCGGTCGATTGGTCGGTCGGTCGGTTGGTCGGTCGGTGGTCGGTCGGTCGGTCGAGCGAAAATCCCAATACGATTGCAGCGCTCCACGCGTAAGGGGCGGTAGGGGCAAGGGGGCAGAGGGATCGTACGGGGTCGGGGTTATTGGGGTAATACATCGATTACGACGGGACTAATGCCATACAGTCGGATAATGAAATCGCGCAGCTAATAATAAGATTTCCTGATAAATGCAAAGTTGGCAAGAAAATAATCAATAGCCGAGGAAGGAAATAAGAACCGAGGGAATTCTTCCTCTCGCCCCCCCCCCACCGCCCAACCGCCCGACCCACCCAGACCAGCCCCTTTCGGCGCTTATTTTCTCATCTGTAATTTAAACGCGAAAAGTGCGCTTACGTAGAGCGACCGGGGCTCCGTATTCGTGCATAATCCCATCTTCCCCCCCCCCACACGTCCTGGTGATCGTCCTCGGTCTCGGAATAACGCGGCTGTCGACTCCATGACTACTGCATCCAATTTGCAGAGTCACGGATCGATTCGCGTACCTACCGATCCAGCGGATCCAGTGGATCGAGCGGATCGAGCGGATCGAGCGGATCGAACGACTCGATTACCTATCGTGTACGGACGGACGGCTTTGGCTGCGCGCGGACGCTCTTATTATCTACCGACTCTTGGCTGCTGGCCCTCGACCACCGATCGATCGGACCGGGTCGGTTAGGGACTGGGGCGGAAGGGGCAGGAGAGCGCCAGCATATACGTAGACACGGAGCCGGTGGGACTTTCAGTTGGCTTGTTTTTTCCTTTGATCGTCGCGCGAAATGACCGGTGTCCGTTGCGTCCGTGCGCGAGTCACTTTAATGGCACCAGCTTTGCGAGCGGCAACGTAGCCCAGAGGCTGGACAAATAAGACCGGCGGAGGCTCCCGCGACCGCGAGGACGGCACCTGTACTTTCCTTCTTTTTTTCCTTCCCCCACCCCCATCCCCCTCCGCCCGTGCCTCCGACGTCGCCGCCGTCACTCCCGACCGAGCGGATTCTGCTTAATTTAAAAATAATCGAACGCCGCACGAAGATCGCACTCCTTATTTAAGCGTCCCTCCCGTCCCCGCCTCCAAATCGATTCGGCATTACCGCCGTAACTCTCCCTATAAATTGGACTTAGTCTTCTCGTGTGTCCCCCCTGCGCGCGCGCGCGCGCGCGCCCCTTCGACTAAGTAGTACCTAGGGGATTTCTCTGAAAATGATTGCGCACATCGTCGTTCCGCTTCGTGTCAACTGCTTGAAGCGTTCGCAATAAGCCGCTCCCCACCCCACCCGCCCCGTCCTCCTACGATAGCTTTACGCTACGGGCTGCAAAGCCTGCGGAGTTATTAGGAAATGACGATATTCCCGAGTGAAGCGAGCGCGTCGCATCGGCACTGGCGTTATTTTATATCTCCTAGCGGTCGGCGACTAAACGTCCAGCCAGGCCGCCTTTTTAATATAATTAGCCACGTAAATAAGACTTGGATCGAGTCAAGAACCAAGTAATTATTCCTTTAATCGCAAAAGCTTTCCATGCCACCACAGCCCCGTTTTCCTTATAATTTATTTACCTGATCGTTAAGGGCCGGCCAGTGCTCGATAATAATGCCTCGATGATAATAAATAATCCGAAAGCCAAATGGCTATTGGGGTTATTGGCGATTGATTTCTTAAAAAGCAAGATCACTGAAGAAAAAGAGAGAAGAAATGCAGATGCGCATCGTCCGTCGCTCCTCTGTCTGAAGAAAAAGAGAGGGACGCTGTGCAGCACGAGCTCTCGCAATAATCTCAAAGTCACCAGCTTATCGGGTTTCACCAGGAAGTAGGGGCGCGCTATCCCCACGTAACCCGTCCCCTCTCCGCAACCCCACACAGACGTAAACGCGGACAGACATAGGCACGGATAGACTTAGGCACGGAGAGTCGTCTCCGGGACTAGGTTTGATACAAAAAAAAAAAAAAAAATAAAAGACGGCTTGATCGATGAAACGGATCCGGCGAGTCGGTACTCTGGTAAATCATGCGCTCATTTACGACTGCAGCTCGACGCTCGGCCGCCGGATTATTTCTCCCGACTCGCTCTTCCCGACTCGCTCTGCTTCCCGAGATTGTCTTCTAGTCCTCATTTATCCCTTCTGGATCTGCGCATCAGCTCTGCCGGGCAAGATCATTTTAAACTTGCGAGAACGTTACCCAATAATACGGTATTCCTCGATAAATTCTTCTCTTCTACGCGACGACGGACTTAGCAAGAACTTTATAGTTTCTCCCCTTCATATTATCTATTATGACTTAATGACTAGCTGCTCCGTCGGCCAAAGAGAAATTCTTCGTGAGAAATAATAAATCAAAAAAAAAAAAAAAAAAAAAAAAAAAAATCTGAAATCCGTTTCTCCTCCCCCCAACCACCCCCCTGAACTTATTTTCCCTTCGACGAAAGCTCCGGCTCCGCTTCAATGGTACCAAGACTTATCGGGATTATATTGGCGGCTTCGATTGCCTTGAATAATTAATTCTCAACGACTCAGTCGGCGCTGAGCGACAATCCGAAGGGTCTGCGATAATTTTCTCAAGCCTATCGGTCCAACCAATCGACTCACAAGTCACAGGGAATCCCCAACAACAACAATGGCCATCTCCTACGTCGGCACGAGAAATTAATGCCTTGAATAGCGAGTTGGAGGAGGGTGGAGGGGTGGGGTGGGGTGGGGGGTGAGGAGAAGGAATATTATACACACTCCTTATTCACACGTCAGTACGGTATAAAACTACAGGAGCGCGAATCATTTATACTCGCAAAGGATTCTTTTTCTGAGCGTCTGAGGAGGGCGTGTAGGTGTGCGTGTGTGCGCCCGCGGTATAGAGCACTCGGCACCAGCAGCTCGTCCATCAGATTTTCCCGGCATCCGCTATGTCCCTTGGCCCTCGGAGCTCTGCTCCTTCTCCCCGGGGGCTTTATCTCCGTGGCTCGCCGTGGCTCTCCGCAGCCGAGCCTTCGAGGGAGATTATCTCGCGAATCGTAAAGGCGCGATCCCCGATCCCGAGAATCGGGTGACAGGAGCGCGGGGGGTCGGTCGGCCCTTCTCGGTCGAGGGTGAGCCATTGGAGGGGGTGGCCTCGGTTGGGCGGGTGAGTGGGGCGGGGGGAGAGAGAGGTCCGCATATTACTCACGCCACCACCGTGTTTTCACGTGGCGCGGCGATCGGCACCGATATCATAACTCCCTGTCGTAGGCCCGCGACCCCAGCCACCCGATAGCTATCCCGATACGAGCCCCTGCGGCCCCGGGACCTTGACCTCCTCTCCTCGGGATTCTGACAGGACTCGTGGAGGCCGGCCTTTCATCGCTAAAACTACATTGACACATAATGACCGATCTACCCCGAGCTACCGCTCATTTGGGTTTATTTGCCGGCTGCGAAGGGAAGGGTAGGCCGTAAAAGTAGGATTCGGAACTTCGGATTCGGCTTACTTACGACCCACGAGACGAAGTCCGGGGAACGGTAAAGGTAACGAGGAAAGGCTCGGCGGGACGCGAAAAAGTTTTCGAATGGCGAGGAGGAGTCGGGCGGAGTCCGGCGTTGTCGGGCGTTGTCGGGTGCGGGGTTAGGGTAGGGGGGAGGGAGGGACGGTCGAAGGGTTGGGAGGAGAGCTCGGGGATCACGCGCCACGTGCTTCGCGTCGGTGCAGAGCAACGAAAATAGATGCTGCTTTACAGCCTCCCTTAAATACGTCAACGTTTATGCGTGAATTCTCGAAAGTAAATCGACGCGGGTAATGTTTTCCTACGACGTTCGGCCCGTCACGATGCTCGGCTCAGCTCGGCTCGGCTCGACTCGGCTCCGCCCGGCTCGCCTCCAGCCGACGGCCATCTCAGTCGGGTGAGTGAGTGAGAGAGAGAGAGAGAGAGAGAGAGAGAGAGAAAGCCCCGCTCGCTTTATAGTGACCCTATCCTGAAAATGGTCGCTATTATTAAATCCACTTATTTCCCCGGACCCCTCCGCGCATTATTTACGATCAGTTACGAAAAACACTCGACGAGCAGACTTTTTTCTATTCTTCGACACCGTAATGGCCTTGCGAATGAGTTGCAACTCTTATGGAAATAATATATTTCTTAGAAAAATCTCTCTTCCCTTCCCCGTCGCGCCGACGTCCATCCAGCCGTTCCTATTATAAATATGATAACCTTTCCGAGTCCGATTTCATATTTTATTACGTATACATATATCATGGTCGTCGTCGTCGTCGTCGTCGTCGTCGTGGTCATCGTCATCGTCATCGTCGTCATCGTTGTCGTCATCGTCGTCATCGTCATCGCGTATCGAGCATCATTCTTTTGTCCGTACTCCTTACGTCAATGACGACGTATTTATTTTCATTAGTAAATTTGCACTTTCGAATGGCCCGACCGTTTCAATGGAGCATTAATTTTATTATCTATTCGATATTTTGAAAGCCCAATAACCCCAATAACCTCCTCGGGCCATCAACCCGTCATTCGCTATACGACTAAATTAATATTTTGACGGCGTGTGTATGTCTCCGCGCGCTCCTCTTCAGTCACACATGCATATTTAGCTAATCCAAATAATACACGCGTATTTAACACGCGCTTCACTTTATTTAGGATATTTTTAAACCTCGATGCCTTTAGCGCTTATTTCACGCATTAATTTATCAGCATAAGAGATTCTTTTTTCTCTCCGCCAGAAGCATCGGATACTTAATCACGCGACTTATTTCATATATTAATTTCATAGTCATGTTTAAATAATCAACGAGAAGCTCAAAAGAACAGGCCAACATTCAAAGCGTCCAAACTAATCAGAGTGAGAATAAAAATTTTCTTAAATAAACTGCCTACACGGAGTTGCTGTGCTTACTTATCGTCCAATGCAAGAACGCTTATTATTAGAACGAATGTATAATTAACGTATAACAACAACAGCAAGCACAGCAACAGCAGCAGCAGCAGCAGCAGCAGCAGCAGCACTAATATCAATATAGGGAAAAGGTGTTTTCCATTTGCCGAGACATTCCGCAATTAATTATGTATTAGATAAAACGTTTGTGACAGGGGGGGAGCGGGAGGGTGGGAGGGAGGGAGTAAGAAAAAGGACACGTATTGGAAATCGGTAATGTGTAATGTCATACTCGCTGTAAGTAGCGTATAATAATTTGCATTAACAAAAGCAATATACTTATGGTTAAGGATAGCGTATATTAGCTCTATTTAAATATGTAGAGTGAGCGTGTGATTCTTGGGGCAGATAACTTTTCACGCACATGACAGAAATGAGATGGCCGATACTACGGAGTCGATAATTAGTTATAAAATGCCCATTCCCGATATTATAAAACACAGTAATTACACGAACCGTTACATTGTAATCTACAGGCAGAGATTAAAAGAAAAGGGAGGAAAAGAGAGGAGCGGAAAAAAGGAAAAAGTCTGTAGGAAGCGATCGAATGAGACAAGAAAAGAAAGAGAAAAAAAAGTCGGACTATCGCTTATATGTCCATAATTATAATTCATAAGAGTATAATGAAGTAAAAATACCGCATACCGAAGCGTCAACTGTCCGCGGCACGAGAAAGAGAGATCGAGAGAGATAGAGAGAGAGAGAGAGAGAGAGAGAGAGAGAGAGAGAGAGAGAGAGAGAGCAGTTAACGACAAAAGAAATTCCCCGCTCGGCGCGAAAACAAATTAATAACAGCCCTCAAGTACCTTCGCCGCTTCCATCGCGGCCCGACACCCGCGAGCAATTTTTTATTACCAACAGCCCGTAATTACACGGCACTTTGGTGGAACCTTGTGCACCGCCGACCCTTCTCTCCATCCCCTTGTGTGCTTCAACTACTGCTGCTGCTACTACTACTACTGCTACTACTGCTACTACTACTCCCAGCGACGGCACACCCTCGACGACCTCGAGGCGCACGCGAGTCCGTTTAGGGTGAGAGGTGGTCCGAAAGGGCTCGCGTGTCGCCTTACTCCCCCCTCTCGCCCCAATAACCCCAATAACCACCGCACCCATCCCGCCCACGTAGTTGATCGGGGATCGGTCACCGGTATCCGTCGTCTCCGTCGTCTCCGTCGTCTCCGCCGTCTCCGCCGTCTCCGCCGTCTCCAGCCAGGCGTGGCACCGCCTCCTTCCTTCCACTCGGAGATCGCTCGGGCGATGTCGCGCGGGGCGCGGGCGCTCCGACCTCGGAGAAAAGCGAGAATCACGGGCGCGAACTTTCCGGGCGGATATCTTTCAATTACGGGACTAATGCGATAGGCCGCGTTCCTGCAAGTCAGCGCGGCCTCGTTCCCGACAGCCTCGCCCTTACCCCCCCCCCGTTTTCGTGATTAATCGACGCGTCAACCGCAGCGGCGACCCGAGCCCTCGTCGAATAGTCACAGTCCCCTAGCCCCTACCCCTCTCCCCCAACTCTCCACCAACTCTCGTCCAACTCCTCTCCGCCACCCCCCCACGATCCAACCACCCACGTGCTTGAAAGCCGGTATCGGCTCTCGCTCGCGGTACCCTCGACTTTCCCTCACCGTGACAGACGGATGGATTTCCCACCGTTTTCTCTGCCTTGTCTTCTCCTTCTTGGCCCTCCGCGGCTCGATCGTATAATACCGTAAGCGGCTAAGAAGGCCGAGTCGAGGAGTATGAATTATTATTTCTACAAGAGCGTAATGGCTCGATCGATAAGTACGGATCGTGATAAGCCCGCCAACGAGCAAAAGAGCTCCTTATCGATTGGAAATAAATCGATACGTCCTAGGAGCAGTCCTTCTTCGCCTCTATGTAATAATTATATTCATACTATTTACTCTCGGCGGCAGCTCATTCTCAAAATAAAAAAGCAAAGCCAAAAAAAAAAAAAAAAAAGAAAGAAAGATATAGTTAATAAAACGATCCATATGTGTCCGGCTCGCGCCTTATTTCCTTTAAACGTCAATTGCAATTGCGCGTTACAGTCTATGGTGAGCTTAGACGGGCGGTTTTCATCGGTCGCCGATCCAATTTGTTTTACAAAACTCCGAGATGGAAGTGTGGATAGAGAGGAGAGAGAGAGAGAGAGAGAGAGAGAGAGAGACGACGACGACGAAAGATTATTGGGTAAAGGTGTGAGCAGGGACGAATAGGAGATGGGACCGGATAGTTATTGGGGTTTCGGAGTGCGGAAAGAGGAGCGAAGCCGGTAATCGAACGACTGACTAACGCTTGGTTAATCGAGGTGGGTAACCGAGCTGGGTAACCGAGCTGGGTAACCGAGCTGAGTGTATAGTACCGCGACGATTAAAGTTTAGGTCTTTTAGGTCGGAGGCGCGCATTATTCCTCGCGAAGAGATCGAGCTCCGATCGAACTCTCCGGCGTTTAATAAGAGGAAATCCTCAAGTATTAATAATCCACGAGTGCTGCGCTTCCACGAATCCCCGACGATTTATATGCATTTATCACGTTATTAGGATTTATTCGAGTCTCGACCGTCCCGAGCCGAGACGAGACGAGCCGAGCCGAGCGAGCTTAAAATAATAAGGAAAATTTATAAAAAAATACAAGCGGCGATCCATCGCCTCCGCCCCCCATCTCTCTCTCTCTCTCTCTCTCTCTCTCTCTCTCTCTCTCTTGCTCACTTGATGTCTCGTTAACGCCGAGTACGTACGCAAGCAATAAAGTATCGCAAATATTTAGATAAAGAACGTTGGTAATGCGCGGTCCCGTAAATTTAGACCATCAAGTCGAGAATCGAAGGGGAATGACGAGCTGCGCCGGGATTATTCGTTACCTTGTCTGCTCGAGTCCAGGTTTTTAGGGGAAGGCTCGATGGTCATGTCGCATCGAGCAAAAGAAAAATAGGCATTTAATTAGGGCGGAGGGCTTAAGGGAATCCGCGATAAACGTTGGCCGCGAGCGGGGCCGGGCGATGATTGAATAATCAATCAGTCATGCGTTCGAGATCATCGGTTCAGTGTGTATCGTGGTGGCGGGGGTCGTCTGGTAGAGGGGGGAGGGGGTGCGTAGGGGTGGGTGTGGGGTGAGGGTTTGAGTTGGGATTGAAGGGGAAAAACAAAAAAGAAAAAAGAAAGAGAAAAAAGTAAGGAACGAGACGGAATAAAGGCTCTCGGGGTAATTACCGGAGTACATGAAAGGACAAAGTATTGAGAAAACTGGTTATAAAATGGGCTCGCGCGGACTCGAGCATTGAATTTTATAATAAACCCATTGCTCGGCAGCATAATGCGGCATTGAGAGAGCCAAGTCGAGCCAAGTCGAGCCAAGTCGAGTGCATACAGTGTTGTTGGGACTGTGAAGTATCCATCCGGGCTCGGGGCCACGGCTCGGCCCGTGGCGATTAATTTTAAAAATAATCTAGGCTCCGTTTCGAATCAGCGGGAGGATATAATAGCCGTCGGTCGGGTCGGGGCCCTCGTTTAACAAGGGCCTCGACGCGGTTCCGCAGCGGTGGATCCATCCGCAGTCCGCATCCTCGGATCAATCACTGGCCATGAATGCCCGACGCGTCAATGTCGCGCGGTCGCTTGGGGTCGGCTGGTACAGGGACCGGGGGCCGGGGAGAGGGAGTCACGAGGGGGGGGCGGTCAGGAGAAGGATGAGGAGGAGGAGGGAGGAGGGAGGAGGTATAGCGAGATAACAAATGACTCGGCGCGAGTAATAAGAAACGTAAGAAATCCCCGGGGGACTGTGCTGGACTCGAATTACCCAGAGGCTCGTTCTCGTGTGAGAACGAGTGTTGTCCCAGATCGTACTCGAATTATTCGCTCGTTAAGTTTTCCGTGGCGCGCCATCGCATTATCGATACGATCCTCCGCCGCTCGGCCGAAGCCATAAAGCCGATATTAATTGTGAGCCACGGGATGAACATTTGATGATTTTTCTCTCTGCGGCTCCGGCATAATTATATAGATGATCGAACGTTTGCTCTCGTGATTAAAGCAACGCGGGGAATGGGGGAGAGAGAAAAAAAAAATCATATTTTACCCGGGTCACTTGTGCGTATAGATCGGGGGTGGGGGGGGCGGCTGGGAGAGGACAAATGGTTTTACGGACACACGTGACGGTACTAATTAGCGAGCGGAGAGGCTCTGATGGATATTAAACGCGTGTACAAATGTGGCTCATCCAATGGAAGTCGTGACATGGATAATTATGTAATTATATTTCGACGGAGAGGGGTCAGAGAGAAAGAGAGAGAGAGAGAGAGAGAGAGAGAGAGAGAGAGAGGGAGGATAGATCGAAGGAGAACCGAACTCGGCGATATATTTCCCGATCGAAGAGGGTCAACGAGAGAGGAGGCCCATCAGCGAGTCCTTTCTTCCTCCCTGTCCCCCCCTTCCCTCTCTTACGGGGTGTAAGAGAGCTCGAAAGCGACGCTGGATCAATTATTCATGGACAAGATGGATGACCGATGTGCCTACCTCTTTCTAACCGAGTCTATGCAACTGGCAGATGCTAATGCGGCGGCAAATTGCAGCGCGAGTATGGAAGGCTCGATTAAACAGTCCTTTTCCCTCCTCAAATCACGTATCGCGTATCTATATCATTAGATTTTTTTTTCTATCCTCGAAAAGCTTCGAATTACTGTATAGAAGCTTTCCGTGGCTTGAACCGCAAAAGTATTACGTACTGTTGATTACATGGAGCATGAATTCGAAAGCCCATAGAGATTCTCAGGTGATTTTGTATAAAAATCGAGGCGACGAACGATTAATATCGAAGGATTGAAGCTGAATTGGCGAGGAAAAGGGATCCACCAGGAAGAGGAGGAGGATGAGGGGGGAGGGGGAGGAGGGGGGGAGGAGATCATCGACCGATTATCCCTCGTTTACGAGTTAAAGAAGAAAGTATTTATAAGGTCCGAAGTGCTCAAGGTCCGATAGAGCGAGCGGCTTCCCGTACTGGAAACGTGGAAAGAGGTCGTCAGGTCACCGAGCCGAGAAATAGGGATATAGAGTCCTCGGAGCCGGTCAGAGCGTAAAGGGCGAGGGTAAAGGGCGCGGACGGGGTCGCAGATCTCGTGAAATGATAAAACGGGGGCCGGATTTTAATAATGTCACGGCTGTCGTGTCGCCGCGCCCCTCGTCGTCGTCGACCGGCTGTGTTTGCTCTGAAGAAGCTATTACCGAGCGAGCCGCCGGCGAGCGGCGAGCGGCGAGCGGCGACCGACTCGTTGACGGATCGCTCATTAATTAGGCCCTGGGCGGTGAGGAGCGATAGAAGCAATGGTAGAAGCAGCGGTAGCAGCAGCAGGAGGAGGAGGAGGAGGAGGAGGAGGAAACGATTAAGCAATTTATCTTTTGGGGACGGATCCACTTCATCCCCGATGACTCGGCCTATTACGTTACACGCCCCTATTTGTAAGGCCTTGGGACATGGTCCCCCCCCCGAACCCGAACCCGCACCCCTACCCTCCACCCCCATCCCAACGCCGCTCCTCTCGTTTTGTTTTTTCATCTGTTTCAAGCTCGCCCCAGCCGTTCGCGCGACAAAGCCGTGGAAAAGCCGGCTCGGCGTAGAGGGGATAGTACGAGACGCGTCTCCTTCCTGCGAGCCAAGAATGTCGTGTAATTTCCGTACGATTTCTCATGGTCGGGGTTTGGCCAGTGGCGGAATGACGACGAGGACAAGCCACGGACGGTCTTTCATGCGGCGATGCGTAACGCTATCGCGTTAATACGAAGCCGTTGCCGAGAGCCTCGGCATCGAATCCATTACCTTGAATATCCTTTAGCTCTTTAATAGCGTTAATAGTGGCATCTCGTTAAGACCGTCCCGTTAAAACCTCTCGCGCGCACACATGCAGCGAGCCTGATACAAGCCAAAAACAAAAAAAAGAACAAAAACAAAAAAAAAAGAGCCGACGGGGGCAAATTGGGTTCGACATGGGAATCCCCGACGAATTTCCACGCACCTCGATACTCGATAATTACTGCCCAATTATCCGTAGGTTCGTCCTTTTTCACTTTGGGACAAATAACAGGCTTGGGAAGTGACTCGTATTACACCTCGGCTCCGGTGGAGCGCCCTCGCCGTACAAATAGTAGTAAGCTTGTTATTTTCAGAAAATTTAAGCGCGCCGATCGCGTATGAAATTACAAAATTCCCCTCCTCGTCCTCGTCCCGCGGCGTGGCAGGGGGGAAAAAGCCGACACGGATCATCCGGGCGATCGATATTACTTATCGACATTAGTCGGGGCGGGTGGGGGTAAGCGCGCGGTGGCACTCACTCGGTACAAGGAATTGAATTTTCAAGAGCGACGACAGCTCGGCGATCGCCGACGTTAATGACACGCCGCCTAGTAGAACTCTCGATCACGAGGATCCGTGATCCACCGAGCGTCCTCGAGCCACTTCTGCTCGCTTAATTGGCCTGTTAAATTATCGGTCTGGACTACGGTCCCAAATCACGCCTCGGAGTCACGGATCGTGATAATCCGCGCTCCCGAGTCATGAAGAAGGTCCGTAGTTATCGGGGCGAGGGAGAGGGGGAGACTCCGCTCATACGGCACCGATCCAAAGGCACCGATTTTTCTCAAGTATCTAATAGTATATAGTCTAGCATCCCGAGCTACGACTTCCACTACTACTTATTACTCAATAAAGAGGCTAGGACATGTTAAGGTGTATGGATCTCGTTAATCATCTCTTATTAGCCATTAATCGACAGCTTACACAAGAGGCAACGTATCGCTATGTATGTAACTAGGATACTTTTTGTCCATCGACGCATCCACTACTAACCAGTGACTCGCCGCTTCGCGAGTGGCGGGGGTTGGGGGGGGGCAGCGGCTGTCGTTAACACGTGAGTACGGATGTAAATCTTGTAATCTAAAAATATAAAATTCACGCAGGCATTTCATCATTTAGTAATGGATAAATATTTACGAGATTGTCTGTAATTAAAAAGAGCCGGAATTATGCTCACGATCTGAAATTCCAACTAATTAATTAGATTCATTTCCGAGCGGGGAGATCTTATAATAAAAATAACGGAATGGCGCGTTTTTAAAAAGTACCTTATTTAAGGTGTAATTACCGATGGCAAAGCAATAAGTGGTTGTTGTGAGTCTCGGGGGGGGGGATTATAATAAAATTTGTCCGTAGACGTTGATCGCCTTTGAGGCAATTAATGCGAAGGCGCTTGTATTTTCGATTAGCTCAGCTGAGGTAAGGACGAGAGAGATAGATAGATGAGAGAGAGAGAGAGAGAGAGAGAGAGAGAGAGAAGGGAGGGGGGGCGCAGCGAGAGGGTCAGGCTAGGGCAGTGCCGATAGACGTTAGGTTATAGCGTCAGAGCCGATTACGGGAAAATGCAAAGACGGCGCGGACTCTCGATCGATGTCGTTAAAGCTACCGAGATAAGATCGCGCTCAACAAGCTGAGGCAAAAATGCTGGGGGATTATAACCAAAGAGGGGACAGAGGATGGAAGAGGGAGATGTAAAAAAATAACGCTCCCGGCGAGGGCATAAAACGCTGTCGCGCAATACCTGCTACAAGGATCTACAGAGTAAGGTTATATGTTGTACCGCATGCCCCCCTCCCGCCGCTCCACCACCCCCTCCGCCCCTATCTGCCATCCGCAACTGTCGCTATCATTTTACCAGTATAAAAAGGCGATCGGAGAGCCGAGTCTCGAAATCCTTAGGCTCAATTAAGAGACTGGCAACGAGTTCGTAAAACGTATGAGCGGCCATAATAATGCGTGGCCGACCGCGCGAAAATAGGAATGATCCGGCCGGTCCCCACCCCCTAAGATCGGATCCCCGCGGTTTCCTATACCGCGAACGAGTGGTCGTTAAAATTGAAAATAACCGTAGGCGATGGGGCGGGATGGCTTTGGGTGAGTGGGGGGGGGCGCCGAAGGGGGCCGGCTGGGGCTGGCTGGGGGCTGGGGGCTGGGGGCTGGGTGGGGGAGGGGAGGGGTGGTCGAAGAGCCGCGCGAACGGCCGGTGTTGACGGGGGCCCGACAGCCAACGTTGACAAAGTTTCATCTCCGTTCGCGGACGCCTCTTTTTACGATTTCGAAAGCGCTTTAAGAGCTGATAAATCCGCGTAAGCGGCACGTAAGCGTAGGGCGATGCGGGGCAGCCGCGCCCGGAGGCTATTTCGGCAGCGTCAGCGCGGCTTGTCAAAACAACGCCGGGGATCGTCGCCGGGGATCGTCGCCGGGGACCGTCGCCGATGATGCCCATAACCAATGGACTGACGGCCGCCGACATCACCCGTGTTTGTCAACCCGCGGTCGTAATGCCAAATAAACACGATCGGCCCCCCGTCCCCTGCCCAGCTTTTCCTTTTCCTCTATGCGCTGCTCTCGGAACCGAGGCTCCGCACTTTATCCGCTCCTCGTATATCATGCCGAGTGAGACGGGGTTTCTCCGACGCTACCCCGAAGCTTTTCTATTTATACGCTTCGGATAGGACAGCGGAAGAAGAAAGAAGGAAAAGTGAGAGGAAAGAGGGACTCGCGCGCACCAACGACTTCCAATTACTCCCTATAACAGCAATAACCACCAAACAATGTGGGCCGAACGGCAATAATAACCGGCGTAAGAAAGATCATCGTCTCGAGGCTCCTCGGATCTACACGTCGGCCATAAAATCAATATCTCACCTTATAATCTAAGGAAATCTAAGTTTATAATTCAATAAATTTTCGCATCTTCATTAAATTTAATTAACTTGTAGCCGCGCGCATTCCATCCTATTTACAAGATTCCCCTCCTCTCCTATGTACGTGTAATGACTAGCCTTGCCGTTAAGAGCCCCCCCCCCGCACCCCCCCAACCAACCAACTAACCAACCAACCAACCAACCAAATAAAGATAGCCACGACTTACCGAAACTTTTTATCCGACATATTTTACATTCGAAATTAAAAGTCCATAGTCATTCGCCAACCTTTATCTCTCGCTCGGACGATAATTAAGTCATAAGAATACGGAATACGCGTATGGGTTACATCGGGTACAATCCTCTCGCGTATTTCATCGCTTTCTCTCAACGACGCGCGCTTGGCTCTCTTGGCTCTCTTGGATCTCGCCAAGCTCTCTTGGATCTCGCCAAGCTCTCCTACGTACTCGAGAGACGATAATAAAATAATAATAGTACGCGAGTGACAAGGCGCTTTAAATCTTTAAAGCAAATAATGCCCGACCGACAGTTTCTCAGCGGTAATCTAATATTTCCCTATTACATAAATAACGCACGCGAGCTCGAGCTCGAACTCGAACTCGAACTCGAACTTCGATATTATCATTTTACGTTAGATCGAGCCCGAGAACAACAACAGCGACAAGGCTTTTACCGCGTCATTGCTTTTACGCATTCACCGTGAATCCAAAAGAGAGCGATGAACCTTATTGTTTCTAATATCATAATGCACTCGCTTGCGCGCTAAGTAGTTGCCCGCGCGACGGGTTAAGTAAGAATCCCTCCTCCTACAAAGAAAGTATCGACATCGTTAACCGATCACCCGCATTCAAACGGTTTCTGGACTTTGCGCGCTCGAGCCTCGACGTCCGAGGAACGAATAAACGATCCGAGCCAGATAGTATTGATAACAACGAGGTTTTGTGGATGACGGGAGCAAATACGGTCACCGGCAATTACGTAAGGAATACGCACGAATTACGACAGGAATAGAAAAAGAAAGGCCGACAATAATACGTGAAGGCATTGCTGGAATAATGTACGGGCGGGAGTGAAGGGGGGGGGTGGGCGTCGTTAAGTGGCGCCTTTCTTTATTGCATCGGGACGAATAACGTAAATGCGTAAAGTGACACTTGCCCGAGTGCCGGCGGACGGTTATTATATCAGCCGAGGATCGTGAAAATTTACGCGCGCGGGAGAGTGAAAGCGCGTGCGCGGCAATTTACAGCCACGTATTTGATGGTGCATGATCGGCGAATCACGGGCGGCGAGGGGAGGAGAAACGAGAGGTGCGAGAGGTAAGGGGGCTCCGTGTGTGTGAACCCCCCCCCCTCACCCCCGAGCCCAAGTGGCAACGACGTAACCTCTCCACGCATCCCCCTGTCAATTATTTATAACCCGGGGACGAATTATTTTTCCGGGCAGACGCTCAAGTGCCTTCAGATGTTGAGTAAAGGGCGGAGAGGGTGGGGGTGGGGGCGGTGTAGCGGCGCTTTGAGCCTCTGAAGAGCCACGCGCTACGACGACATTTAAGGCCGACGTGAAAAAAGTGTCCCGGTCAATTCTTCGATCCAGCCTATACGAAGAAGGGAGAAGAGAGAGAGAGAGAGAGAGAGAGAGAGAGAGAGAGAGAGAGAGAGACCAAAGGAGCCGAGCGCGGTAGAATGTCGCGTAAAAAGTCGCAAAGGACTCTGATATAAAATTATTGGAGTTAACAGCGACAGCGGCGGTCGCCGGTCAATGCCTTTCTTAGTCCCTCTTTTCACTCTATACGGCGACATGAAATTGATGATACTTTTAATAAGCAATAATTTCTGCTACTGGCAGTTATAAATATTCCGTCGAATAGGCTTTTAATAATATTGAATAATTTATCGATCGTCTCTCTCTCTCTCTCTCTCTCTCTCTCATCCTCGTCAGCTGTGCCCCCACCCCCCTCCCACCCAATCGAGCCGCCGTATTTACTGTTACATAGTAAATAGAATCCTTTGCTGTTTCATCTTGGTTATATTATCCTCTGGTTATGTTTCCAATCGGTTTAATCGATTTCGCGTCGAAAGGCTTAAAGACAGATTATCACCGATCAGAGTTACCCGAAGGGCCTCGAGCTCCGTACAAGAGACGCGCGGGGCGGAGGGAGGGTCATGGCGGGCATCGCGCCACGGCAATCGAATGATCTAACGCGCTAATCGGAGTATATAAAAATGCCGAGATATCGGTGGCCGAAACCCGGGGACGCGGGCAGGAGAGAGTTGGTTTGGCCGGGGAGAGCACTTTAGCGGTCGACGACGTGGGGTGTGGGGGAGGGGGGAGGGGATGAGAAAAAGTTCGATTCGCAGTCGGTATGTAAACGCTGAGATACTGATTGCGGCGCGCGTTTGAACTCTGCAGCGCCGATAGGGCGGGAACGGGGACGGGTACGGGGAAGGGGCGGAGGGGGGCTCGCGCGGCCGAGGTCCAAAGTGTAGTGACGCGCGGGCTCGGCGGCTGGCCATCCTCTCGGACCGAAGGCATCCGTTGATTACCGCTGGAGGAAGGGCCACGGGATTTTAATTAGCGAGGTTTGCTCTTTGCAAACAGATGGGGTGGGATGGGGTGGGGTGGGGTAAGGGCAGAGCCGCTGCCTCGGTCGGACCGCTCCCGTGACCCTCGTGCCTCGTACGTACGCAGCTCGCAATTTTTCGCCCTCGGAGCCCCCCGCTACCCGGCACCATACACCCCCCCCCGCCCCACCACTGACCACTTTCCCGTTTCCCACGGCTTTCCCGACAGCGGCTCGATCCTCCGACGTATCTGGCGCGCATATCCAGTCCCGGCAGCGCACGTGTACCCGCCGAGAGCTCGGCAGCGTTATTAATAGCGGCTATAAGTTATAAGACCCGGCGACGGCTTTTAAAACAAAGTTACTTTTCCTCCTTCGCGGACGCACAAGAAGAAGAAGAAGAAGAAAAAGAAAAAGAAGCAGAAGAAGAAGAAGAAGAAGAAGAAGAAGAAGAAGAAGAGAGAAGAAGCGGAGAAGGAGGAAGCCGAGCAGCGAAGCAGTAAGTCGGACCTCTTAGTCCGGTCATTAAAACGCGTGGCCGATGGGTGGGAGGAGGAGGAGGAGGAGGAGAACGGGAAGAAGAAGAAGAAGAAGAGTCCCCGGACCGCTTCTGCCGCTTCCTACGCTGCAGCCGATCATTCGTAATCGCCGTTTTATTACGGCCAATGAATTGTTCTCGCGGCTTTAAGTGCCCCACCCCCGGTCCACCGTGCCCCCTCCTATCCGGAATTAATCAGCACTTCTTGCAACCGTTTCCGATTCCCTCTCGCGGTTGCCCATAAAATCCGCCACCTTCTTCCAAAATGCCCGCCATCGCGAGCGGATCATATAAGGGGATCAGATCATACAGGGAAGGGGTAACTCTAAATTATTCATGACCTCATTAACAAATATTTGCTTGGGCATTAATTAAAGTCTATTTAATGAGAGCCGCCTGACTCCCCCCTTCTCTCCCGTCCCCCTCTCTCTCCCCAATAACCCCAATAACCCCAACCGAATATCAAGGACGCATAAGAAACAAAAAAAAGTCCTATCCCATGGAGCTCCTTCGAATGTCTGTAATTTCAGATTTAAGTAATTTTCCGGTAGCGCGAGCGAGCACGAAGACCCCGCCGAGATTCCTTGTTCTTGTCTTCCCCCCTCCCCCCCCCCTCCCCCTCCTCCTCTTATTACTTTTTCTTTTTTTCTTCTACTTTTATCTTGCAACGTTCAAGGTTTACTTACGACTTGTACGTATTCGGAGAGGCCGGGTAAACGCAACAAGACGTGCAAGCTCTCACAGGAATGTATTACATCGCATTATAATACAGGTTGGAAGGGGGTAGGAGTGGGGATGGGGATGGGGGGGGGGTGGGGGAGGCTAAGGGGGACGGGTCAGCGCATGAATAATTCCGTTTAACTTTTGATTTAGAGCGTATAATTAAGGTACGCAGTCGTGAGGTTAAGTAGCCGGGAAGCTACGCGCGTTCTATTCAGCAGCTTCGTTTGGATTTTTGTTGAAATGCCCCTCGAATGTCGCTCGGGCTTTGAGAAATTTGTGCATTTGACGTAGACGCCGCTGCGCCCCAGAGCCTCTATAGCCGTTATTTTTTAGATGATGCGCTCGGGAGAGCGCGGGAGATTTATCGAGCGGTGGCCCAAGGTAATAACAAGCGGCTGAATATAATATAAAGCCAGCCCCAGTGTCTATGCAATAAGCCAATTTTTACCTTGAGCCCTCGCGGCGGACTTCCTCTCCTGTATAAATTTCCTCTGACGGCCCGGCGCAAACTTAATTATTAGAAAGCCGTCCGAATGGCTTGCATTCGGTAAACGGGACAGAATAAGGAGTAGGGGAAGTAGCGGGGACGGCCGAGGGGAGGACGTAGAGAGAGAGAGAGAGAGAGAGAGAGCGAGTGCGTGCGCGTCGGAAGGTAGAGGGAGAGGCGGCGCCGGCGTTACTTACAGGATAAAATCATAACGCAGGTGACATAACCCGGCGCGCTCAGCGGTGCAATAAATTTGCCGGTAACGCTCAAGAGCCCGTACTTAATCCAATTAAATACGTCTTTACCGCAGGCTCGGAGAAAAAAAGGAGCGGTAGCCGTAAATATCCGATTAGACGGAAACGCGCGAGGCTGTCAGTAGCCGAGCGAGTCCCGTCGCTACCGAACCGCCTACGTCATCCGCACCAAGTGAGGGTTGCAGCTAGAGAGAGAGAGAGAGAGAGAGAGAGAGAGAGAGAGGAGAGAGATGGGGGAGGGGCGAGAGAGGGGACGTGAAGGGAGAAGAATGCAGCAACGAGAGCAATAGAGGAAACGGGATAAAAAGTCGTCCGAGTCAACGTGTCACTCGCCGCCGCCACATGCTCTGACAAATGAGACGTTGTCGTGCGTTTGTTCAAATTATTTCAAGCGCTCCGGGCCTCCCACAGTCCGTCCTTTGAAATATAGCCTCGGCTCGGAGGCTGCGACTCCGGCGACGTCGCCGTTAACTCTTTACTTCCTTACGCCCCTCCGACTCACCAACGACTTTTCCCAATTGCTGCGCCGTTTCTCTCCTCCTCTCTCTCTCTCTCTCTCTCTCTCTCTCTCTCTCTCTCTCTCTCTCTCTCTCTCTCTCTCTTTCTCTCTCTCTATCTGTCTCTCTGTCTCTATCAATCTATCTTTATTCCTGTACCCCTTCCTCTTGTTCTATGTTGGCCGCGTGTCCTTTACGAAGCTCTTTAGCGCAAATTACTCGATCAGCGTGCGCGTTAAGTGGAGGGATCGTGAATGAACGCGGCAACGAGACGATGGAGCGATCTAATGCCATCTAATCTAATGGCAATCGCGGCCGAAACGAACAGATGAGAAGTCACACGATTCCCGATTTAATAAAAGGCCGTGTGGCCAGTGTCGCTCGGCGGGGCGGGGGGGATGGGAGGCGGGAGAGAGGCTCGGATTTACGACTTGGAGGTGACGAGCGCGAGTAATAGGACGCGCGACAAAGTATATAATAAAGGACCGAGCTCGAGCTCGCCTCCTTCCGCTCGAGCTACAAATGATTGGAAATCAATTACCGGGCTTGAGTAACGAGGGCTCGAGGAGGGAGTCCGTCGCCTCGGGTTCGGCGATTATTCCGGGCTGCGTCCACTCGAGCATTCCACCGGGTGAGCGGAAAAAGCGACGCAGAGACGCCGCTACGGAACTCTGTCAGGGACACGGTGGCTAGGCCAGGGGGACGACGACGGGTACGACGACGGGTACGACGACGGGGACGACGACGAGGAATCATTAATCACTTGCTTTTTAGCTCGGTATTCCCTCGCGCCTGGTTTGCAAGAGGACCGTGGGGTTATTGGGGCTGATGGTGGCGAGGGAAGCGACAATCTCGTTTCAACCCGATTCCTTGTTTTTTTTTCTCTCCCCCCCCCCCAGTCGGCTAGAGAAGGAGAGGCGACAAATAGACCGCCGACGAGAGTTCGGGAAAAAAAATCAATTCGATTCCTTCGGTCGTTATCGTCCTTCGAACGTTCGCTTACGGGACGTCCTCCCATTGTAATAAGCACGGGAACCACCGACGACCACGTGGATTTACTACTTCCTGTTGGGGTCGGGAGGCGAGGGCTCTTATAGAGCTTCCGCGAGCCAACAGCCAAATGGCTCCGATCCTTCAATTTATTACAACTACCACTGCAATTCCACTCTCCCAATAAATTACACCTGCAATCTATATACCTATATCTTCCGTATCCTCTGTATGTCCGTGTGGATACATACGTACATATCGTTGGGCATCCCGAGCTTTCCGATTCCGGCCTGGCTCCTTTTATCTCAACTTTATCTTAAATAATTAATCTTTTGATTTATTTGCGTTTGGCTGGATAATGGGATGCTCGCCAGATACAATGTGCCCTATGGTCGTGTGTAGGTGTAGTTTTTGTGTGTCTGCTTGACCTCCGATTAAGCAATCGAGGCTGTTTGAAAAGCTCGACAAGGTGTTTATCGACACTAGGCTGTTGCTGGCCGACGGCGGCGGCGGCGGCGGTGGCGGGGACGGAGCAAGGGTAAACCATGTAGATATTATTAATACCCGTCGACCCCCTGCCCCCCCCCGTCCCACCATGGCGCGCTAAGCTCGTAATGTAATGAATGGCTTTCGCATTAGAAAACGCCTTGCAAATAACGTGCCTGAATTTATTAGACAAGCCGTGGATCACGTGGGCGTAATTTTCTATAATGCGCGTAGCTTTACAAAAATTTATAAACGGGGGAGATGTTTCTTCTCGATTTCTGCCTCTTTTCCAAAAGGACTGAAATAACAAAGATGCATTAGCGCGCGCAACTCGCGGCGAGCACAAGCATCGCGATCAAAGTCCCATGTACACAAAGCCCCAGCGAGATAAAGAGCACTAAACTTAGGGAAAAATGTTCGAAAATAGGAAAGCATCCATCCGTCCATCCATCCATCCATCCATCCATCCATCCATCCATCCATCCATCCGTCCATCCGTCCGCCCGTCCCACGCTTTTACGCGACCGCGCTCATTTTCTGCCTCCACCCGCCCCACCCTGTCCCCGGTCTATTATTACTCCAGTATTATATTCCTCTCTATAAGAGAAAATTAACCTCTTGCTGGCCTCTTTCTCGCCTCCTTCTCGCCTCCTTCTCGCCTCGTTCTTGCCTCTATCTGGCAATGGCATTCGATACTCCTTTCCTAATAGCTTTGGGAAAATTGTCAATCTCAAGAGAGGATCTTCACTTTCCCCCGACGTGGTTACACTCTATAATAAGACTTCTTCGGCAAGTTGTCATCTATGACTGATTTACGATTCAGAGGAGGACCGTCGTTCGGCTTTAGCCATCGAATCGTATTTTCCTATTATTTTCCCGTGGATCGAGTGATATTTCCCTCCGCAAGACGTAAGCCGACGTCGAATCCGGTCATACGTATGCGTTCGATCGCTTTTGTTCTTGAGTGAAAAACATAACCGTTACTTAAAAGCCATCGCTGTTTTCCAGCATTTCTTTCTTCTTATTCTCCCACCACCACCTCCCTCGCTCTCTCTCTCTCTCTCTCTCTCTCTCTCTCTCTCTCTCTATCACTCGTCATTTGTTTTTATTTTGCTTTTAATTCAATGGTCACTTTTTGATTATTTGAGGGCTGTTTCACAGTGTTGAAAATCGATTTTGGAAAAGGAAGTCATAACATCCTTGGGAAACGAGGAGTTTTTCTCGGGCCGAGGAGATGACGTTGCTCTTTTGCACTCGTAGCAGGTTTTCTTTATCCAATACGCAATTGATATCATGACAAGCGTATACGTGTACATGTGTCCGCTCGCTCTTGGATTAAATTGCTTTTACATTGTCTTCGATTTATTCAATGATCGTGGCAACCTCTCGTCCCACCCTCCTCGTCCCACCCTCCTCGTCCAGCCGTTATTATACAACTCGAGAAATTTCTTAAGGATAGGCTCACGGGCCTCGTCGGTGTGAGCACTCCTGCCTGTCTGCGTAGCACGTAAAGATGAGGTAAACAAAAAAAAAAAAAAAAAAAAAAAAAGGACAGATTAGCCAGAGATAATTTGAATATAATGGCATAGGCGATAGCCTTATTGGATAGTGGAATTGAATAACATGGGAATTCAGTATACCTCTGACCTCGCAGTGGGAAAAATATTATCGACATCATTCAAATAGATTAAATTCAGGTACGTAGGCTTGTGTCACTTTTGAATGCAGCCGCTGCTCAAAAATAGGTTTTGAGGAAGAAAGCGTGTGGGCATAATTTGCATTCGATAAGATACTTCTACATGAAATATTGTTGTCGTGTGGGTACATTTAAGGAAAATCGTGAAAAGTCTTGAACCAAATATTCCGATTACTGGGATGGGGGGATGGCGTCGGAGCGTGTGTGGGTGTGTGTGGGTGGAGTGGAGTGGAGTGGGGGGGGAGGGGCGACAGGTTTTATATAATCCATCAATCGCGGATTGTTTAATTTCTTGTTTTGCGAAATCGAGACTGTGGCGAGGACGGCAATCTATTTTCGCGTGGCACTTAAGTTTAAATTAGAAGGTTGTCAATCAATGGGCATGGTAGGGGCGGGGAGGCGAGGCGGGTAGGCGTTAATGTCGGAGGAGAAAAAGAAGCAGCCCGGCGTACAGCCCCGGCAAGACACTTTCCCGGTACTTTTTGTCGTCTCTCTCTCTCTCTCTCTCTCTCTCTCTCTCTCTCTCTCTCTCTCTCTCTTTCTCGATGGCGGCTGTTCATTTTTGCCAAGTCGATCAGACCTCCTCGTAGAGCTAGATGACGGGACGACAGACCCGTCGCTATGGGGAGACCGTCACACACCTTCACCGGTCACGAGGACAGTATTTCCTGTCGGAAGGACTCGATCGCGCGTGGGAGCCCCCTTACGTTCCCCTGGCGACCCCTCCGTACCATACCGTGCAATGATCCACGACGCCGGTACAAGGAATTAATCTTGGCGGAAGATAAAGTCATAATCATACGGGCAGTCGTGAGTTGATCTCGATATCCGAAGAAGCCGACGAGTGGAAAAACTCCAGAGGATGAGATTCTAGGATGGATTCGTCGCGACGGCGCGGGTGGTGGGGGGAGGGAGTTAATGGAGTTACAGCTCGGCTAATACGATGGCCGATCCGAGAGTATTATCGATCCTCGAGGAGCCAACGATCGGACAAAGCCAGCAGATTATAAATAACAATAAAGTCGAGGAGAGGAGCAGAAGACTGATCGATCTAGGCAACTCAGCGGCATCCTCGCCAATCTTCGGCAGGACGGGAGTCCTAACGCGGAAGCTCGCCTCTGCCAGGGCAATCCTGAGTGACGTTGGATGACGGGAGGTGGAGTAGGAGGAGGAGGAGGAGGATAGGTATTTCGGGTTAAGAGACGGTTGTTGCCCGGGCGTAGGTCGCTTATCGCCGGGTCTTATTATCAGCGGCACCATCGAAGGCGACTGAGCCCCGCTGCTCGTGACTCAAAACCGCTTCCTATTAGTCGCGAAAAGCCGGGGGCATTAATCTTCCCCCGGGGGCCTCGACACCTTATCTCTCTCTCCCTCTCCCTCTTCTCTCTCTCTCTCTCTCTCTCTCTATCTATCTAGCTATCTCTATCTCTATCTCTATCTGAGTCCGGGCCGTGTGGGTCCGCCGGACGCTCGAGGGACTCGCTCGTGAGCTCGATTATTATTTGCCCGGGCGACGGAGGCGAGGACCGATCCTCGGCAGCGCTTTCACCCGCGCTGTTGAAATCCCGCGCATTGTTGTTAACCGTGATCTGGAAAACGAAATTAAAAGCTTTATCGGTTATTAATTCTCGCCGGTATCTGATCGAGAGGGGTTTGGGGGTGGGATCGGGGGGAGGGCGGGAGGGGCTGGGTCCAGGAGTCCGCGAGTCCGTTCGTTATCTGAAAAATGAATTTGCCGAATCTCCCGATCTCGGCTTTCGTAAATAAAGCTTAATTTATCAACCGGTCGTTTCGCTCCTGACACCCCCACCCCACCCCCCCGATCCCTCCCTGTTCCCACAAATCCCTCACCCGACCACGACAACGGGCTTCCCTTTTCGACAATTTTAACTCGCGCGTTACTCCCAGCCTGGCTCCACCGGCGCCGCCTACCCACCCACATAACCCCAATAACCCCTACCGGCCCATAATCATCTAGGGCACTCGAAACGGCGCGACTTTCAATTTTCGGCACGATCCGGCACGATCCGGCACGATCCGGCACAATCGAGCGTCAACGAGCGAAGAGTACCTCCCCTCCCCGGCCCGCGCAACGTCGTCGAGTGCCGGGCGTCCGTACAGGAGAGCGCGGGCGATTATCGGCCAGGGATCGGCCGCCGATATTCCATCAGACATTCATTATCGCTCTATGCAAATCTTTTATTGATTAATACGCGAGCGCCTTACCTCCATCGGCTAATAAATATACAGTCCCACTAGAGATCAGTTAATTTTTCCTTTAACCCTATTCGCCCAAAGCTTTATTTATTACGTATACTGGCTTGCACACTCGCTCTCCTATCAACAAACAATCCTTACCTTTACCTATAAATATCATTCGCTATAAATAATACCATCAACATAAATTGCCCTCCGTCCTTAAAGGCTTATTCGTGCATTTTTCATTGTCTTGGTTTAGCTTTGTTTAATAGTAAAGGGCACCCGTAGAGCACGCGCTCTGTACAATAAGATCATAAGAAATCCCGTCGTTTTACGTTTAATTGAGCTTTTCCCTTTGGGATATAAATTTCGTCCGCTAATCTTACGCATCGAGGCAGGAGAGAGGGAGAGAGAGAGAGAGAGAGAGAGAGAGAGAGAGACATCGTTAATAAACCAAATAGGGTTAATGAGCAAATCAATCGGCTCTTGGCGCATTACAAACTCGTATAGAACTTAAGTAATTGCTTTTATATAATAATAATCTTTGATTCTGGGAGTATCGAAATTGGAATCGAAGCCTAAATAGATCAGACAGATTCCAGGCCGGATTAACTCGAAAGTGCCGATAAATGCCGATGGATACTTGATGGAACGTTGATTAAAAATTGTGCTGCAAAGGAGAGGGGAATTAAAAGTTGGTCGATAGATCCGCGAGACGGTGGCCCGAGAGTCAATGAAATACTTCATTCGAACCGAGTGAAAGCTGCTGTTGTTATTGTCGTTGTTGTTGTTGTTGTTGTTGTTGTTGTTATCATCAGTATATCCACACCTGTCTAACGTAAATCCGGCGAATACCGGGAGGGTGTGGGGGGGCGGGGAGGGTTCAAGCGCGTCGGATCGATACAGCGATCCTACGACGAGCACAACGGGCTAAATATTTTTCCCCGGATGAAATTCGAAAGTGGCGTGGATCTCACGGCGATAATTTTCAGTTTCTCCGCGAACATCAGCGAAGGGAGTCAACGAAAAAAAAACTAATCACAAAAGCTCCGGGAGATTATCATTTCTTTTATCGCAGCCTTGATACACCCCCCCCCCGGCCCTCCTGCTTAGACGAATATTTACCGATACAAGTCGATTAGGATCGATCATCCCTCGTTACGGTAATTGCTGGCTGCACCCGCCCCCTCCCCCCACCGCCGGCCCTTTCGGCCGCGGAACCACCGTGCAGCTTGGGCCATACAAATGGCTTCCGCGATGCGAAGATAGAAAAGAATGATGGAGAGGATCGTAGGGGACGGGCGGTGGCGAGTTGTCGGCGGGGGAGGGCAAGCGGGTTACCTCGGGTCCGCCTCGTCCATTATGATTCCATCCTCGGAGCTTTATCGAGCTCGCAGCTGCGATTTTTTCGCACGCTACCGCGATGTTCTCATGGCACACGGTGGGCGCAGGTGAGCCCGAGGGGTGATCGGTCCGTGCGGGTTGGAGGGGAGGGTGGAGGGAGGGAGGCAGGAGTTCGAGACGAGGAGGGCGAGGCCATTTACTTATTAATTGTAGCGCAGCGCCGTCGATGCGCGCCTTCCCCATTTCTGCTCCAGGTCATTTTCTATTTCTTAATACGGGGGCGGCGACGATGTCCCCCCGCCACCCCCTCTGCCGGTCCAACATCGACGCCCAGACGTGAAAAGTGCACGCTATCAACGTGTGAACATCGTCGGAAAATAGCCGAGCAATTCGATCTGCTCCTTCAATAACCTATCCGTTATCACCATACATATACGTGCGCAAAGGCTGGCAATCTTTGAGCCAAGGCGGAGACAATGACGCAAACTATTGACTTTTGCTTGGCTTTGATGGTGTGGATGAGAGAGTTAGAGGTAGAGGTAGAGGCAGGATGGTGGCGAGGGGAGGGGAGGGAGGCATCAGCTTAATTTTTCACGGAGCCGCTGTTGCTGCTGCTGCTGCTGCTGCTGCTGCTCGCTAAATTGCAAATTAACTTTTACGGGAATGGCTTCTTTCCTCATAACGCCATTAGAGTCTCGTGATTGTTTTAGCTGAAATAATATGTGTATTTTATGCACTTACCGTGATCGGGCTTATCTATTTTCATATCTGGGCTGATCGAATCTCCGCCGATACGCGCGCCCCGGCTCTCGAGAATCAATATACGATTATAAAAAATCATTATAATTGAATTTCTAACGGGCGACGGTAGGTGGCTCGAGCCTATGGAAAGCGAAGCTTTATCGATAAATCTTAAAAAGAGAGTTTTCTCGAAAATCAATAGAAATGATGCGTCCTCCGTCCCACCCCGCCCGCCCCTTAAAGACAATTTTCATTAATAATCATTGTCGATAAATAGGTCGATCTCCCCCCCCCTCCGTCGACTCACCACCCAACGATTTTTGTTTATCTAAAATACCTCGAGCTCGAGGTAATTGTTGATTGACGAGGTTTCGATGTAATTGCGAGCCGCAGGTCGTGAAGGTGCGGTTGGTAATAAAAGTTGAATAAATAGTTGAGGGTCGGTGACGTATTGAATGCATAAGCTTCGGTATCGTAGAGAGGGATCGGGCGATAATCCCACTGGAATAATATCGAAGCAAGAGCTTTTAATCGCTAAGGTCGAAGGCGTAGCGGCGGCGGTGGCGACGGCGGTGGCGGCGGCGGCGGCGGCAACGGCAGCGGCAACGGGGAGTAAAAATAAGCCCGAGACGGACGGCCGATGGAGCGTGGGTGGGTGACGATGGGAACGTAGTATCCCAATTAAAGGGAAGCTAAGAAGTTACTCGAGAACAATGAATATAATAATGGAGGCTGCTCTCGGGAAGTGGCCCCTTCGAGTCAAAGAGGCCGATGGACAAAAGCTGCAGACGGAGATGATGTTATCGCGGTTAGATGAGCGCTCGGTGTTGTTGATTGGTTATTGGGGCGAGGAGGACGGGTCAGTGGCTCGTTACGGCAGAGTGATAAGGAGAAAATGAGAAAACGAGTAAAATGACCTCTGAGAGAAGAGAGGCTCTCGGGGCGCCTGATCTCATTGGCAGCTCGAGCGCACACCGAGCGAGCTAGACAAGCACACGGCGGGAGTAGGACGCCGGGAGGGTTGGAGGGGACGAACACACTCGCACACACTCGCACGCACACGCACGAATCATTCCTCAAGTCCTCCCGGACAAATCACTCGATTTTCTCGGGCGATTCACCCGCAGCACGTCCGCGCGCAAATAAGGAAACAGCGCCGAGGATGTATGGCCCTGGGGACAGGCGAGACAGGAGACGTGCGGATCGAGGGGGGGGTGGGGTAGAGAGGGTGCGGGTGTCCGTCCTGGGCGGATGAGGGGCGTCGTCCAGAGGGGAATAAAGTAAGGGAAAAGAGAGTAAGAAGGTAGGTGGTTTAGTGGCCCGGCGGTAATGACGAAACAGATGGCTACGTACTACGGACGTAGGGCCGCATGGGGTCGGGAGGAGCGCGAACTCCTCCTCTGGACAGGAAGAGAGACGATGAAGCGTCTCGACAGCACCGCCGCTGATGAAGTGCGGCCATTATCGGTACACGGGACACCGGGCGGGGACGGCAGCCGGGGATCGAGCCTTGGGCTCGACGGAGCAGCGACTTTATTACTCGCGCTCTTAAATCCTCCTGCGGGATCCGTTGTTATAGCCCATCTCCTCCTTGTCCCTCCTTCCTCCTTACTCCTTGCTCCTTACTCCTCCTTATCTCGCTCGCCCCACCCAACAGCAAACCCACCCAACGCATTGTAATTGCTCTTTAATAACGAGAACAATAGAGCATGAAAGCCGATGGCCGGGCGCTCGATCACCGCCCCGGGTGAGATATTCCGGATCCCGTCGAATCCCGGCCGAGTGACATTCGTTACCGCGACCCTCAGTCTCCTCGAGATCCTCGCTGAAAGTTTACGACGTCCTACGTACCTCTTACCCAGCCGGAAGCGAAACAACAACACGCACCGGCTTTCTACCGCTGACCCCGTACCATCCCACCCCCTGCCCCCGCCCCCCACAATCACAAACGCAAGCACGTAATTATTACCAGCGTATCTCGTATGGACAATAGACCGAAGGATAAATTCGTTCGTCGGAAGATTTCGGGGAAGATTTCGAGGACGATTCTTTCGAAGCCCGAGTTACCGTCACCGGGATGAAAAACTCGACTCCGGATAACCGAAGCCGAGAGAATACGTTTCAAGGTTAACTAGAGTCTGGATCGACGTCGGATCAATGAGCCATAAAAAATAGTAAAGCCGCTGATCTTCGAGAGTCGAGCGCGTCCGCCACACATCTACGGCGTCCCGTAGATAGAGATCGAGCGCTAAAAGAGCGATCCGGGGCCCCTCCCCGCGGCTTCTTTATTATTGAATGACGTCGGTTATTGGGGATTCCTCGGCGGCGGCGGCGGTGGCGGCGGCGGCGGCAGCGGCGTCGAGCTACGCGGTCGCCGTACCTTTGGACGAGCGGCCCGGCGATGAGTGGCAGGAACTTCCTCGAGGAGGGCGCGACTCGGAATCCAAAGGAGCCACCTCGGAAGCTCTTAGGCCCCGTCTATAAGCCGGATCCCGTATCGGCCCTTTCAACTACACCGCCGCCCCCGCCGTCAAAGCTCAAATGCATCCGATTCCTGGCCTTTTGTTTCTTCTACTTCTTCTTCTTCTTCTTCTTCTTCCTCCTCTTCTTCTTCTCCTTGTCGACGTCGCTCGTTGTCCTTCGGGCGGCATGACCTCGATGGTTCATCAAGTTGGAAATTTGTTATTTTCCTTGTCTTTTACACGCTGACTGCCCTCACCTACTACGAACTCCGCTCATCAGTGAGTTAGACGCATTTGGGGCTCGAGAGTCGTCGTAAGAGGAGGTAAAAAGCGCTGATCATTAGGCGCGTTGTCGGAACAGTGACTGCTACTACGGTATTAGAAATTACATGCCAATGGATGATGTATCTTACCGAAGCGACGTTAAGCGATTTCTCCATAGTGTGATTCACTATTTAATAACTGTGAAAAAATTCACAGATTATTAAAAATTATGGGTATTTAGGTACGGACTCGTGTTTATCGGTGGGCAGGCAGGCAGGCATTAGCATCGGCAGGTCATCGAGGCTGATTTATAGGAGCGATCGTGACCCCCCTCCCCCCTCCCCACTCTCCCTCTGACTCTCCCTCTGACTCGCGGACTCTCTGACTCTCTGACTCTCTGACTCTCTGACTCTCTGACTTCATTCAAGACTCGATAAATTTATAAAAATTTCGAAACTATCATCATTCAAATGCCATTAAAATACCGCCCCTGCCGTCGCAGCCACTTTCCCTTTGTGCAATCAGTCAAAATATTTTTATACCAGCAGCTCCTCGCTCTCGCCTAATGAAAAGACGAAGGCTACTATTAATTATGACGGACGAATACCGACGCAATAATAATGCGAGGTGCGCCGATCCGCGATTTAATACGATTCCAATACGGCTCTCCTACCCCGACCACCGGCAAATTAAATTATCCCCACCCCCGCCCTCCCCCAGCCATTTCTACCATCGGACTATCCACGTAACGATTGCAATAACGGTAATAATGGCAGTGAATGCAGACGCGTAGGGACACGGAGCAGAGCGAGGGCGATAACAACAACAACAACAACAACAACAAAAACATCAACAACAACAACAACAACAGCAACAACAACCCTTTCGACATAGGCGAAGATTTTATGGGGCGGGTGGGGATGCGAGACGGCGGCCTTTTACAATTTTGTCTCGGAAATAATGGCTCTCGGAGTCTCTTTCGGAAGCTCTGAATCGCTGCCGCGGCGTGACTTGCGGCTCGATTCCCCCTCCCCCTCCCACCGATCCTCATCGAGTCACTATGGGGCTTTTCTTCAATTGCTCCCCGCCACAATGAACGAATGCTTCTGCTAGTCATTGTATCGACTCTATCGGCCGATCGCTCCGTTCCCTTAACCTCACCCCTTTACTTCCTTTTTTCGAGATTCGTCTAAAACGCTATTAGTCCATCTCCGAGGGTATTTTCATCTCGAACTTTATACGTCTATGTTTGCTCACTCTTTTTTGCTCGTCAGCCTCGGCTTTCATACGAGTCCCTGCCAACGGACTCCAGAGATTAAGAGACCCAGACAGAGAGAGAGAGAGAGAGAGAGAGAGAGAGAGAGAGAGAGAGACGGATCCGCAGCTCCGAGACGAGGAACAAAAAAGAATTATATTAATTTACATTATCTTTTTTACTGGAGACTGGGACGTGACGCCGCCGCAGCCGCCGCCGCCGCTACCGCCACCGCTGCTACTTTTTTCGTTCTCTCTTTCATTTTCTTTAATAACATGCCGACCGGGAGCGAAGCTATAGATATATATCGGCTATAGATCGAATTATCATTTGTCGATTATTTATAAATGCCCGTAACCCCGTTTATGGGCTCTCGACGACTCCAAAGAGATTCAAAATTCCTCGAAATAGCGTTATTTCCTTATTTCTCTCTCTCTCTCTCTCTCTCTCTCTCTCTCTGCATCTTACTCGATCTCTCCAGGCTCCGTCACTCTTTAGAGAATGCTCGTAAGATAAAGCAAAGCTTATGGAATACTTGCATTACAAATTGTAGCTTTGCCGCAAAAGTCGTAACGAGAGCGGCCGATACTTTGATCTTTTCGCATACAAGATAGCATCGTCATTGTATTATTATTAACGGAAGGCCTTATACATTATGAGGAAACTGATGTATTTTAAGATCGCTCCACGTAATTACGCCTCTTGTCAACTTCTTTTAAAGTCTTTTAAACGAATCGGGACGAGCCTCTTAATCCCTTTCCCCTCCCAACTCACTTCTCACTAATCCTTTTGTCAAATCACCGAGATCGCCTCCGATACATAAAGATTACTTTTCGACGAAGAGTAATAATAATAATAAGAATAACGACAATAATAATGACGATAGTGACACCGCGGGCATTGATGTGTGTCGTTGGGGGAAGGGTCTGGAGCACAGGTCTAGGAATTTTTATTCGTAATTATGGCTCGAGGGCCGGAAAATTCCGACGCCTCGGCAGCCGGCATCCATGTCCATACGATAAATAATAGGCCGTGCTGAGGGGGAACGGGGGCCGGGGGCAGGGTGGCGGCCGATACGATACGTCCGAATATTACGTATTACGTATTACGTATTACGTATTCCGATTCCATTCCTCCTCTTACTCCTCCTACTCCTCCGCCCCCCTCCGTCCTCCGTCCTCCGCCCCCTCCGCCCCATACCTCCTGCCCCCTGTCCCCTTACCAACCACCCGGCGCGCTCGCGCTCGTTCTATATTTAGTCGGGCTGTCGTTTGCGCGCCTCATCGGCATCCATGTAATTATAACGGCAAGTAAAATTCAATCTCCTTCGCAGTCCCGCAATCTAAATACAAACAATGTTGGGCATTGGCCGGGAGGGATCGGAGGGACAATTACTCCGTAAACTGTCAATCTTATCAGTTGTCTATCTAAAAATTACAAGCCACAGCGGAGCTGATAATCGCGGGATACGTAACGGCTTATCGTTCACAATCGAAGAATCGTGTACGCGTGGATACGCCAACGGTAGAATGATCTACAATGAAGGCTATTTCGCTCGTCGCGATAGGCTTAATCAAGGCCACCGAATGAATGCCCACTACTACCAACTCTACTCCCTTGCGGTAACGAGATTGCCGAGGGCCCGGAGTCGGCGGGCGTCGACCGGTCTCTCCAACCATCGGAAGAGGCTAGTTAATAAGCTCGTTATTCCCGGGATCACTAGTGATATTTACTACTAATTGATTAATAATCATAGCCGGCCAAAGTAAGGGAAATTCTAATTCTGATTCTGAGGGATGTTTAGGACACGCGGGCTTCTTGCGAATGTAATTGAACGATGTAAGCACTTATTGCTTTGCGTAGGTAATAGCCGAGAGCTAAAAAATGCTTGGGGACCCCCGTAAAAAGCGAAGCGAAAATACCGCATAACGCTAGAAATGTATTTCTAATGGTGGGATAGGACACGAGCCTCCGATAATGCCTTCGCCGGGAATTAACTTCGATTATTCTAGTACACCGTGAAGTCAATCGCTCCTTCGTAAATCGAATCGCTGATTTTTTACGCGAAGAGTAAGATATAGAGAGAGATAGAGATAGAGAGAAAGAGAGAGAGAGAGAGAGAGAGAGAGAGAGGGTGGAAAGGGTGGGATATCGAGATCGCTTCGTACAACGAAATTCACGGTTCGCACGGGTCTATGAAATGTGCATGCGTGTAGGGGGAGAGTGCGTCGAGTTATTGGGCAAGACTTTATGAATAGTAATAATAAATATTTTGTAGAGGGAATGTTTATTGCCGCATCGTCGTGAGAGCTGAGCTGTTGTTACAATCATCAATGGGCATTATTCGCTCGTAATACGCACGCCCTGGGCGTTAGTAGGAACAAACACAAACGGAACGGCTTACGGCGTTCTTACGGCAAGAGTGGGGGAGGGGGAGGGCGGGAGGGAGATACGTTGACCGAGGAGCCGAGGTGAAAAATTTCATTGGGACTGATATGAAAGGCAGCGGGCAGCTCTTAAACTCAAAACTCGCGTAAAGTAAACACGAATCGCGTACAATTGTATATATATATTTATCCCCCCGCCCCACCCAACCCCCACCACTCATGTCCCACGGAGATAAATTGACTGTGTTAAAGAGCGTTAGCGGGTTATTGTGGCTGGAGGGACGAGGCAAGGCGAGGAAAGTGTTTTAAAGCGCCTTCTTTCCTAGTAAAATTTCAATAGACAAGAGCAACAATGGCCGTGTTGTTTAAGTACTCTTACTAATCAAGATTTCTTGGCTCTTGGCCGAGGGAGTCAGACTGAGACAGAGAGAGAGAGAGAGAGAGAGAGAGAGAGAGAGAGAGGACGTCGTAGTCGCTTAGTCAGCAAAAGTCCCGGGGAAACAAAAGCTCGGCCGGTCGAGTGAATAGTCGGAGGCCGAGCCGAAGAAAACCGCTAAGCCCGCAAAGCCCGAAACATGGTATTAATCTCGCGGAGCCGGTACAGGCCGAGCCATTGTAAAGCCCATCGCTCGCTCTCCATAAATAGGGAATGTAAATGTCGTCGCGCGCCCTGGGACTAGATTCGCCCTCGCAAATTGGTGCCCCGTTAATCCCGAGGCCGGCGCGAATCGCCTGAGCAATAACGTTAATCCGGCCGAGACTGGAGAGAGAGAGAGAGAGAGAGAGAGAGTGAGAGACCCCTCCCCCCCCGCCCATCCTCTCCACCGCCCTTTTACGTCTTATTCCCAGTGCTCGGTCGGACAGGTCCAAGAGTCCAACTCCAAAACCCTACCCATCCCCACCGTCCCTCGACCGCTACGGCCAAGGGCTATATATAATATATATATATATATAATACACGCGCGTACTCCTAAACGAGCCCTTGCCGTATTAATGAGCTTTGTTGGTCGCCCGGGCCGTGTTCCGGGCGAGCTTTCCCGATGGCCCGAGCGCTGGCATCGCCTAGAACATCCTCGGCACCTCGACTGCCCGGATTTTTCAAGCCCGGCATTCAATTAGTCGCGTTTAAGCAAAGCGGGAACCTCATCCTCCTACACCTCTTCCACCTCCTCCGCCAACGCGCTCTCGCGATTTTTCTTCCTCCCCCCCTACCATCCCCTCCCCACCCGGTGCCCAAATAAACTTAATTACAGCCGACAATCCGAATAGTGCAGCAACTCGTCCCCATTAATTTGTAAGAGCCATTTATTATTAAACGTTTACATGCTCCACTCGTCGGGGCCTCGCTTTTCCGAGATAAAGCCCAAAGATAAAACGAATTTAATTTCACGTTCAACGCTAATGATCCTTAAAGTGAGCGAACCCTGTGTATTCACTCATTTATTCACCAGTGCGTTATTACCCATTTCGACCTACTAAAATGTCGGTCTTATTGCCCCCCCCCACACTCTCTCTCTCTCTTTCATACACACTCACAGACATAACGCATAATCGTTCAAGTGGATCATCACTCCCCTCCCCCGTTGCCCGAGCGAGAGCGATTTTCCCCGTAACGAATTATACAGTTTGGCAGTTAGACACATTACGTATCCAGTCGGGCCGTTTCGAATCTTTTGTCCAATAACCTTGTTCCTGATTAACGCATGATCACGTGGTCGTACAATGCGGCTGCCGCCGTACATTTCGGAAAATTGCTTCTCGGCTAGAAAATCATCGAAATGGACCTCGCACCCCAAGAAAACTTAAGCGAGTCTAACCGAAATTCAATATCGAGGATCTTAATCCTCCCACTTGCTTTTAGATTTACTTTTATTACAACCTCCCTCTTCTTATTTCTCTCTCTCTCTCTCTCTCTCTTTCTTTTCTTTTCTTTTCTTTTCTTTTTATTCTCTTTAACAATAACATTAATTAATATTAAAGAATTCAAGAATCATTGCGCAATCACCGTAATTGCGTCTTAAGCGAATTAAGCTAATCGTGTAATTTTTTGTTGTTTTTTTTTTTTTTTTTTTTTTTTTTTGCACGAGAGCTCCCTTATTTTTTTTTTTTGATTTTTGAATTACGTTACGTTCGTGCCGCTGTTCCAGTTGGAATTGTAGTAATTATTTTGAGTCATTTGTGCAGCAGGAGTTGGTCGCTCGTTATGATTAACGTGCAAAATGATTCGATGTCATCTAAAGTAAATTCCGTGGTGAATTTCGGTGCAGGTTACGTATTAATGAAATGGTCGTTAAATAATAGGCAACCGCCGACGCCGCCCCTTAATTAAATTATCTTCTGACATTGTTTGGGTACGGTGGGTTGGGGGGAGGGTAGGGGGGTAGGGGTGGGGTCGAGGAGAGAAACGGAGACGGGAAAAGGAGAAAAATTAAAGGACAACCGCAAAATTAGTTGTGGATTAAAAATTAAAATGAGCCATTATACGCCCCGTAGATCTCGTGGCACGAGTTCGCTAATCCTCGTAAATTGATCAGACCTCCGTTCCCTCCCTCCACAAGTGCCGCTGCCTCGCTAATTGCGCCTCTTCTCTGAATTATTTATCTCTAATATTTACGTGAAAAAGTCTGTTGGCTTTAAGGGGATGTAGAGGCAGAGAGAGAGAGAGAGAGAGAGAGAGAGAGAGGGAGAGAAAGGAAGAGGGAGCGTTGTTTAAAAAAAGGGATGTCACGTCTAGTCATCTTGATACAGAGGCTCTCAACTTCCCATCCTCCTCCTTAGACTGTTCCACCGACCCGAGGATTACGTCTACGAAGGCGCCGTAAACAAATTCTGAAAGAACTTTTTCTTCGCCCGGGACTCCGTAATCGCTTCTCTTACAATTAATTTACATAAGCACCCACCCTCACCCATGTCCACGAAAATCTTACCTACTTCTCTCATTTAATTATTTTCTTTTTTCTATCTTCACAGTCTTCACCCGATTTCATACTAACCTAAATTTCTCTTTTATTTTTTATATTTCTCACTCCATTTCTCTAAATTTCCATATAGTTAGTGATATTTTCCAACTTGTTTTGGTTAATTCTTTTAACTTTAAAGCGTCTGTATATTTTCAAATTTAAGGTGCACTCTATTTGTCCGAGGTAAAAAAAAAGAAAAAAAAAGAAAATATACGAAATCCATAACTCTCTCTCTCTCTCTCTCTCTCTCATCTCCCCCTTATTCCTTGATTCTCTTGGTTCTCTTTTCACTTGTTTGCGTATCCACTCGTTCGGTTCGCTGGCTATAATTCTTACTTACACACCCCCGCCCCCCGCGCCCCGGCTCACGCCGCGCCATTCTTCCTGTCTCATAGTTTTCTGCCGAGTTTAGCGTGAAAAGCTAGAAAAGCGCATGTTGAAGCCAAGACCTTTAAGTTATTCCAAGTTTCGAGTCTAAAAGCAGTTGATTTATCGGACTCATTACAGGGGCAAGGGATGGTGAGCTAGAGACTATGGGGCAACAGCAGCAGCCACCCCAAGAGGCATGTTTTACAAGACGGCATTAATTGCTCGAATTAAATATGCACCTCAATCTATCCCTCCTCCCCCCCGGCTCGCCCCGCGTCCTCTTCTTCATCTTCTCCGTCCTCCTCTGGTACGGACACTTTATATCCTTTTTCTCGGTCTTATCCACTCCCTCGGTCCTTTTTCCGCAACTAATGAGTACGTAAACTTGCATAATTTATGCGGCCTCGTATTAAGAACGCTTAAAGTCTCGAAGAATTTTTATTTATTAATAAGCCACTCGCCGATGGGCCACTCGCGAAACACATTCCCTAAGCTCGGCAATTGTAGATTTTACGCAAGACATTTTGTATACGAAACGCGAGTATTTCTTAAAATTTTTTATTACCTTTATTATGTTATGCTTTGTTTATTATAAATGAAGTGCATGATGAAAACCCATGAAGGATAAGATATTTAATTTCGACAATTATCATTTGGTCCGTTATATGAACAGTATAAAACGTAATTCATACAGTGTTAAGTAATAATTACGATCTTAACTTGAGTTATGTTAAGTTGAAACTAAGCTTCGTTAGCAGGTAATTAAATTATTACGAAAATGTAAATATCCGTGTAAACAACGGGATGCGACGTTCCTATTATTGTCTAATTAACAATAGAGAATGGAGGAATGAGAGAGAGAGAGAGAGAGAGTGGATGCAACGGCACAGTTCGATACAGTCGATCGAGGGCAGAATAGGAATGATTAAAGTGAAGCGAATGTGGGACACGCTAGTGGAACAAAGCGAGTGAATAAAGAGTTTTGCAGTAATCGGGCGCCTTCTCCCCCTTTATCGAATGATAGAAAATAATTAGCTGGGAGGTTGGGTAGGTCCAGCTCGATCAACGTCTCAATATCGCGCTGAAAGCCTCGACTTATTCAGTACTCGGTACTCGCAGGATAGATAACCAACCGGGTTCCTTTGTCAAGGGCTCACACGACCGAGAAAGCATCGAGGTGCAGGTAATTAGCGGGGATCGATAGGGGGAGAGGCTCACGAAACGAGATCCGATTCCTGGGTCGGCTGGATAGCTCGTAGAGACTGGACGGACGGGAAATTCACCGCAATTTTAATCGACTCTCCTATGATAATTTCGCGCGGAGAGTACCTCCTGCGACCTGCACCCGATAAATCATCTCGCCGCCCCATCGTTCATATTTCTCTCTCTCTCTCTCTCTCTCTCTCTCTCTATATATATATATATATATATGTATATATATCAACGAGCTCGAGCTACAATTAGCTGATGGCCTGAGTCAATGGCAATTGTTAACTTGTATTCATTTGCATTGGAAAATTGAAATGTAACGAAAATGCTTCGATCCTCTTGACTATTGAATAACTTTGCAAAGCACCATTGCTTAAATCTCCTAATAACTCGTTTTCCATTCATTCATTATCTCGAATTTGCAAACAGAGATGCTACTCTAATACATATATGTATATACGTACAAATATCCCACATAAACTAAACTGGTCAGTGCAGTGATATTCAGCCTACTATGGATATTTCTTAAAACGCTGCCGAATAACCGGTAATTTAATACATATATACATATATATATGTATATTTTTGAGTTGAACATTCTTTTGGTTAAAGTCCGAAAATATATATACTGCCGCTGGATGAAAATGATTGTAATAAATTTAATAATATTACGTACAGTTAAGCATAACAAATATTTTATACGAGTCCATCCATCATTCTCGTCAGTACGCTTTGTTTCTCTATCTTTAGCTTATCTCTCTCCCTCTCTCCCTCTCTCTCTCTCTCTCTCTTTCTCGATCTCGCTTTCTCGCTCTCGCTTTCTCGCTCTCGCTTTCTCGCTCTCGCTCTCTTGCACTCTGCTTCCTCGACTGTCGCATTCGGTTTACTGGCATACCCTGCTCCTCTCTTATCACCTTTCTCATCCATACTTTCTTCCCTTCCCTTCCCAGCGTAGACTTTGTCCCGCGCATTCTCAAGCCAGTCTCTGGATAATCTCGTTCTTTCTTTTTTCATCGATACATGTTTATCTTTCCACTCTCTCTCTCTCTCTCTCTCTATCTCAAGCTCTGGCTCTGACTCTCGAGGAAACAGACACGCATGAGCACAGGCGAATTCTCTCTCTCTCTCTCTCTCTCTCTCTATCTCTCTCCCTCTGGCCCTCTCTATCTTGCCGTATCAATTCATCTCCACCAGCAAAGGGTTTCCATCTGCGGCTCGTCTTCTCGTCGACTCGGATGCTCGCGCATTCGTCCCTCCGTCATGTGGCCAGAGTGTCGAGACCATTCCCAGCGCATTCATTTACGTCGTATTAATCAAGGGACGAAATTGATTATGCCCCCGTTACCGATTGCCGCGCACTTTGCGCCCCTGTAACGACGACTGCCTCGGCCGATCGATCTCGCCGCCTCCTATTCTCGCCGTCGGCTCGATCGCTCGATTTCTCTCAAACGATAAACGAACGTGTGCCCCGAATGTAGAAATACAGGACCTCCTCCCACCCTGTTCGCAGGAGACACGCGATAACCCATTGATTACCAAGTACTTTGGTTTTTAAAGGAAATCCGAATAACTCGGCTTAATTAATTTTACGCACGAGCTCGTTGCCGGGGCAAGGGAGCGGGACGGGGGAGAGAGAATCGAGGAATGGATCCCTGTCGCTGAGCCGCTCCCGCCGGATAAAGGAGGAGGGGTACCGATCCTCCAGCGACTCGGACACGGATTTCTGACAAGGCGTCGGTCGGGTCGATGTTGCGTCCGACATTGATTACCGATAAATTGAAATCGCCCGGTAATTTAAGGTACATTTCTTTTCCGAATGCTATCCTTACTTATTAAATACCTCGGGGACTTTGAGAAATGCCTCTCTCGACGAGATAAGGGGCCCGAATAAAAAATTACAGTCATTTGAAAAAATATACAAAGTAGGCGGCGGCTCGGAGCTAAAGAGCAAAAGCCAAAGAGCACTTTATCGGTGGAGGGGGGAGGCATAATTAAATATTATTACGAAGGACGATAATGCCATGGGATTGCGAATCGGGTATGCAGATAAGCAGCTTTTCCCTCCGTCCCGGAATGGCCGATAAAATATAATATTAGCATTAAAAAATAAATGCATTTATTAATTTTAATAGAGCATTGTTTCCCTCCCGAGGATTCGAATGCCGTGCATACCGCCATTGCGGCATCCCATGCTCTAAGCAGCCCTTCTACCCCCCTCACCCCCACCCACCCCCGGCCCCGCCACTACGCCCCTTCCACCCGCCGAGCCCAACCCCAATAACCCCACTCGCCTAGCCGATCGAATTTATTATTACCGGCTCTCTGCGGCCCTCGACGTTTTGCCGGGAAAATCTCCGCGGAGGCCGATAGAGCGGGAGAGGCCAGTACAAAGAGTAGGCAGCAGCCAGCTTCATTGGTATCCCGCATTAGAAATTAATTTTCCACGATATAACGAATTTTTTCGCTCCAGGTTAAGCGTGTAATTTTGCCCCGTGGTAAGAAAATCGTTTAATTCTATTGTTCGAGGGGGCCCAGCAAATATATATATATATATATATATACATACATATACATATACATATACATATACATATACGTATACATATAGATATATATATATAAATGCACAAATATATATAAAAGCGCGCGTCTGTTCGTTTGTCCGTTTATCTGTGTGTATCTCCAGGCGTCGAAAGATATCGAGTTATTGGCTTAATAATGCGCAAAATTCACTGTGAGCCGAGATCGCAGGTGAAGTTGAAAGAGTGAGAGATAGAGAGAGAGAGAGAGAGAGAGAGAGAGAGAGGGAGGTGAGGTATCGCGAGTCCGAAAGCGGCGGTGCCGCCGCCGTGGATCGTAAAAACTATTGCCTCACCGGGTCCCGAGAGCCTCTTTCCCACGGGCGGGCGCATGCGCCGCTTACGCAACGCGACTCCCGCTGCTGTCCCACCCGCCACCCGCCGCCCGCCGCTGCGCGGCCCAACCCACAAAAGATCGTCCAGGACTCGTTAGCGCCGGACGACTCCGTTGCTGGACGGAGCGGGAGAGAGGACGGGTGGGTAGGGTCGCCGTTCATCCATCCGATTGGCGCGAAAATCGTAACCGGGGAAAGTGCGCACCCCCAATAACCCTCTCCTCCCGCCAGCCAAAGTTGCATCCAAGTAAACGACGACGAGCCGTTAATGGAATCAATTAGGCCGTCATGAGTACTGATAGATTTATCGGCTGGGGTCCAGGCGGCACGTCACACTCACCAACTCTCGTAAATTGAAAATCCGAGCCCCCGCGTTACCCCAGGAATGCTCCTCGCGAGGAAGAACCGCACCAGGTTTTCAACGGGACCCCCCCCCCACACACACACAATCCAACCGACCCGTCGTCCTACCGGCACCGAATTTAAAGTCCGCTGAAAATACCGAAAGCGTATCCGTAACCGATGTTACTCTTCCTCCCCCTCCGCCCCGACTGTTTACGCATTCGTGCATAAGGTTCTACCGGTGCCGACCGCTACGAGCAAATATAACAATTAAATAAGAATTCGACGATAACCGACTCAAGTGTGCCCACCGTCGGCGCAATCCTACTAAATGCATTCGATATATGGCCCCCACCCCAATAGCCCCAATAGCCCCAATAGCCCCCTTATCAATTAGTTAAAAGCGTTAGGATGGAGAGGAGGTCTCGACTCCTGACTCACTCCTTGAATATTCCATGCTCATTAATCGGCTCGTCTTTACGCCCCTGTGCTCGTCGATACTTCTAAAGCGTCCCTTACGGACTATCGATCCACCTTTTTCAATAATTATCAATCATGGCGCTGGCGGTGGTAGCCGCCCTTTTTCCAGCCTCAATCGCACAATTTCAGCGGTGCAATAGCGCATTTGCCCGGCTATCGAATACCTTCTTCAATAGAATTGCTGGAGATCGCAGGTAAGGTCGGCAGTTACGGCTGACTACGACCTTACGTATACAAGTAAGCAGTAAGCAGTGGCGGTGGGGTCGTCGTCGGCGTCGTCGTCGTCGTCGTCGTCGTCGTCGTCGTCGTCGTTGTTGTCGTTGTTGTCGTTGTTGTCGTTGTTGTTGTTGGAGAGGGCGTAAAAGTGCCAAGATCGAGATAACGAAAGCCTTTAATACGTTAGGGAAAGGGAAGAAGATATGGCAACGCCCCCGCGGCGGAGACGTGAATTAATGTAGGACAGCTGTTTACGTAAGGTATCGGCGGCGCTCGTTCATTTATGCGGGGCGGCGACGAAGCTCGGGTAGCCGAAGAGCGCGTCGAGGCAAAAGCTCCGGTCAATAACGCATCGGGGAAATCAATTTAAATATCCTCATTAATTAGGGCCGGTAAGTAATCGAGCCCATAGATCAGCTCCTATGACCGATCGGAATCGATCCAGTCTCGACTCCACCCACGCAGAAGATCTCTACCCCTACCCCCACCCCCACGCCTCCGCACGCACACCCCAATAACCCCCGCACGCACACGCACACGCACGCGCAACCGGGCAACCGGGCAACCGGGCAACCGGGCAACCGGGCACCGACCCTCATGGGCATCGGCCATGCCTAATGAGAGCCGGGGCCGCAACAATACAGCGGTAAAGTATTATTAGAGCGAAACCGCGAAGCACTCGGTTCTTACTCTATGCAGAGACTATTTACTCAGGCCGCCGATGCTCATGTCGAGACAAGAGACGCGTTGACGGGCGATAAATTTTTCTTTAACAAACGGCGTGCATCGAAGTTACGTGCTGCAAGTGCCGCTCTTACCCCCCGCCCCCCCGGCCGAAGGAGAGCACGCGTACGTGGATCGATCGATAAAATCGCGTTATTGGTAATAGAGCTGAGAGTGACGTTGACGCCGAGCGATCCTCGAGTCAGCCAACGATCTAGCGAAATGCAATTACGATATTATTGAACATGCAGCTCAGGATAAAATAATAATAATACAGATAAAATAATCGAGGGACAGATAATATGGCCCGGGAGTGGTCCGGAGCCATCCGACGACACGCGATTCGCTTTAATTAATTAATAAACTGCGTTCCTCGCATACCATCGCATATGTTTTCTATACGTTCGTCATATCGTTGACGAGGCATTCGGATCGCGTAGGACGGGCGGGAGGAGGAGGATGAGGAGGAGGAGGAGGAGGAGGAGAGTTGGGGGAGGTGGGGTGCGGGTCGAGAGCTTAGAGGGAATAAAGAGCCGGTAATGCGTCGACTGATGATTTCCACGACATCGAGATATATTTGCATTCTCGCCTCGGCCTCGGCGCGTCCACTTGCTCGTTACGCGTGATGGTGGCTGCGCGGGCGCGGGCGCGGGCATAAATCGAGAGCGCCGCCACCGCCGCCGCTGTAATCGATTTTATTCTCGCGTTTATCGTTTATTTGCACTGGCCGCTTCCTCCCGAGCTCTTAAATTACTCCTTGGCGTTTAATAATGTTTTTTGACCGGACCGCTGCGCTTATGTATATTATGGTTGTGGGTCCTTAACTAACCGACCGAGCGAGCGCGGTAATACCTCCGCACACCCCCTGCCGCCGCCGACGCCGCCGACGCCGCCGAAGACGCCGAAGATGCCGCCACCCACGCGAACCCACTTCGAGGCTTACTTTCGACGTTTACGTTTCAGCTCCTTTTATAATTAATTACGATGTGTCGAATTACGATAACCGACTTTTATCGGCCTTTACGTTATTTCTTTATTATCCATTATATTTATTGTATACATTGAATATAAAGTGCACAATGTACCTGCCGGGGCTCGCCCTCCCCCATCCCCCCTCCTCCCCATTACCACGTCCTCGGTGCCGCTTCTATATCCGCTTCGGATGATGCCGGGAGCTGCCGAGATTTTAGAGCTTCAATTATTTATAGAGATTGTAAATAACGGCTAATGGGAGCATTGAACATTGCGAAGAGCATTGTCCAATACGGATAATTAGACAGGGTACGTCCACCGGCAAGAACGCCGTCGGCAAGTCGCGGACGTACCTCCCCGACACCGATCGGCCCTTCAACCAACACCGATCGTCCTCTTGGATATTTAGAAATTTATCGATCCTCGGCCTAGGTGGGCGGGATTTTTTGCGCATAAGGAAGGGGCGGGAGGGCGGACAAGCCGGGTCGATTTAAAGCCACGTTAAACGGGAATCAGAGCGGGTTAATTAATCCTCGTTCATTACGGAACCATAAAGTAGGAGAAATTTTCACTGTCCCGGGGCGCAATAACTCTTGGCAAAGGTTTTTTATTTCTCGAAAAATTACGGGTTAAGAATGAGGAATAATCAGGCAAACTCTCGGGGCAGCTGTAATGAAGTCCTCCGTCATATTTTCTCAACGGCAAACAATTCAGGATGATTTTTGTTGTTGCTGCGTGCTCTCGGGATCGCTCGTAAATTTGCAAAATTACCAACTCCTTTTGAATTTCTTGTTCGGCCAAGTCCGAAGCGGAGAAGCGGCTATTCATCATTCCAATAGATGAACAGAAGACATATTTTACATGTAGTCCGCAGTCCTCTCTCGTGCAGCATGAAGGTATGGCTATGGGCATGGGCGCGCGAGCTCTCTCTCTCTCTCTCTCTCTCTCTCTCTCTCTCTCTCTCTCTCTCTCTCTCTCTCTCTCTCTCTCTCTCTCTCTATCTCTCTCTCTGTCCCTCGCACACAACACAAGCACGTACAGGCGCGCGCGCGCGCGCGCAGACGCAACGGAGAACGAGTAAACAAGTACTCTGCGCGGTCTACTTATCCGAGCGGAGCTTTACGCGTGCGCGGTTCCGTGCGCGGTTCCGTGCGCGGGCCGATCCTAGAGAAGATCCTCCTTGAGATGAAAGAGGAGCTCTGCTCGCTCTTCTTCCGTAAAACTGGACGACAAGGAGGACGAGCACGCGCTCTCCTTAATTCTCGATAGGGAGTTAACGAGACATCGGGCCGCTACGTACCGGACAAGTAAATTACTCCCAGACTGACGCGAGCGCTCGAGTATCAACGGCATCAACGGCATCAACAGCAGCAGCAGCAACAGCAACAACCACGGCTAACGACCCGGTCGGTCCCTCGGTCCCTTCCTTCCTCCGTCGCTTGCACTCCAGGCGAAGGCAAATCACAGCCGCGGAACTGGCCTGCGTCGCCTTTCCGCACAAGCATACCTTGATTATAAATATTAGCCCCTCGTCGATTATTTTATTAGCTTTATCCGCTTTCTAACCGAGGCTTATTACGATATTTGCTTTAAATTACTTTTATTCTCCCCATACTTTCTTTCTCCGTGATTCTCCCCTCCCCCCCTCCCCGCTTCCTCCTTCCTCCTTCCAGCGCCGACTCCGCCGACTCCGCCGACTCCGCCGACTCCGCCAAGTTAAACGGCTCCGCTAAATAGCAATTATTCTTAAAAACGCAGCATCATCTTGCTAAATTATACCTTTAGCTGCGTTATTAAATAGCTAAGTAAAGACTCGGAATATTTGAGCTTTGATATTTTTATTACATTTATTTATCCTTCCCGTTGCCTCGATGCCTCCAATTCGCAATGAATCACTTTCAAAAATTACCTACAATTGAATAGCCGCTTACGAATACACTGGTACTCTGCTGTACTTGGCGCAACGAGAGTATCTTTAACGGGCTCGAAGTAAGCCAAGTATTACAAAAAGCGTACGAGAGCATCGTGTTCGCATTGAGAGTCGAGTGTCGGGTAAAAAACGTTGCGTCGGTTAGCGAGAAGTGCGCTACTTGTACAGTGTAGCCCCCCCTCCCCCCTCCCGCCCCACTTGTACTACTCCACGGCTTATTGCAGCCAAATAAGTCTACAGAGAGAGAGAGAGAGAGAGAGAGAGAGAGAGGGGGGGGGACTACTTTAAGTAAACGATTTACCTGCGCTTCTTACTCATTTGCTACAAAGCTTTTATCATTGTAATGAGTTTTTTGCGACGATTACCGTAGCAGCGGTGTAGCACAAAAAAAAAGAGCGACGATCGATGCCGCGGATCAAGGACCGACGGGGCAACAGCAAGCAGAGCAATTGATTAAATTAATTTAGAATTTCGTAACGATCGTGTAATATAGGGATGGGACAAGGGGGGCAGGCGATCTAGTGTGTACGGGGCATCCGCAGCAGGAGCACCGGCAACAGGAGCACCGGCAGCGGGAGCACCGGCAGCGGGAGCACCGGCAGCAGGAGCAGCAGCAGCAGGTATGACGCAAGGACGGACCCCGCCCCACCCCATGAGTCAGAGGTAACGGCTAGAAAGTCGTATATTTTATGAAAGAGCTCGGGGATCCGCGTCGGCCCTTCCTTGCATGCGCTTGTGCCGTTTATTTTTATTTCCTAGGCGGATCCGAGCGCTAGTTAAGGCCGCTCACGATTGAGCCGCAATTTGTTATTTAAATGCGCTGATTGATAAACGAGTGAAATGTTTAATTACAATCGTAATTAGCTCGAAAGCGGGCGAAAATATATTATATATATATATATATGTATATGTATGTATACATACATACATACCCATTGATATATGGCTCCAATGGCCCTCACGCGAAATATTCTAGAAAGCAAATATTCATAAAAGACATTAAAACCTGTATTTAAGAGGTTTTCTTCTTTTTCTTCCTTTTCTTCTTTATTTTTCTGAAGCACCGCGACTCTTTCCCAGTCGCTGCTTTCGGTCCAATAGTCGGTACCAATCGAGCGCGGATCTACACCAATTGTATCGCTATAACGAGCGGAAGCTCGGTCCATCATCTTCCCTTGGGTATTATTTGGTAATCGACAGCAATACGTTTGGCAATACGTTTACGTATAGGAAATGTCCCTCCTCTATGATTGCCACGGAAGGTTTTTGCCACGGAAATGCAGTCGTACCGTGTAAGGTTATCGTTGGGGTTATCGGGGTTATTGGGGGGGGGGGTAGATTCCAGTTGCAGCCATCATCGAGCAGAAACTCCTCGTTACTCGATCAATGCTACATCGGCGCCGCATCGAGCAGCCGAGCCAACTACTCCTGGAATTAGTGGCGATCGTGTCCATCGTACACACGGCCACGGGCTACACAGATGGGCCAAGGGACCCAACAATGGAACAAGGGAGTTACAACGGCGAAGCCCCGCTGCGACAATAACTGACCGCGGAACTAATCACGAGCTCTGCTCCCCTTCATGTAAATACATTAAGCGGTAAATGTATTGCGGAAGTCGACGGATCCTCCTCGTCTCCTCCTCGTCTTATCCACCCCACCCTCCCGCAGCGAGGGGGATACCTTCTCCCCCGCATAAATTACAGCTCCTTCGTGGCTCCAGAGTTGCGCTGGGTGTCATAGCGTTGCCTCGCTCCGGAATCTAATCGAATGGAGCGCTTGCGCAATCGAAACTTTGTCCTTGCCGTAATTCCAAGATGCACAAACTTTCCTACCAAGTCGGCGTCCACGCGTTCGCAAACGCACGCACGCGTCCTTGAAAGAATTTCTCGTCTACGGACAATCAAGAGGTGGGAACGAGTGAGCGAGTGAGTCGACGAGAATGACGAGGGGGGAAGAAGGAGTAAGATGAGGACGAGGAGGAGGAGGAGGAGGAGGATGAGGAAGTAGTAATATCGAATACAATAGTCCAAAGTGATTTGGACTCTTAGAGAATTCAGAACATTTAGATTCTTTCCATTAGAGACGTCAACTGCGCACTCCATTTAAAGTTTTGCCAATGCAGCTTGCGTTTCATAAAACTTCCATAACTTATTTTCGTCTGCCGTGAACCGAATTCAGCGGCCACATTATCCCCAGGACTCTCGATGAGTTCAATTATTTCAATTGACCTTTGTGCAATCCCGGCATTCCAATGAATTATTATAAATTTAATCAATAATCTAAGAATTCAGCGATTTAAAATCCCGCAGGTATCGACGAGTACCGGGCTCCTTCCGGCCTGCCTCCCTTCCAGCACGTAGCAGGACACGGGCCAAGAGAGAAAGAGAGCACGTAGGCGAACACGCCTTTGCTTATGAAAGACTAATGGATCTGCGATGGTGACGGGTGATGCTACGGTTTATTGTCCTTCTGTAGCAGCAGCGACAGGTGCCTCTGAGCCAAAGGCGCGCTTTAAAAACGTTTGATTGCATCGGAAGATTAAATTTATAAGTAGAATGTTGCTTAGTATCGCCTTTCATTTCTCTCAAGAAGAAGTAAGAAGTGCCTTTCCGTTGTATTATGAATGTTATCCTGCCTATTGTCTGGCAAGTGTTCATTCTTTTAAACTGGCTTTGAACTACCTTCGACGATGCCTATCCGAACCATTTATTATTAACTTGACTAATTGCACTGGCCGCGGTTACGAATATAATTTCTCTGCAGGTATTTACTTATTATTATTCGTATGCGCAGGATCGGAGGCTCAAGAGCTCCCGCGTAATGATATCCCCTAAAAATAATTATAAGATAGTTTGGACCAACAAAAGGTTATTCGATATCAAGCCCTTGCCACAACTTACTTAATTTAATCAATTCAATTGCACAATCATAGTTTGAGTGATCCGTGGCCCATTGGAGTTATTAGACTTATTGATAGGCGGGGTAGAAGACAAGCAGTGTGAGTAACGAGCCGAGACAAGGCAAGGCAAGGGAAGAAGGCAAGGCAAGGCAAGGCAAGGCAAGGCAAGGCAAGACAAGAGTGTGAGCTGATGGAAAGCCGCAGATAAATTTAATTGAACTGAAACGACGAAATAAAAATAAAGGAAAGGAGCAGGAAAGAGAGAAATAAATATTTTAATTCTTAATGTCTATATTAATAGAGGTAGAAAAAAAGAACGAAAAAAAAGAAAAAGAAAAAAAGAGAGGGTGTTGTTTGAATAGAAGGCAAGTAGTAGTAGCTCATGAGTCATTCGAATGCTCGTGTCTGCCGGTTGCATTGTATGCTAATTAGGTCTCCAAAACATGTGCAGGTACTTATACGCGGATGCCGGCGACGTCGAATTCCGAATAGTCAGTGCTTTCCTTGAATTCCTCGGTAAGATTGGAAAAATCGGCTGCTTGGAACGGAGTGGCAGATTTTTCACTCGTTTCGGCGTTCTTAAGGCGAGCAGCGGCTGCCCCCCTCCGCCCCGCGATACCGATATTAATCGCTCCTTCCCCCACGAATCGCTTGCGGCCTTATTTATCGGCGGTCTCCGAGTGGGGCCGAGTGGGACCGAGTGGGACCGAGTGGGGCCGAGTCGAGCCGAGCGCAGCGAGCGAGAGGTGTCTCATAAATCGAGTCGAGAAATAAGTGGAGGATGAGACCAAGACGAGAGCCGCGGTTGACACATCTCATTTAGCTTAGCGCCCAAGGAAAAGCGCGAGAGAAGTGGGAGGGGGGGGGAGGAGCGCTGTTTTATCGAGTACCGGGACCCGACGAAAACGAGTCGGGGAGCTTATCTCGCGTGGCGACTGGACGAAGCGGCTCTCTCGAGCGATATCCCCGGGTTCCGCGCACCCCCGTTCGAGGACACCAAGGACTTTGTCCTCGCGACGCGTGCCCCTCCACCGCAGGGTCGGCCAGGACCGAGTTTCGCGATAACCGCTCCCGGGAGTCCCGATAAATCATCCCGAGCGCTTCCGGGCTCCCGCTGAAAGCCAAGCCCCGCGCGCGCGCGCATCCCTTTGGCACCCGCCCCGCCCGGCCAAGGCGTCACGAACGGACGGACACACGCGAGCGAGACTCCGTTACGTGCGGGGCCGCGTACGCGCGTCCGTGTGGATGGAGGAGCCACGTACCACGTACCGGGAGCGGCCAGATATGATGTATCGCGCAGCCGCTAATGACGCTTCCACGCGGGGATAAGTATCTGGAATCCGAGGCGTGCATCTCCCACCCGGCCATTGGCTATTTTTGCTTCGGTCCACGCGCTCGAGGCGGCGCCCCCCGCGTACTCACGGCTAGTACGCCGAGCACGGATCCCGGTCCTTGGGCCAGACCATTTATCCGGATCGGTATCCCGAGTCGGTAGGTTATTGCCGATCGCTCGCCACTCCAAGACTTTTCCGAGCTTTTCCCCGGGACTAGTATCGTTCGGCCCCTTGACCTTGACCTTGACCAAAATTGCACTTTCGGCCCAAGTGAGCGAAAAATCGCAAGTGAGGAGTAAAATTAATTGCCGAGCTCAAACAATTACTGCGACAGAGCATCTGAGAAATGAATCGCGAAAGATCAATCAAGAGCGCGGCGCCCCGCTGAGTAATCCCCCTTTCACCTACGCAATCATTATTATCTGGGAAAATAATAAATATTAAATATTGTAGGAGAGTGGAATTTATCGAGAGTGGAGCGACGGTGGCGACGGTTGCGACGGTTGCGACGGTGCGACGGTGCCGACGGTGGCGACGGTGCCGACGGTGGCGATTCATACCGCGAGGATCGTGCGAGAAAGGCTCGAGAGAGCCGGATTTTCAGTTGGCTACTGCTTTTAGATGTAACAACATTATAAATAGTTTTAGCATTTCCAAGCTTTTCTACGGGAGATGCAAGGAGGATATGGGGGAGATAGGCGACGGACGGGGCAGAGACTGCATTAGAAACTTTTCCGTTATTTATGGCCAACGATGAATGCAGAAATGAAATGAGCAGAATGTTCAGTTCATTACATTTCTTCAATTAATACCAGAGAGAGAGAGAGAGAGAGAGAGAGAGTCAGCCAGGCTATTTCTCCGATATTTCTCTATAATATTTCTCCGGCGACTCGAGATATTTTTAATCTCTCAACCTTGTTTCCCCTTTCCCCTCCAACCCCGGCCCGACTCGCCTCGCCTTCAACGATGCATATTTCCGTGTTAAATGGCTAAAATATCGGCGGCGGCTGCTCCTGCGCCACCAATTAAACACTATTTTATAAAATACGATTTTATCGGCCGAGCTTCAAAGGTTCATTGTCGACGCAGGACGCAGGATCATCGTATCGTAGACTCGTGGGCGACATTTTTCTGCAAAGACAAGAATTACATCTGCCTCGGGCCAACTCTCTCCCTCCTTAATAATGCCCGTTAATTAATAACAATTTCTCTCGCTTCTTTTTTTTTGCTTTTCTTTCTTTTTTCTTTCTTTTTTTCGTTATCCAGTTATTAGAATTTAAATGCGCATGGCCGACGAAAGCTTTCAAGGAATTGACGTCACGGTAACGAAACCAACGGCGATCGGGAATCGTGACCGCTGAACATTATACATATTCCGTACTACATGCTCGACTACATGCTCGACTTATTATACGCAATTGCAATCCACGCCGGTACTCAAAAGTCTTATTTACGGATTTACATAGAACTAAGTAAACGAGTTACAAATTGCATCTTGAACTTTCCCAGAGCTCGTAATAAATAAAGTGCATTCGGCACTAAGTGATTATCAGCGGTGAAATCAGAGCGACGCTGTAAACTGCCCTGAAAATCCTTAATTGTGAGAAAAATTTTTATTCAATCGTTAAAAATAAACTTTTTGTACCGTTTTCGCAAATATTAACGTCGACGGGCAAAGATTTTATTCATAAACGTCCGTGTGCGTTCGGTAATGCTTATAATTTTTTTTTTTTTTTTACTTCATTCGTTAGAGCATTTAACGATTAATTGAAATTGTGAAAGGTCCCTCGTCCCCTTCCCCCACCCCACCCCCCTCCAATAACCCCTTGAAAGGTAATAAAGAATTATCGGAATTCAAATTAATTTTAATATTTACTTCGGCATGTAATTGAAAGGGATGAAGAAGCGTTGGTATTTTTTGTTACGGTCACTGACGGAGACTTAACGTTCCCGCGGCTCAATGTACATGGAATATCTAATAACGTAAATACCAAGAAATGTCACATGCAATAATATTCTCGTGTTATTTTCAGTCAAGCAACTTGTGACGCGATTTTTTAATTAGCAAAACGTTCAACGGTATTATACCAGAGGCGGAGATGTTGTTATTATTAACGTCGTGCCACCACGTTGCCAGAGAGAAGATTTCCTTTGATAAGTTTATTGGTGTGCGTAAGTACAGGTTGAGTAGAAATAAGCGAAAACCGGTAGAATTAAGGCAATTAAGCCGATAATCGTCGAGGCGCGAGTGCAGTTGCTTAAATAACTAAAAGCGCAAGCGCGTTTCGCTCAATCGGCTCAAGGATGCGATGCCGAAGGTCAAGCGACAGACGTAGAGACGTTGAGCCGCGATTCAGATGGAGACGGAATGGCTCCGATACAATAATCGATGTATTTAACCGACTGTACGAGTATAAGGTGAGGAATGAAGTTCAGCCGCGGCAGGGAAGAAGAAAAAAGGGGAAAAATATTGCCGGGGAGAGGATAAAGGAAATGCGAGAGTTCGCGTGGAAGGCGTGAGAGACTCGGTCCCGTCGGGGTTGTCCGTCCTGTCCTGTTGTTGCGGGGTGCCGGACCGTGGGCGGGGACGCGGGGAAGGGTGATGGGTGATGGGTGATGGGGGATGGGAGATGGGGGGAGTGTGTACGAGCAGCGTGACCCCGTCGGTCAAAGTCGCGAGTATAAATCGGGTCGCTTAAGGATCGATCGCCCCGGGCCTCGGAGGGGACCGGAGTATCCTCTGCCGCCGTCCTCGAGGCTCGGCTGCATCGTCAGCCGAACAACAATCAACGGCCTCTCCTCGGCACTCGTTGCGTAAGTCGAGTGACTAAACGAGCCGCAGATTTCGGTCGGATAAATAATACGAATCGAGGCCGGGGCGGTTGTCGCTGCCGGATCGGCTCCGCTTTAATAAGTCGACGATGAATCGTTACTTTTTCCAGTCCTGTCATTGGCCTTTGGCGCGCGTGTGTGTCTCTCCTCCCCCTGCTCCGCAGCCACCGCCGCCGCCACCGCCGCCGACACCGGCAACGGCCTCCCCGACCCGCCGACCCTGACGCCGCGGCTGCCTGCGGCTCGGTCTCGGTAGGGGCGAGCCGTAGCCTCGATACCTCGGATCCTGTGCCGATATTAATGAGTTTCGCAACGAGGCCTATATTGTGATTGTTGTGATTAATTTGCAACAACTGGTGCGAATCGGCCTAATGCCGTAATTATTTTATTTATCATAAAATAATTAATCCAGTGGCTCGAGGGAGTTTACCAATATCGACGACCTCCTCCGACCTCTCCTCCCACCGGATACTCGCAACGCGCACCGCGATCCTGACCTGACGATTTCGCGACAATCTGTATTTTACCGTCACCGGTTACCCAATAATCTTCTTACTTAGAGACGCGAATTATTATTCGGGGTTTACGAATTACACGAGCCTGAGAGGCGCAACCACACGCGCACGCGTATAATTTCCATGATTTTCCCAACCACGTTAAAGCTTTTATTTTCTTCTTTTTCTTTATATATATATATATATACATACGTATATATTAAGAGCTGCATAATTAGTTGGTTAAAATAGCTAAAGTCTTGGATAAATATTTAAAATAGCTTCATCCATTTAGTATTTCACCTTACACACGGATAATCGTACTTACGTTAATTGTTGCATATATCAAGATCAAATTTACAAGTAAAGCTGGCGTTACGTGTGGCTAGAATAAATAATGACGATAATTTACGATGATCGGGTAGAAAGCGTTTATATTTATATATATATATATATATATGTACGAGCTTCTAATGAAACTCGGAACTTTTGGTTCGAATTGATAAAAGGAAATAGAAAATAAAAGACAGCCGCGACGCTCCGCCGTTAAAAACAAGGAAGAAAAAGAAAAGGGAACAAAGGGACGATATTGGTATTATTAGTCAAATTAATAATCGTCTTAGCGCTTCGTGGTATAAACGTTTAAAAGTATACAATTGCTTTTATATTAGGTAAGGCAATTCCGTAGCGTGGAAAATTAATTTTTTAAAACCTAGTAAAAGATAGGTTACATTAAAATGGAGTGTACAACGATACTAACACTAAACCGTGCGTAACTCTGGCATTAATCTTATTACGTAGCCGAGAGAGCGCGCGTACGTACGTACGGACTCGGCGTGTTCTGCACTCGGAGATACGTCTCTGTCCCACCTTCTCCTCCCACCAGGCCGTCATCCTATTTCGTTTGAGCAGCGCTCGAGTATATGACACGAGCGCAGCGAGGAAAAGGAGTTCGCTCGCAGGTTCAAGTTTTTCATAAACTGGTTTGCATACGCCGGAGCTACGTAGTTTCGTTGGAATTGCCAAAGTCGCCTTTAAGTATATGACATCGGAGGCGGCAACGTTTATAAAATACGTCCCTCCCCCCGTCTATCGCCCATATCCCCTGAGACCGTAAATAAACGCTTTTTAACGAATCTATCAAATTGTTGAGTTGCGACATGATTTGCAAGTTCGGCTTTAATCCATGACCCGGGCACTTTTACAGCTACACGTGTACGCTCATTATAATCTCTGATTGCCGGCGATTAAGGCGATACTAAAATAATACCTGTGTATTTTGTAAGTCTCAGGGCAGTCGAGTACCCCCGGTCAGTTTAGTTTTAGTGTAATCGGTGCTCGGGCAACGGGTGTCAGGCTTCTGAATTCTGAATCTCACAATACGTATGTGAGATACCTCGGGTATATCGCCCCCCACGCCCCCCGATAACTCAACCTTGAATGTAACCGGAGGAAGAGCGAGTGCCGCTCGTCGTTATAAAATGATGCATATGAGCGTATCGTGCATCCCTATAGATTTTTAATATCGTCTTATTGTGGACGGATGACGCCTAGAGTAAGGCTCGACGCTTGTCTCTCGCCCGACTAGGCGGTCGGCCTTGCTCCATTCCACCTGCTGCACCTCCCTCCCCCCTCCCCCCCGTCGCCACCACCCCTTGTAATTTCATCCTCGCAGCGATTTCATCCGCGGGGCCGACTTAACCCAATAACTTATTTCGCTCGTCATTCCCTCGTCTTTTATTAAAATCTTTCTTTATCATTTAACACGATTTCGCTTTGTTATTCTTGGGCCACCATTTACTCACCCCCCCCCACATCCCCCTACTCTGCCGCACCCTACGCCGCTATTATCATTGTTATTGCTTTATATTAAATAGAAAGGCCGAGGCGATCTGTAAATCTGTAAATTGTGTCCTACTCCAAATTACCTTGTATTTGTTATGCTGTCCATTGAAAGTAAAGCAACGATATTTAAAAAAAAAAAAAAAAAACAGGAGGAGAGCCTTTTATCTGAAATTCCTTTGTGAGTATTCGAGAAAACATATATTACTGGTATTATAAACATTAGGAGATACGCTTATGAAAAATGGCATTAATCCCCCCCCCCACGCGCGCCATGATTTGGCAATTGACCTTCTCTCTCTCTCTCTCTCTATCTCTCCAGTTCAGCACAGGAACCAAGCACAGCGAACGGTACGATAAGCCGGGCCTGAAATAAATGTAAGTAGAGTAGACCGTTGGCTCAATTAGTTTTATCGCAGGCGTAATTAAAGGCACGTAGGTAGGCCGCGGAGTCGTGATTAACGGAGAGCAGAGCCTCGACAAGTGTTAAAGATTAATGTTAAATTGTCACAAAGTTGTATTTAAATGCGTTTGAGCGAGCCAATGACGAAAGGAGCAGCTGCGCCGTTAGAGAGAGAGAGAGAGAGAGAGAGAGAGAGAGAGAAAAGAAAAAAAAGTATCTGTCGGGAGAAGTCCGTAATGTCCGAGGTGTGAGCGTGTTACAAAAGCCTCGGAAAACTTTATCGTGAAATCGAGCTTGGGGTCAGCGGCTGCGCAACAACGGCCGCGTCCTTAGGAGCAATGAATTAACGATCTATCTGCACAAGCTCATGCGCTCGAGGCTGACGGGGTCTCGGGGTCAGAGGTCGCGAAAGCAAATGTCCGCAAAAGCCGGCCGATGTTAAGCCGGCCGATCGTGACATGGCTCCGTCACGTGATTGCTTGATCAACGCCCGCACGTCGGCACCCGACCCGACCCGACCCGACGCCCCCGGTGCTCCTTCAGGTTTTCATCCGTCCGGCCGAGGACAAATCGGCTATACTTTACGTCGTTCGCTACTGTCGGAGACAATGTTAAGGGCGTGACTCGGTTGACGTTACCCGCTCGTAATTCCCATTGACAGTCATGGATTTATCAAACTGAATACAAAATTCTCACCGTCTCACAAAGTTAATTAATTAATTTACTTAATAATTTATTTGCAGAGTCGGGAGCTTGTATTTTTTTTAAAAAAAAAAAAAAAGCGTATCCGATTAAATGCGGGATATGCAAATCGCGGCTAATCTGAGCTTAACAATCGAATCTTTTCGACTCGGACACGAAGAAAAGAAAAGGGGATAATAATGGTCTCGACCCGCGAATGAATCTGATAAAACTAGTCGTTGAAAAATTTTCAACTCCGACTGCTATCGCGTATGACAGAAAATCAAGTATTTTCCCCTTAAAAGCTGACGTAAATAACATTAACGTCAGTGGAACAGACTCGCGAAGACATAAACGCGTGGAAATTTTTCTAGTGCAAATTGTCCCTCGATGCTTACGAGCATTATTATCTAAGAGATTCCAAAGTCTCTCCCTCTCTCTCCCTCTCCCTCTCACCCTCTCTCCGTCTGTCTGCCTATCTGTATCTTACTCTATGTCGAGGACTATGGCAGCCAAGATAAGGAGGATACGGGCAACGGATACCGTGAAGATGCTCGTTTAGATATTACAAGTAATTCATAGGAAAGAAATAGTTTGTTCGCAATTACGGCGGTGAAGCGCTTGTGTCAAATAATTTATCGTGAATTTTTGTTTCTTTCTTTTCTTTTCTTTTTTTTTTTTTTTTTTTTTTTTTTTCAAACGAGACTCGATAGTTGCAAAAGCTATTTTTGATAAGTAATTACGGAAGAGGTAATACGATAAAAGCTTAAAGCCATATTCGAGTTTCAAAAATTGTTATCCCTACGCCTTTGCTCAAAGAGTTTCGCAATTTACGATTAAAATTAATAGTTCGTCTTACCTCGACGGGAAAAATTGTAAGAGGCTAACGCGAATTCATAAAGTGTAAATGTTCGCAAAATTTTACTATATTTATGTCTCGAGCATTAACGCTCCTGGCCAATTTCCTATACCGTCCCGGTGAAATTACATTTCCATACAGGCCAACTACTTGAAGGATTACCTTATAATGACGAATAGCTCCAGAGTGCCATTATTACCAATTACGAGATGAGATGTCACTTCGCATGCCCCTCGACCTCCATCCCATCCCGCTCGTCGACCATCCGACCCCATCCCTTCGACCCAACAATACCAGAGGCGGACATTTATTCAACGATTCTCGAGGAATCGGACGATATTAACGATTAACAATATTACTCTCGATCGATCAAGGAGAAAGAGGATCTTGCAGGGAATAAAAAAAAAGGATAAGGTCGAGGATATGCCCCCCCCCACCCCACCGCCGCCGTTCTCTTCAACAACTCAGTATAGGTGGCGAGTAACGTCGGCCACTAAACGATGCCACTAATCGCGATGGGATCGGACTCACCCTTTAATGGTCCTATCAGATACAGCCTGAGATTAACGAAAAGCTGGCTGGGCACATAAATACAGGAGGGAGGCGGCGGGTCATCGGAGCCCATTGAAAATCATGGGGCCCCGCGTTAATGCTCGGCTCGCCTTGGCTTTTTGATTTTTGCCCGCTCTCGCATTAACCTTTACGAGCATGGGAGCGACGGGGTACCGGTAACGGAGGGTAACGGAGGGTAACGGAGGCGCGACCCGCGCGCACCGCCGGGTAATTGATATAGCCGCGTTGAGCCGAAGCACGAAATTACGGACGCGCGTCGTCTCGGTAGTAATGACGAGGACGCAGACGAGGACGAAGACGAGGACGACCAGCCGATCTGCGGTTAAAACAGCCCTTCCACGTGGTTGTCTTCAATAGAAGCCGCAGAAAAGTGGCGCGGGGACGGGGCGGGGGTGTGGGGGTATGTGTGGGGTGTGTGGAGAGTAGTACCGGATCCTCTTGACCTTGACTCTGTCGTCGAGCAGAACTGCTTATCGATTTCCTTAGATAATGCGCGTCTCGGGACTATTTAGAGGCTGCAAGAGAATCCTCTGACTCGCGCATGTTTCCATTGGACGCAGAAATTATGCGAACGTGTGAATTGCCACGAGAGCGCGAGTTTGATCTCCCTGGGAACCTGGAGCGCCAACGTAAGAATAAAAATATCACTCGACCGCGTCATTTTTAACGCGAATACCCTCCACGAGCCCGGGGCCACCGGTTCATTTATCTCAATCTCGGCTGAGAATAAAATCCGAAAACAATAACAACAACAACAACAACAACAACAACAACAACAAACAACAACAACAACAACAACAACAACAATAGTAACAATAACAATATTAATAACAATAATAATAATAATAATAATAATAATAATAATAATAATAATAATAATAATAATAATAATAATAATAATAATAATAATAATAATAATAATAATAATAATAATAATAATAATAATGAGCTGCAGTCTCGGTTGTGAAATGTTATCACGACGCAACAGGTGGCGCGGCGAGGCCGTTATAAAAACGGCTAATAGAATATAAAAGAGCCGGCACTTTGCCATCGTCTTTGTCATCGTTCTCCCCCCCCTTCCCCCTCTCCCCGCCAAATGGTTATTGGGGTTATTATTGTTGCCCGGTGTGACCGTTCGTGTCATCTCGCGGTCAATCGGGAGTCTCGCCTCGAGTCCCCCTCCGTCCGGTGAAGGCCGCGATCTATAGATCCGAGGATCCAGACCAGCCGGCTACTACCGATCTTGCCTAGAGATACACTCGATCAGCTACAGCTACTCGACCTCCAAACACCTCCCTCCCGCCGATCCCTTTTCCATTTCTTTCATTTCAATTAGAAAATGCATGTCCGCGTGCGAATGCCACTACTTATTGTTACTTATTTATTACTCTCGCCGGCTTTCCCTCGGCTATCGCCCGCGGAAAAGTTGCTTATGGTCGCCGATGGGCCGATAGCATCCTCTGGCAGCTTGACGTACGGAAAGTCGATACGTTACGTCTCCGGATCCGCTATCGCTTAAATATATTTCCTCCTCTTGCCCTCCCTTTATTACCTCTACGACAGCTGTCATTGCTTATACTTCAAGGATTAACTTGTCATTGATAATACCTGTCCTTATCCGACGTACGCTCGATAACTCAATACCAACTCAATACCGACGCACTCGTTCAATTTACATTAAAATACAACGACTCCTTCCCCCCTGCGATATTATAAATATTCAAGTGAAGTAAGTGCCGTTCTCATGATGTTTACACGTCGCATTAGAACCATTGTGATGTGCAATGTCATTGTGCTTTTGAACGAGCCTCGATCCCGAGGAATACAAAAACTTTGTATGATGCCTGACTGTAAAAGCCATGGTAAAGGCGACGGTAAAGGCGACGGTATAGACAACCGAGAGGTCTACGTGTAATTATTTATCGAGGAAGAGTACGGACTTTACCTCGGTTTCGCACTACATTGAAGCATAAGAACTCCGGAGTTTCACGGGATTCGCAAAATCCACAAACTCGGATAATTAATGCTCGTATTCATATTCGATTAGCTTTTTGGTCAATAATAACGCTGCGGGGGTTCGGTGACGCTTGACCAATGTCAGTATTTCTTAACAGTCGGTCGATTTAATTCGAGTGGATGATAAATACCCGCGCTAAATGTGTATTAATGAAGTTTATGAGATGCAGTGGGCCATGGATGAAGCGCGAGGGGGGGAGGGGATCTTATCTTAACGCTGCGGTTACGTGTAAATAAAAGAAAAGGGGCGAAGCTAGAGGAGTCGTCATATATTCTCGAGAGGACGGGACTTTCTACGATGCGAGCCAGTCGTTTTTCATCATTAATGATGCCAACGGACATTGGGAGTATATGGATCGTTTAAAGGCCCCGAATCGGCTTAAAGGATCAAAATCCTCTGTATTTATCAAGCTCGTAAACAAAGGGGGAAAGCGGGGAGGAGGGCCGACGACGAGAGCTCAGCCGCAGCGAGGTTTTCTTAATTGTCGTAACCTGCCGAGTGTGCCCCCTCTGTCCTGGCCGGGGCCGAACTCGCTCAGTAGGCTGGGGAACCTGCCCGGGGCCCAGGCAGGCCTGTCTGCCTATCCGCCAGCTTCTCGTTCATCCCAGGCCTCCTCCACCCCCGCCCCGTCCCCCCGGCCTTCGGCAACCGCGCGTACCATTCACTGGATGGAACTCGTGCGCGCGAGCATTGGGCGAATAATCGGCGCACCCGAGGCAGATCGCAGCCAGCCTCGCTATCTCGGCCATTCCACGGACAGAGAAAAATCGCCGAGATGAAATCGCCGGGAGTCAAAATCCATGACAAATAGGGCGTCCTGTCCACCGGCGGACGAAACAAAACCTCGGCAGGTTGGCTCTGCGGGTCCGCGAGCGCCACGCGCTTTTGTTCCCATTGTGCTCCGGTGTCACTCTCTCCGCGGGCCATTGAGGAGAGTCCAGGAGGCGCGCGGTGTCGGGTCGCCATGACCGACGGAGATGACGCCTGATAAAGGGACAAACAAATTGGTACCACCCGAACGCGGCGGAGGAGGAGCTGCGGCCCGCGGAAGATCCGGGGGCCCCGATAACGCGCTTCTTGTCGATAAATACGATACGCGCGCTCGCTGAGGACTCTCCTCCCGACTCACCCGTCTCTCCCCGACCCCTTATCCACCCTCTTTCAATCCCCCGCGTCTCAGCTCTCTTTTTACCGGGGCTTTTCTTCTTCTTCTTTTTTCTTTCTTTCTTTTTTACTTCTTCTTCGCCGTGGTGAGGGGACAGGGAGACTGAAGATGGGAGCCGCGCGACCGGGAGCGGCCGCTGGATCACTCGCACCGAGGCACGGGGAGCAGGTTTACACCCGACCGACCCCGTCCCTCGCTCCCCGACTCGCCGCCATCTCGTAGTGCGACGATATACGCACGCGTCTTTCGCAATGTTGCCTTTCCGCAAAAAATCTTCCCTTCACATGGCCACGGCTCGAGTGAACCCAATACTCTCTAACCGATTCCGTTCGCCTTGCCAATACCTCTTCATTTGTCCAGCGCTACATCACGGACTCTCGTATAAACAAGACCTTAGCGCTCTCCGTCGCTCTTATCTATCGACCCGCTCAAGCCCGACTACGCGCTCAAGCTCTTGAAATACGAAACTTTTTGCCGAATCGAGAAACAAGCTTCTAAATTGATCGAACCTTTTCCTCGCGGCTTCACCTTCGGCCGTTATTGCTCTTGCAAGTTCACGCGGCACCGCAGCCTGGTAATCTAACTGTTGTGTAAAGCACTCGTTTGGCCGAGATACGAGATGGCGACTACAGCTTAAACAGACATAGAGAGAGAGAGAGAGAGAGAGAGAGAGAGAGAGAGAGAGAGAAAGAAAAGTAAATTCGGAAAACAAACGTAACCTATATTGCAAATCAGCTCGCATGGGCTCGTATGGGATAAAACGAATCGAATTTCCGCACTACGACGTGAAATGCACCTAATAATAAGTATTACGGGAATGACCTGCCGTATTTGCTACGATTTTAAAATTCGCGCACATTGCCAATGAAGCTGACGGTCGTCGAGGTTCGAGAGGCCGATTACGAGAAATTTAAACGCGGAGGGGTTGGGGGCTGGGGTCGGACGTACATTCGGCAAAGAGAAAATATCAATTATGATATTGTTATTCATGACATCGTTATTAGCCGTTGAGGCTAAATTATTATATAAGACGGAAATTGAAAGAAACTCGTTGGTAAAGGTAGAGGGAGTGGGTTGGGGGTGGGAGGGAGGGAGGGAGAGACGGTCAATTAGAATTCGATCTGAGCGGCGATACGCTAAAATAAGAAGAAGAAAAAACGAATAAACAAGGTAATTATAGAGCAACTGGCGGCAAGACCCGACTTAGCCGCGTATAATGGGACTCGGGGTGTGGGGCGGCGAGTGAGGGAGTGAGGGCGGGGGGAAGGAGAGAAAAAGATTCCAAAAGTAGCCCAGACGCGTGGCTCGTTTCTCTCTCTCTCTCTCTCTCACTCTCTCCCATCCTCGCGCACCGTGCGGTTGGAGGCGTGCGCGCGCGCGCGCGCTCGCGCCCCCGAGCTACGACTTAATTGGCATATCAATCCCGAGAAGGGAATCGCGAGAAAGATAACTGGCCTCTTGCATGAGATCGGCTTGAGAAAGGGCGAGTCGTCCCGCGGGTTAATAAAGCCAACATCTGGCCCGCGCGGTATTACATTTTTTCCGGGGGCAATGGAAGGGCGCGGCAATTGGGGTAGGGGGTGTGGAGGGAGGGATCGGTCACCCAATTTATCATTATTCAAATGTATCGCGCCCGAGCCGGTCAACAATCTCTCTCGAGGGCCGTAAAATAAGATGAGCGCGCGTAGCTGAGAAGGAGGAGGCGGAGGAGGATGAGGAGGAGGAGGATGAGGAGGAGGATAAGGAGGAGGATGAAGAGGAAGAGGATGAGGTCGGTCCGACGGGCCCGGGTAAAAGGAACACGACACCGCTTGTGGGAATGATCCTCTCCCTCTGCTTAGATTCACCGCCGATGTTCGCTTTATTATAATCCCCGCGGCGTCGAGCCATGTGCCTTAATACGATTTTACGAAGCCCCATAACATTCCGGCTGGTTGTTTCCTTCCGCCCTTCCGCCCTTCCGCCCTACCGCCCTTCGCCGCCAACGCGGCCACTCGCTTTACGCGAAGCAGCAATTCGTCATTAACCGCGGAATTGCCTAATACCTGAGACTCTATCCCCCCCCCCACCCACCCACCCAGCCATCGTATTCTTACTGGCCGCCGAGATCTTGCCGGCTGGCTGTGCTCTCGTTTAGACTGGTAAGGGGGACGAGAGTCCGGTCGCTTAACTCTAAGCAATCCGTCGCAGAGGATTCGAGCCCGGATTCGCTGTTGGGAAAGCGCGTAATTGATAAGTCCATTCGTTGGGCCGTTGGGCTAGTGCATTCACGCGTATGGGCTACGTTCGCGTGGGGATAAGTGAGAAAAACTCTCCGCTCGTAAATTTGCATCCCAAGCACGTCAGGGATTTCATAATCGTAGTAAAAAGTCAATCGAATCGTCATCATCCCACGATTTCTCTATGAGCTGTAATATAAACCACTTTGATGACATCCGTGTGTCGATTAAGTCCTTAATTAAATGTACTTAAGAGTCTCGATAAATTCACCTCGACTATATAAATTGAGTGAAAGTTACTTGTGACATTAAGTCAATTCGACCTAATCTACCCGAAAGGATCGTTATAACGATCGCGATAATGTATATCTCGAGTCTCTGCGCCGAGTCTCTAGGCATTGGATTTAATTTCAATGGCATTTGGTCTTTACATTCTACCGGGAAAATGGAAAATTATTATCCTTTTTACAGGATTATTTACGAGCCTTCGGCCAACTACTCGATTTACGACGAGCTATTTTACAATCGGCGAATATTTGTATTCAATATAAATATTTACATTCGAAGGATCTCTTAGAGGATCTGAAACTCAGAGTCGGGCGATTCCGAAAATTTCAGAGGTAAAATCAATCAATAAATAAATAAATAAATAAATAAATAAATAAATAAATGAATAAATAGATAAATGAATAAAAAGATAAATGAATAAATACATTAAATAAATAGATAAATACATTAGATAAATAAAAAATGGAAAGGGAAGACGAAGAAGACGGAGAAGGAAAACGTAGAACCTAATGCGCGCGCCGGGCCTTACGTAAATCCTGGCATTCCGATGGAAGGCGCTAAATAATAATAATAATAATAATAAAGAGGCAGGTACGTACCGAGGAAGCTCGAGGATAAAATTATCCTTTGACTGTTGGTACGGACTGCAATTTATAAAAATTAGTTTCCACGTCATTATCCGTTTAGCAATTGGAAAGTTACATTTTCACTTTAGTAATAACAATAATGATATGCGCCGGCCAATACGGTAATTCAAATAACGCGGCATGACGATCCCTGCTCCAAGGATCCATGTACCTCCGTAGGTAGTCCCACCTCCGGGTAATCCCCTTGATAATTACCAAAGAGTAAGGGATCCTTAATGAAATCGTCAAGATGCGATTGTGCATGGCGTGAGAAAGTTCGGCTCGGAGGATCATAGTGGTAGTGGTAGCAGTAGCGGGAGCGGTAGCGGGAGCAGCAGTAGTGGGGGCAGTGGCAGGGGGCAGTAGTGGGAGCAGGGATCTAATCGCGCGAAGCGATTAATTCACGTCGTCAAGTGTCGGCAGCTCTTTCATGGGATCCGGTGGGCTGCCGTACCGTCCGATACACAGCCAGTCGCGGGCACGGCTGCGCAAGCAACGTTTTCTCGCTGAAAGATCGGTATCTGCGGGAGATGCGAGCGAGCGCATCAGCGACGGATCGGCGCTGCTCCGGCGCCATAATGACTTTATAATAGATTACCAGCGGCGCGCGTATACGAGGCTTAATCACACTCGAGTGGCAGAGGTCATCGAATATCGACGAGCTCCGTCCTTATCGATGCCTCGACCCCTCCACCCCACCCCCACATCCATTCGCCACGGATTCTCTACCCCCCCCCCCGTCGAAATCGCCCGACCCCACCGCACTCTGGGATAAATTAAAAAGACGTCGAGGCGATGTATGAAAAAGCTCGCTTATCATTTTCAAAATGCCCCGAGAGTTAATGATTTTCGTAACTTTATTACGAGAGCTCCCTCTCCCACTACCCCTCCCCGTAGCTTATTATGTTGCTTTTATACGCTTTAATATGGGACTCCTAGTTTATGACCGTGGGATTTTACTTTAAAGGAGTTTTATTCCGCTTTATTGGCTAGGCCGTTTCGAATTAGTCTTGGCCATTCGGCCAAAGTTGTATTTTACAATGCGGACGGACAGTTAACGGGTCGGGGGTCGGGGGGATCGAACGGAGGATGTGGAGGAGGAGGAGGAGGAGGAGTAGGAGGAGGAGTAGGAGGAAGAGAGGGGGTGGCCGTGCTTGCGTAACGTTAATTGTCTGAAAAGTTTCAAAGATCGCCGGCGTCGAGAGCTTGCGTTCATTATAATTCAGCCTTTATTATTAAACGTTCGAGCGTTAGCTGCCGATGTTTTATTGGCGGAAGGGGGGGGGGTTGGTAGCGGGACGAGCTCCAGCAGAAAATATCATTAGAGGATAGTACCCGGGAAAATCAGCGCTTCCCCAATAACCGTCGATCCGTCTCGTAATTCAGCGGTATGCCCGCAATCGGTTGAAGTCTCGGCTGCCCTCCTCTCCCCTCGCCTCTACACAGCTACAGCTTCATCGGCACTTAGCGCCAGAAGGACTACTCAGGCAACTGTACGTAGGCGATCCCGGAGTCTCTCGCTCCCAATAATAATCGCGAGAGTGATGTAACGAAGAAAAGGGAAAAACGAAGGGTGAGAGAATGAGAGTGAGAGAGGAGGTCGGGGGGGGGGAGACGGTGTCAAAGTCGTGGCACGAAAGCGACGTCGCGATCCAGGGCATTTAAGCGCACGATATTCGGATTAACGACCACGTGCGAATGCTCCTGCTGCTGGTGCTGCTGGTGCTGCTGGTGCTGCTGCTGTTGGTGCTGCTGCTGTTGGTCGTACTCCTGCTCCTGCTCACGATCCTGCTTCTGCCTCTGCTTCTGCTTCTGCTTCAGCTCCTACTCTTCGTGCCAAAGACCTTTTTACCTGCAATTACCGAAGCTGACGGCACGTCGGAGGTGCGGGTAACACGCGACGCTCGCCACCTAGGCGTTACAGTCGCCGGGATTTCATCCCCGTGCAATGACGAGGTGAGCGAGATACGGCAAGACAGGCGGATGGAGGGAGAGGCGAGGGTGGGTGGAGAGCACTTGGGCCAGTCCCGGTGGGAAATTCCTGGTAATTGGCTCATAATGCCGTTGCCGGCCAATTTTAATTATTCATCAGGCTTCGATTCGCCGGACCGATGATGTTTGCATACGAGCTGAATAATTCCCAGCTTCCCGACCGACCGCAACCAACCACCACCACCACCACCACCACCACCACCACCACCGCCACCACACACGCGAGCGCATACGGCCGCCGCCTTGGAACGTTAAACGCGCTTAATTGCTATCGCATCCTCCCCGCCGCCCCCCCCACCGATATTGCATCTAATTTCCTCGAGGAGCGGGTCCAGCTTTACGAGCTTCCATCTGTTAGCACCCTTTTTTCTTCTTTGACCCGACTACCACCACTACTACCATTCCTTTGACTATTCAAGCCCCGACGAGTCGTATAATTACAATTGCTTTATGGATGTAGCTGATGTAGCGGAGGCAGCTCCGGAGGAGGGATTCTCGAGGCATTTTATAAATCTCGGTAGAGCATAAGTACTTTGTTGTTTGCCTTACTTCCTGGATTTTCGTCATGGAGAATGTTGCGGGTCGGGTTGAGGTGGCCGGGTACCGGGACCGGTAGACTACTTTCGTCAGACTCGGCTGCCGGGAAGCCAATATTAATTAAAATCAAAGTTACTTTTGGATTAGTCGGCGGTAGCGTCGCCCGCGTCCCTGTAAATATCGCCCGGCTAGCTGTCTTTGCGGGGAAGGGGCGGGTGGGCTCGAGAGGGGTTCGGCTGGCAGGGACGAAATTGAATCTTCGAAAGTTGCCGCTTGTCAAAACGTTATCGCAAAGTTCCGTACCACGACTGCGGCTTGGTACGTCCCGTCTACGTCCCGTCTACGTCCCGTCTACGTCCCGTCTACGTACCGTGTACGTCCCGTGTACGTCCCGTGTACGTCGTCGGCCCCCTACGTAACCTCTACGTCAGAGGGCTTCACTTTACGTATGGGTCGCGCACTTACCGGCGGGCACCGTAGCAAAACGACTTCGACGATAGTTTCGGCCAAAGTTGGGAATAGGCAGCGTGTGTGCGTCAGTCGAACGGTCGCATGACTGCGATAAGCGATTAACGGGCTTGGGCCGAGCGGGAGATGAGCGCGGCGCAGCGGGGTCGGCGGCATGTGGCGGGGCCGTGGTGGGGCGGACGGGGGGGGAGGGCGGAGGAGCGCGAAGCAGTGCCTCCCGGTAATGACCGGTTTTGCCACACGCTTCCGAGCCCTTGCGATTCTCAGGACATCCCTCCTCCTTTCTTCGTACGCCAGTCATTTTTTGGCTCGGCGCCGCGGGTCCGCCGGGCTCCCCCTCGACGACGACGACGACGACGACGACGACGACGACGACGACGAGTAAGGCGGCGAACGGGTGGGGAAGGGGGATGGGGAGGAGGAAAGAGTGCCGACCGACGGCAGATCACGTTTTTGTGCATTCGCGCACGAACGCTCGAGAGATTTTTCTCCCGCGGCACTTTGCCGTTGTAACCAAATATCCCCGACACTTCGTCATCGCCTTTTTCCTCATTTTATTTAATCGCTCGCCGAGTCACAAACTTTGACGCTTATGTAGATTTTCCATTAGCCGAGTAGTCCAACCTCCGTCCAGTTCATCGGCCCTCCCTCCCTTACCCACCCATCTTACCCCCTTCCTGTCCCGACCAATTCCGACCCACAACGCCGTATTTCAACAGAACGTCTCATTACCTTTAATGGCCTCCTTTAATTTACTCTCAAATTTTTCTCGGTCACCGCTCGGCCACCGCTCGGCCACCACTCAGCCACCGCTCGGCCACCGCTCGCCGCACTCTTACTCTAGTGACTAAGGCTGCGACTACCCGGAGCCACCTCCCGATAATTGTAATCGTCGATAATAGAGGTATTTTATTTATACAATAAAATGTACGGGCAGACAGACACAGTAATATGGGCAGCGAGAGGGGTTATTGGGGTTTGTTGGGGTGTGGTGCGGTGTGGTGAGGGAAGGGAGGATGTCGGAGAGGGAGGAGCGGTAGGGGGAGGGGAGGGGGATCGCTAGGGTAAAAAACACAAGAGTGGCGATGGAGGGGGGAGGGGTAGGCGGGTCGGAGTGGGAAAGGGCCGATTGAATTAATCATAGCGAGAAGGGGGGGGCGGGGAAAAAAGGGTAGCGAGAGGAAGAAAACTAGCCCGAAGAAATCATATTAATTTGTAAGGATATCGGATGACAATGGGAATGCTCCGGCTGATTGAAAAGAGCCATGAAAAAAGATTAGGGGGCTCTCGAGGTGGCGAAATCGTGTCCGAGGAGCTCGCGGTATTATTGAAAGGGACGACCGTCCGCCTACTCGAGGGGGAGTTTTTACAGCCGTGAGCGGGGGCCGAGTCGCGGACCCTTTCCAACGCGGAATAGTTGAAAGTCACGATATGGTAAGGAGCGAGGAAAGAAAGGATTCGTAGAAGGACGTCGCGGGCCCAGGTGGTTGGCGGCCGGGAGGTCAGGAGGTATGGAGGTGCCCCGACAGTTAACGAAGCGTACTTGATACAAAGACCCTTTTTGCGCAAGCGGCTGGTCATGGGTCGCTGGTCTCGGGTCCGGCCCAGCCGAGGAAATCGATTCCACGGGGATCGGCCGGTGTCGCCCGCGACGGGGACGACGCGACATTCCCGAGCCACCGTCGACTCATGGCTGCTTTTTCTCCCTCTCCCGTTGGCGACTCGCACCAACTTCGCCAGGCAGATGAAAAGCAAAGAGCCCGAGATAAGTTACCGGATTAGTATGTGGGGGAGAGGAGGGGAGGCGGGAGTATGGGAGTATAAAAAAAGAAGAAGAGTGCCACCTTCGTCCATCGTTCTCGCACGTCCTCTCACTGAGGATGAATAATCGAGCCTTCACCTCCTCCTCCTCCTCCTCCTCCTCCTCCTTTCCCCCTTCCCCCTCCCCATAATCCCAATAACCCCAATAACCTAACCCAACCTCACCCAATCCGACGTAGCTACTCGAGAATCCACTCGAGACTCCCTTTGCCCCGATTTCGGAAAGCTTTCGATCGACTCGATCTTATCTCGAACGTGGTGCGCGTCACTTTTTAATGACACCTGCCCGCCGAGCAAATCCCATTCTAATTGGGAGAACCCATCCATCTTCGCCCAGCCTCCCGTCCATGTCGCTCGCTCGCTCGCTCGCTCGCTCGCACGCGGATAAGCGCACGGGAGCCAGTTCGCCCGACGCCACAGACGCAGGACCGTGTCAATACTAGGGGACGGTCAGAGGGAGAGGAGGGGACTAGAAGGTATAACCGAACGCCGAGCTCAAATAAATCATAAACGCGCTAGAGGCCGGTCTCGCGCATTCCACAGCTGGGAAAAGGGTCTGAAAAGTTCGTCGGCAGGTGTAAAAAAAAAAAAACAGTCCCGCGTACAAGTCAATTACGGCACGGATCCCGTTTTTCGCAATGCTCGGTGATAATAAAAGCGTAGAGGGTATGGCCGAGCGGCAAAAATGCCAATAAAGTTTCCTGACAGCCGGGTGGCGCGGCGGGGCGGGGCGGCTACGGGGTGGAGCCCTTCGAACCCACGTAGAGATTCCGCGCGGTGAATTGCCGACCCTGGTGGGATCGATCGAGGCCCGTGTAGCCGCTCGCCGGATGCCCCTGTCCGACGACTTCCTCGTTTTCAACGCTCGAGTCGGGCTAAGCAACCAGCGCGGACAGGGGCTACCACTTACTACATCTTCCAAGGACCGACGCTCCCGGGAAACGCGGGGACGGAAGGGGCTCGCGAGGAGCATCGTCGACGGGGGCAGTGATAATAACTCAAGCGCGAGTTCCAGCCCCGCGCCACTCGTTAATCCGACTAATTACAGCGGCTACTTGCCGGTGGTCTAAGGGACGGCTCTGCCTGAGGGAGCGGGGGGAGGACCGCGAGTATTTTTGAGCCGCTCTTTTAACGTCGACTGTCGGCCATGTAATGTAATGAGGGAAGCCTCCTCTCGGAGCGTTTCAGGCTGCTAAATCGTAACTGAAAATTTATCGCCCAAAGCCGCGCTTTTATAAGCATTTCGCGATCCTCGATATTGTTTGAACCTCCTAGACGAGAGCAGCTCCCGGTCACGTACTCACGCACAGGTACACAGACGCGCCTCGCTCCGGTGGTATTAATTAATACACTGTGCGCCCAACGTCTAATGGTAATTGCCCGGCGGGTTGTTTAATGAAAATTTCGAATTTAAATCCGAAACGTTTTGTAACTCGTATTAATTGCCCGGGTTATCAAAGCTAATCGCTCGGCTAATTAAGGGTTTTATCATTCGCATACGTTTCAGAGATTACGGGAGAAAAATGGAGAGAGAATATATAAATGAAATAGGGTGGGACGGGGGGGCTTCGTAAACGGTAGAAAACTAGTTATATTGCGAATTCGCTTAAAGTCAATATCCTCTTAATCGCTTTGGTGCGCCTCTGCCTCGTTTTTTTTATTAATATTTCTTAATAGTCCGCATATCGGACAATTGTCCCGATTATCGTCGATTACAATTATTATTATTATTATTATTATTATTATTACTACTACTATTATTATTACTATTACTATTGTTGTCGCAAGTAAAGAAATAGGGTATGTAAGTCGGGGAGGTGGTGGTGGTGGGTGTGCCTTTCTGGGCACTCGTTAAGCCTCGTTTCGTTAGGATCCGAAGATGAGTAGTCATCGGTGAGAAGGACGATGGGGGGGAGGGGGGCGGACCAACAGAAAAGATCTCGTATTTTCACTACGGGGATCGCGATTCTTTATCTAAAATGTCACGCATGGCGGGAGCGGATCGTCCCCGAGTACACGCATCGTCGGTCGCTGACGATCGGGCCCGATCAAGTCGCCCCTCCCCCCTCCCTGCTCCGAAAAGGATCCACGGACTTATCGGCTCCCTAGGATCGAGATACCGGGAGCGTTGCGCCGACACCAGGTTCTATTTGCTCCTGGTGTCCACCGGTCGCGTGCACTTGCCCGAGTAAATTAATGCGAACGGTGCCAGGGTGGCGGCGTTGGGTTTTGAAGTCCTGGGCCGAGAGCCCGTCTAGCACACGGTGTCGACGACTTTTTCTGGCGTCAGGAGCCAGATAATGCCTGCCTGCCTGCCTGCCTGCCTGCCCGTCTCCCCTTCCCCCGTCTTCCATCGACGGCTGCCGCGACTCCCTCCCGTGCGCCCATTAGCTTTGTCGCCTCCTCCCTGCCCACTTGGTGGCATGCGTGCTTCCTTCTGCTACACTCAAGAGTCGAAGGCTTCTCTGTTTTCGTGTCCCCCGAGCGGCTCCGAGGAATTGAATTCGCCGGGCGGAATTTCAGTAGAAGTGGCCCTCGTTCCTCGTACTTTGATTCTTACCTTCCTAAAATTCCCCTCCCCTCTTTCAACTTATCTATGCCTAATTTCGAAATTTTAATTCTTCCCTAAACGAGTCCGTGTGTAACGTTGGCCCCTACACTCTATTCCCCACCCCCCTCCACCCGTCCAATAACCCCAACCCAACCCCGCCGCCCCGACGCATTAAGTGCCGACAAGACAAAAACCGAAGGACCGCGAAACAAGGGAAACTCGATATTCGAGGCTCGGAGCTCCGCTCGCCTCGGACGGATAAAAATCTATCATTACGACCTTACGTAAACGAGAATTCTATTATTTAGTTAAATATAGCCGGTGTATGGAAGGTAAGTCCACGGGATGCTTACACCAATCGGTTTCTCGGGTCACAAAAGACTCTCTGTGCATGTTTACGTGTTTCGGGCTCCCTCCTACGTTCCCCCTCCGCCCGTCCCTCTACCGACAACGAGTCACCCAGCAGATTTACAATCCTGCCGATGAGATATTTCACTTTCTTAATAAACGACTCGAAGCGGCACTTAATGCGCGCCAGGCATAATCCCCGACTTTTTGCGCACGCGCACGCGCACGCACCGTCGTCTATCTAGTCCAAGGCATATTTATCTATGTCCCTAGATTTTTATAGAAATTCACGTTATGGTAAATAAAGCGGGGACACGTGAGGCATTCGTTACTTCCTCGAGGCCGATAACCAGGGACTGCGCGGCGCACGCTCCTCACGTAGAGGATCGGTACTACGAACGAAGCTCCGGAGGATGAGTCGACCTGAAAAAGCTTCCTGCTCGTCGAGCAGTGCGCCACCTTCGCCACCGTATCCAAAGTGCATAGGAGACCGCGGGCTGTCGCTCAGAGCTCGTCCCCCGTTTTCCTGGAGGTCGGAGACGATTACTCTGCCGGCCCTCCCCGATCCCTCCAGCTCATTGGCCGTCCGCGATCGTTCCCACCGATTGCACCTTGGTATCGGGGGGTGGGGTGAGCGGTGGGTTATTGGGGTGGGGCTGGGGAGAGCTAGCCGCCGATAACCAAGGGCAATTGCCGCGAATGAGCTGGACCTCTCGAACGACTGACCTCGATCCTTCTCCATCTCCTCGTCCTCCTCCTCCTCCTCCCATCAGCTCACCTACCACGGCACCGCGACGCTCTCAGCCTCCGTGAGGAGACCATTTAGCTTACGTAAGGGAAGAAGCGAAAGGGAGCGATAATAGCTAACGTTGGCTTGCATACGATAATCGTCAGTCCAGGACCTTCTGGCATTATTATCCCCAGCATCGGCACTCAAGCCAGAAACGCTCTTTTCTCAACAGAAAAGGCGGTCTGTCTGTCTGTCTGTCTGTCTTCCGGCATCGAAAGGAGCTTTCCAGGAAGGATTATTCGTAGGAGAAACGTTACGTCGCGCTATTATTCCGAATTCCTCGTTCCGCGAGGCTGAAATAACGGGGAGACGAAAAGTTTTTGGCGCCTCGCTAGAGCCACTTAAGTCTCCCGGCAATTAGCTACTGTCTTTCTTCTAAGAGCCCGACCTCCCATCCCCTACCCCCTCACCTGGACCAATAACGCCAATAACCGTGCTTACAAAGGACGAGCGAGTCCCCTGGGTGCCGTCCTCGTTCCTGTCTAAGGAAGTCGGGTCTTACTCCACGGTGTCCGGGGTCTTATCACCCTATGGGCTCGCTGCCCATCAAAATTGTCCGACAGAGACGCAGATCTGATCCCACGATGAGACGTAACGGCGATCATTATATTTCGAGGAAAAATACCGACGTTCTCTAGTACTTGAAATGCCAGTAATAACTTAATCCTCGGCACGTTCCACGTCGATGTCACTGATTCGGGGTCTTGTGCGGCTTTTCGGAATTCTATAATTTATCCGCACCAGTGCATGCAATGGCAACTTTACTCACCAACCAACCAACTGACTAACTAACTCCAGCTCACGTACTATAATTACGACCGACACAAGGACTATAATATTGGGATATAATTTATCTTTTATTATTATTATAAGCTTTTATTATAAGCGGCAACAAAACAAAGAAGAAAAAACAAAAAACAAAACAAAACGAAAGAAAATAAATGAAGGATAGGCATTTAGTTTGAGCGGCAATTAGAATTCCGGCACAATCCTTGCGCAATCCGTAAAGATTTTTCTCGCAATAATAGTCACGCGATTCGCTCCTTTTATTATTCACCCCTTTGAGCATAAAAAATCTTGCCGTTGATCCATCTAAAAGTTAAAACTAGCATATCTCATTCGGAGTATTTATTATAACGCGCCGGTCGTTCTCCCTCTCCCCTCCCCCCCACCGCCCCCCTCGTTGGGAGCTTAAGGAGCTTTAATATTAATAAAAAAAAAAAAAAAAAAAAAAAAATTAGCGGGGGTAGGGAAGAATAAATAGCTCTCGTAATAATCATTTGTTTGAAGAAGAAAAAAATGAGGAAAATAAAAAATAAAAATAAAAATAAAAAATAAAGAGAAGGCAATTTTCTCGAGGAAGATCAGAGAGGGGCAATGTCAAAGAAGGATACCGCGCGCCCGGATGCTCGCAACCCTTCCTACCCAAGCATCCCCGAGGGTACGCGCGGGAGCTGCTTTAAGGCTTCTTCATCATCTAACTCAGCTATTAAGACGTCGTTGCTTTTTAAAAATGTATGCAATTAGCGCGGGTGCCGAGCTCCAAGAGTTTGCGGGGGGATTAGGAAGTGAGGAAGAGGAGGGAGAGAAGGAGGAGGATGCCGAGGGGAACGGGCCAACCCCTTAGGACGGCCGGTGACAAACTTACGACCTGGCGTCGAGCCGTTAATATTGAATATACGGGAGAGTAGGGAGCCGGGAGTCGGGAGCCGGGAGTCGGGAACCGAGGCGGGACTACTACTTGTGCCGCCGCCGCCGCCGCCGCACTTGTGATCTGTGTGCCGAGACTCGATCACAACTCCGTTTTCAACCTTGATTTACACGGGTCCGCTCCCTCCTGACTTTTATTGCAATTCTATAACTATGAATAACCTCCCTCATATTATATACATATTATTTTACATGCTCTTCTTTATTGCGACACTCGATTATTACCGATGCCTAAATAATGCCTTGCTCCTCCTCTCTCTCTCTCTCTCTCTCTCTCTCTCTCTCTCTGCTCTCTCCGCACCACCACCACACACCCCCACCACCGACAATGCACGCATACGTCTATACAGGTACGTGCATTATCAGTAATCGGACATAATTCCTGCTCGACGGTGTACGCGTAAGGCCAAGGAGCTGTGGTTAACATACGTCTTCGGCCGTGCACTTATTTTCAGAGCCAATTACTTTCTCGATTTCGAAAAGCTACTTGAGACATATTTACCTTTACGCTAATGTTATATTATTGAGTTATTATGAGCCTGGCGACAATTTCAATTTATTTATCGCCTCCATTTGAGTCAACCGGCCGGCTAACTGCATATTTATTGTAATTTATGTACCGCAAGGAAATTATGGACCGTAAAACCTTTGCTTTTAAAAACTAATTTTACAATTGATTAAACCTATCAATTATTCATTAGTACGTCAAGTCCAATGCTGAGTGAGGTTTTAAAATGTTTAACGGCGAGGACGTGACCTGTTGTTAACTCATAATACGCGCGTAAGTAAGCGGTTTAATTGTAAAATTTCACGAATTCGAGCCTCGATACGTACTTGTAAAACAAAATCTAAGCTCGTCTACTACGAGTAAATAGCCGCCCCTCAACTGCGGAGTTATTGAATCACGAACATTTTATAAAAACAGTTTGCGTCTGCTTATTAAATTGGATTACGGGCGCAGATGGTAATATCGGAATAAATTGACGAAGCCGATACACGTACGCGTCGGATAATTATAAATGTCAATTCGACTCTCTCTCTCTCTCTCTCTCTCTCTCTCTCTCTCTGGGCTCGGCATTGTAGATAAAATATTTATTTAGCTTAAAGATACAAATTATGTGAAATTGACATTCGATAATGAGTATGCCTACCACGAGAAGCTTTCATAATTCCACTTTGCCGCGAGCTCAGCTCAAACTGCGAATTTTTCCTACCTAGAAGCACTTATCATTTCTTGGGCGCACACGCGGATCTGCCTGTCGTCTCTACGTCTCTACGTCTCTACGTCTCTACGCCTCTACGCCTCTACGCCTCTACGCCTCTACGTCTCTACGTCTCTGTGCATGTACACGTACGAAACGAAACGAAACGAAACGAAACGAAACGAAACGAAACGAAACGAAGCTGTGCCTTGTGTTTCGTTTTATCGCGTTGCGTCTAAGGAAGGAAGGATTGCTTGTCACGTTAGTGAAGAGCCCAGCAGGCAATTCCGAGTGAGACGCACATTTAATATTTAATACCTATTGTATTATTTTCTCGAATTATAATACTTTTATTTCCCTTTAAATATTGGCTTTCAAACTTTTTCAAATACTCTCCTTTCTCTCAAGGATCTCATCTCATCAGATTATAATAAAGTATTTATTTACCGCATGGGTTCATAAATTATACAGATAAATACATATAACTACAATTCTACGATGCATATATATAGTATAGTACATTTGAAGCGCAAGATTGATTTTCCATTAAAAATCCTATACTTAATATTTCTTTGTGCCATTTGACTGTCGGATTATATCGATCGATACACATTTCATAAGACTGAAATATTAATAAATCTTAAGTAATTGTCCTTATGATGGGGAGCTCGTTAGGTTCTACGTAATTGGTAATTTAAAGAGCACGAATAGCTGCAACGGCTCGTACATGAAATTAAATATAATTTGCTAACTTTCAATAAGTATTTAAGAAAGAAATATAAAGGCCGTAACGACGGGCGACAAAGACGAAGATATTTCAGAGATAAAGCGCACACTCACCCACACAGACACAATTCGGTTAGATTTTGAGAGAATTACGTCGATTAGTCATGAATTCTTTCAAAGCTCGAACAGATAAATCAATAATCAATACACGTACACGTGCACGTGCATATTCTTTGATTATAAATATTAGATATTATGAATAATAAAGTCTCATCTGGATGTTAAGAGTAAGAAAGTGTATTATAATATTGCCGGCACAATGAGGCCTAAGTAATATTCTATGTTTGATTAATTGTCCATTGAAGAATTAAGCCGAGATTTTATATGGAATCAGAAATATTGTTTTCGCAATAGCGTATGGGTATGTACGTGTAATATAGAAACAGTGTAATATCGTAAATAATGTGGGATAGGATTTGTCATTGAAGATATTATCGGGAGTCGTGTACCCGGGCTCTGTCGTAATATCTGCCAAGGAATAACCTCCGAGACTAAAATCGCCTCCTCGGGAAGACGTGGGCGGAGCGCAAAAGTGTAAAAGGAGCGTCACGTGGTCGGCCATTATAATTGACCTTGCGCTTTAGTGATCAGATAATGAAGCCAATAAGCGCTCGCATAGGTGTACGTCGCGGAAGTGAGCCAAGGAAGGGGCCCTAGGAATATAGGCCTAGGACTATAAGGGCCCTATTAATTGATTTGGCGAAGGGAGGGAGGGGGCACACCGTGTAAAAAGCCCGAGGACGGCCGTGTAAGGCCGCGTGTACGGCGTTGGGCCCTTGCGTCGAAGGATTCGTGGATTTTTAACGAAAATCCTGACGAAACAACAACTTGACAAGGACGAGGATGAGACTTGTCTTTTTCTCCCCGATCCATCCATCCTCGAGAACGACAGAGGTAAAAGCAAAAAAGGGAAAGCCCGAGCTCGGTGAACGACGCCACGCATTTATGCAATCGCTGTGTCACTGCGTTAAAGTAATTCCATTAGCCGTGACAAGTCCGCCCTCCCCCCACACACACACACACCCCACCCAATATCCCGTCCCGTCGACCCACCCCCCAACCCCTCCGCCCGACCGTCCACGGTATAATAATAAGAAACCAACCGCCAAGCACCGCAAGAGCCCGAGCGCCGCCGCCTCTAGGTACGCGACCAAGATCCCAGGGCGAGCGCTGCGGAGGGAAGGAGGAGGCCGCGAAGGTCACCCGGGGGCCAAGTCGTGCGGCGCGAGACCCTCTCGCATCCTAGGTCTCCCATACGTACCCGGGGAGTTCGTCGTCGTCGTCGTCGTCGTCGTCGTCGTCGTCGTCGTAGTAGTAGTAGTAGTAGTAGTAGTAGTAGTAGTAGTAGTAGTAGTAGTAGTAGTAGTAGTAGTAGTAGTAGTAGTAGTAGTAGTAGTAGTAGTAGTAGTAGTAGTCGTTCGGCGGGGACCGGAGGCTCATGATCGATACAGCCCGCGGTGCGTCGGCCAGATTTCAGAGAGCGATTAGCCAGGCCTCGGAGATCGAGAGCCCGAACCCCGTAGCAGTTACTCCCCCTCCCCCAGTCTCTTCGTCCCGGTCAGCTCGTCGAGCTTATCTGACTTGGGCTAAGAATCGGCTCCCCGCCTCGACGCAGCTTTGTCTTTCCTTCCGGAAGTCACCTGCACATCGACGCGTCTCGACTCTTCCTGGGAACCGGTGACGGGCGCACCGACATACGACGATTATTAGACTATTTTTTAAGTGCAACGAACCACTTGGACAATCTCCTAGCAAATAACGTTCCGTTTTTCCGATCTCACAATCTCAAGGACGTTCTCAACAGACACAACAGATTGGTTACGAGATTATTTTCTTTTCTCTTCTTTATCCCCTTATCCAAATACGGCTCATATGAAATTGAAGGGAATGGCGAGGGGGGAGGGGAGGAGGGATGAGGCGTATCGAGACGAGGGAAAGACTCCGCCCCCCCCCCAGCAGCAAGTGCATTCTTTTTTCCCCGGACAAGATACAGCGCCCGATTAAATCTCGGGGCGGCGCAATGTCACCGGAGAGGTATGCGACTCTCGGTCGAGCGCGGGAAGAGCTGAAGGGGGAGACGCGGAGGGAGAGTGGGTGGGGTGGCCGGGGGGGCGGGAGGGACTGACTGGAGGTCGCTCGAGTCGAGTTGGCCGACTGGCTGCGCTGCCCCCCACGGGGCATGAATCACCCCGACTGCGCGGTGTCGCGGCCGCGTGGAAGGTGACAGCTGTCAAGTCAAGCGCGTCGTCCACGCGCGCCTGCTCCTCTCCGGTTGTAGGCGGGGCACGACGGGGCGGTGGACGTTGGGCTGCGCGGGATGGAGAGGAGCGGAGAGTCAGAGTACGACGGGACAGGCGGATAGATGGCTGAATAGATGGATAGATAGATAAGGGCAGAATAGAGAGAGAGAGAGAGAGAGAGAGAGAGAGAGAGAGAGTGCGTGCGTGTGTGTGTGTGTGTGCGTGAGAGAGAGAGAGAGGGACGGGCGGTGTAGGAGGAAACGGCTTCGATACTCCGTGTCCCTCTTCTTCTCTATCTCCTTACGCGCGATTCGCTCACCCGCCCTCCCCGCACCAACGGTCCTCGTTCGTTCTATTGCGCTGCTCGCACGGAAGACATTTCAAACCTCACTTGCTTGGATAGTGTTACCCGAGTCTTTGAAATTCCAGTTGGGTTCTATGCTCATTTTTACCATTCCTTTTCCCCCGGATACATCAATTTCCCCGTAGCCCTAATCTCCCCGTCCCCTCTCCCCGTAACCGACCACCGCCCCCCCCCCGCCTTGCCAATGCCGGCCGAGAGTAACAAAATATCGACCGGATCGGCGCGGGTAAGCTTTTCGCGCATCGCTTGCTCGCCTCGGTAGCGATTAATAAAGCATCGGTGCCTAGTTATTATCCATCCCTTGCTACATTTTCGGATTCGAGCCTCCGTTAAGGAGGCTTGAGCTTAAATGATCTCGAAAGGACACGACGAAACTATCTTATTTCCAAATTAATTGTTGGCTAATTTTACATGCGGCCGGCTATAAAAAAATTTCAACTAGTTTAGTTATCTTGATATCTTGACACCGAAGTCAACAAGCATCAAGCTTAGAGATAGAGAGAGATAGATAGAGAGAGAGAGATAGATAGAGAGAGTGAGAGGGGTGAGGGGGGAGGGAGGGAGGGGCATCTTTGACGCTTCTCGAAGCTAATAATTTGCATGAATTATTATCATTTTCTCACTGATGCGTCAAATGTACAAGGGCCAGCAGCGAAATAGAAAGGACCGGGAGCGGGCCCTGCCGAGATCTTCGTATTGATACTGTTATAGTAATCAGCTCGGGAGGGACTCTGCCAATCGAACGAACGTCAGTGAAATTTCGTAGGACTAGCGCTCCTCGGCCAACCAAGCACCTTTTCACTTTGCAATTTATTGCAAGCATACTGATGCAGCGAGCAAGTAGACATGGATTTTCAAAATACATTGGAGTTGACGAGGACGTTTTAAAAGACTCTTCTCCTGACAGTAAGAGAAACACGAGTTCTTTGTCAATAATAGTCCATTAAAGCTCATTAGCCAGTTGGATAGCAGTACCCGAGTATCCGTCATAATGGGTCTTGCAGGGCTTATGATCGAAGGTTATTATCGACGAGTAATAGCGGCTCCTCGGCAATTCTGTCGTCTCGGATGTCGTCGGCAACGTAAGTCCCCGACTTTATTATCGGCGGGCGCAAGCCCATACGAACTTGCGACTAATTATTTAAAGTGACGCACAATCATCTCTCCCCTCTCTTCACTCGTTCGCGTTGGCTCACTGCGCGAGCTCTGACGCTCGATTTGCTTTGCCTTAACAAAAAGTGAGAGTAATGTCGGCGATTTATTATACTTTGCCGATGCTTATCTATGTAGGCCATATGCCCACCTAGTGTTGTTATAAGAGCAGTCGAAGCCTTTCCAGCACTCGAATGCAGTGCTTTGAACAAAAAAGAAAAGAAAAACAAAAGAAAAAAATAACCTCGATCCCTCGATTTTAGGAATAAACTGCTTGCTGGTTCTCTAATAGCCTGTAATTACTTATGGAGTGACAATGCATCGCGTGTAAAAGTACGGGAAAAACTTTTAATGACTCTCGAGGGTCGTATGGGAGGTAAAAAAAAAAAAAAAAAGAAAATTTTAAAGAAAAAAAAAGAACGGTTGACGGGATAATTAATGATTCCTTGGGACGACAATCCAGGCTAAGCTTATAATTAGTAAAATCACATGATCTCCGCTAGCGGATCCTTACTCTATCCTTTAATTAACTTTTCAATTTTTCATTACGTGCAAGTCCCGGTCAACGATTCATTTACGCTCGAGGAATATTTCAATTACGCGAGGTAGAGCTCACAAGCGCTCCTTTTCACGTCGAGTGCACTGCCATGACAAAAAACAAAAAACGAAAATAAAAATTGAAATAAGAAAAAGGAAGGGGGCGACCGAAGAGAGAGAGAGAGAGAGAGAGAGAGAGAGAGAAGGGATGAAAATTTAAATAAATTAGTCACCGCTGAATGACGGGAGGCTGGCCGGCTGAATTCAACATTGTTGGCGAGATTCAACATTATAGAGCCAAGTCATTGTAAATTACATGGGGACAAGCTATGAAATTGCCAAGTTCATAAATTAGTATTTAAATTTCGGCCTCGAGGACAAATCATGCGTTTCCCGTATAAACCGCACCTTAAAAACGGCAATCTCCCTCTTAAATGAGATTTATGCTTGGACGCAAGCTCGGGCCGGGTCGTGGGAAGGGGCGAGGGGACGAGTTCAGGGGGGAGGGGGGAGGGGAGGTATCAGAGAGAGAGAGATCGAGAGAGCTTCGATCGAACACGGAATTAAACAAAGTTCCAATATCATCGGGGCCGAGAATGCGAAATTACACTCCCGTAGCAGGAAACGCATAAAACTCATCGTCTATCGGCGCATATACTTGCCCCCTCCCCGCCCCTCTCTCACCAGCCAAGCCGTCCTTCCCTTTCCGCGCGCGTGTCACGTTGTAAGTATAACGAGTCTGTCTTATCCATTCTGTCTCGGTGCGTCGGTGCGTACGTGCGCGCTCGGCCGATCTCCTCTGATGATTCGTCGGAGGCAACAAAACGAGACACGACGTGGCGCCTTCCTGAAAGAAACGATAATCGAAACATCAAATCGCTCGTGTACCGCACGGGACGCGTCTCTTCCCCCTCCCCCCCTCCCCCCCGTTCCATAACCGCACCGCACAAGTACAGCCCACGGCTTTGTGCTCGTGACTGGCATTCGCGGTCTTGGCAAGTCCACATCACGCTTACCACGTCCTCCACTCGACGTCCCCCCCCTCCCCCAATCCTCTCCCATCAGTTCACGTATGACGGAGAGAGCCCTTTCCTCCGTGGGCACCACTGGCACTCAAACTCGACATCGACCTTTACAATGTCAGAGTACGCGCGGTAGTCGCAGTACACGGAGCGTATCGGGGAGGCTGCTTCCTGTATTGTAATCCGCATCGTAAGGAGTCGACCGTACCTTCCTCGTCGCTGACCGCGCAAGTGTCCGCCACCAGTTGGGTGACTTCTCCGTGGATTGGGTTCGCGGGTCCAGCGAGTAAAGTAAAAAAAGTCCGTCAGTAGCGAATGAGTCAGTAGCGTCGAGGTCGGTTTGGTTTATTCAACCGCGTCCGGTGCTGAGACGACTGGCGAGCGAATAGTAAAGGTGGATGGACAGATCCTTATTCATCTTTGGACTGTCGGGCATCCTCACGCAAGTATTTTTCGTGGCTCGGACCACTTTACTTGATAATTTAATGCGAGGTCCGGGGCATTGTCGATCTCGCTGGCGAGATAACCGACGAGGAATGATTCAAGGCTCGATCTATCGGGGGGATGTATCGGCCGGGTGACGGAGGGCCGGCTGGGCGGGATACGGGGGGTTGGGGGGAGGTGGCAGCCCGAGAGCAGGAGCAGTCGGTATCTTGACGTTTGAATCGAAGTGAGCGTCGCGCGTCGTCTCCTCGCGCTATTTCTCGCGAGTACCGCTTCATCCTTCCACGCGCGCGCTCCACTACCTCCCGCCCCCTGGCCCCTCTTCCCGCCCGCGGCCGTGTACTTGCTCGTGTGCGAGAGCCGCTCGCTGCAAAGACGGGCGGACGAATCCCTTCACCGTTAGCCCATTGACGGAATCGTAGGTGCCTGTCGACCTCGACGGCTCCGTCGTCAAGCCCAACGTGAAACTACAGGGATCGCAACGGTGCCTCTTTCCGACCGGAGGCCTGCCTCCGCTCCCTCGTGCACGCATAAGCGGACGACGATATCTCGACGATGAAAGGAGCCCTTTAATACTAAAAGCACGCCGGAGGTCCGTAAAGACATACAGAGTGAGAGATAGAGAGAGAGAGATAGAGAGAGAGAGAGAGAGAGAGAGAGAGAGAGAGAGCAAAACGAACCATTGAGCACTACTTATTTGTACAGAGCCAATTGCCATTCGCGCAAAATTTTCTGTCGATCACCACGCCATTATTCCTCCTCCATCCATCCCTTCATCCCCCCTCTCCCCACCCCCAACCCCACCAATCTATGCCATGACAACATATCAGCGGGACCGCACTCCGCAGCATAGTGTATAAATTATAGAGTGCGAGAGGAAATTAGTGTTTTTACCTCTTTACATTGTCGCAACAAAGTACTCGGACTGCGCGTACTCTGACATTATCTTTCCCCAATATTATTAACCCTTGAAGCTACATACCCCCCCTCCCCCTTCTCCCGCGTACATGGTTCTAGAGATTACGTACGATCATTATTAATAATTGTATATAATATTTATGGAATATCAACTTAATAAAATAACTATTTGATTAAGGAAAGCTCTCGGGTACCACATCGTATTAATCAAGCCTTATTAAAGTTATCTAATTGCATATCATCTGTAATACATTGTAATTCTTACATTGAACGAATGAATAAATTGTAGACGCAGGGTCACGCGTCAGTCGAATCGTTACCCTCGTCTAAGAAACCTTTCGACCTGGAAAAATTAGCAATGATTCAATCAATGATTATATATAGACGCGTACATCCATACCGTTTGTTCCGCTTTATGAGTAAATATAAAAAGAAAAAAAAACTGATCGATCTGGATAAAGAGCCTTAGCGACTGGCGGTATAAGGCAAGGATCGTTACTTGTCCACTGTGACAGGGAGAGAGAGAGAGAGAGAGAGCGCGCAGCCAAGGACCTTTCATCGTCGACACTCAGAAGTGCATTTCCTGCCTCCACAGAAGCATCCGGATCGTAAAAGCTAAAAGCCAACAGTACTTTGGTAAGGGGCCGGGGGGGGGGTATTAGCGATCACGGACCATTATTAAGCGTCTCGGTGTACGCGGTGCAGCAGCTTCCGTGAGGCGTCTCGACAATGGCCACGGTGACCGTTCGGCTAGGGGTCGGTCTTGGGCCGGGGGAGAAGGGAGTAAAGGCGGACGAGACAAGCTGCGCTATGTGATAGATGCGGGGTCTCGAGGTTCTTTGTCCATTGTCGTCGCGAGCCTAGTTGCAAAGGATTGTTCCCTCCTGGCGTAACACTTGCCACCGACCCCGCACCCAAGGTCCGAGAGAAAGAGAGACAAAATTGCTTCGATACGACCTGCAGCTCCCGAAGAAAGTTATCGATGCGGGATCCCCCCCCCCACCCGCTTCCGGACTCGAAGTGGCCTCGCCCACGAGTCAACGTCCAATTAATTTGGAGCACGGAGGTGTTACTTGTTACCGTCTGCTAACCAAACGCATTGGGGATTTGATATTTTGGGGAATCGATGGTGAGGGGCAGGCGAGCGTTGATCCGCGTCCTTATTCACGCGATCTTTCCTTGCTTGACGAATAAATCACGGGCTTATCCGAGGGAGATGTGAAAGTAATGGTCCGAGGAAGATTCTCCTACTCGACCTGTTGCGACTGCGTCGAGGACGACGATAGGCATTTAATCGTAATAAGAAATTCCGCCGTCAAATCGTACGGTGAAAGGGCGGGAAATGAAGTGGCGGGGGGTGGGGTGGGGTGGGGACGGGGGCGGATGGAAGATTAATATTAACACGATCTCGGCTCCCGAAGTCTGTCGATTAATCAATGAGCCGCGGATTCCGGAGCCGCGGGGAATTCGTCGAGTACGGCGCACGAAAATCTGAAAAGAGGATCGTCGATTCTCTCGGCGATATAAGCCGAGCCAAGGAGACGCGGGGAGGGGGCTGAGGAAGAAAAACCGAGAGGGAAGTAGCGGCCGTTAAATGAGAGATAAGGCTTAATTGCAATATGTGGAAATAAAAGGTGCGTCTGTGGGGGAGGGGACGGGGACGGGGGTAGAGGCTCGTTAACCGTTAACCGGGGCTCTTCCGGCTCTCGGTCGTTACCGAGGCGACACCGGAGTCCTACTCCTTCTCCTCCTCCTCATAGGAGGAGAAGGAGGAGAAGGTCCGTCGAGCCGTCGCGGCTTTCCCGATCGGATGCGTTGCGCCGTGACATCGTCCAGGTAGAAAGCGACGCCGGACTCGTTGGCGGAGCTTTTCTATTCCGGCCCCTTCTCCCGCTTCCGGATCGAGACATTTATCACCTCGTCGCGTTTTAGACCGTCCGGCGAACCAGTGCTCTTGTGATCGTGGCAAAACACCCGCGCAACCGTACTACTGCCTCCCCCCGACCCGTCCCCGTCACCGTCCCTCTCCCGAACCCGGTACTTCCTTGCTTTATTACCATTTCTCTTGATGATAGTAAGACGTTGTCAATAATTCACCGGGACTGATATAACCAAGCTTCGGCTCGATTAATTATAACGTATTACATTGCAGGCCGGCATATCAATTACAAATTACCGCTCTGGCGAACACGTGCTCTATGAAATTATTCGATATTTCCCATTCTCCGGATGGTAAAAAAAAAAAAAAAAAAAAAAAAAAAAAAAAACAGACAAGAATGATATGCCGTCGTTATAATACTGGAACGGCGATTGAAAAAACAAAGCCGCGAATGCTTAACTCGTTCGATCTACAACTTTTCATGACGATTTCGTTGGCCGATACTGTCCTTTATCCACTGCAATGACTCCCGACGCATAGAGAAAAGCCGCTCTCGACTACTCGATCGATTAAATTGACTCCTTACAGCCGATTTATCAGATCTAAATCGATACTCTATCTTTGAGCATTTTTCAGCCTATATCGGCTTTGCTTTCATTCCGCATGAAGAAATATACGATATTTCAATTATATTTAATAATTCCGTTGGGGCTAATGATATAACTACCGAATTCCTCCTTTCAAGTAATATAACTTTAAATAATAAGTATCCTGCCGAGAGATACGGATTTCATTCAATACGCCAGTCAATGCTCCGGCTAATGCCAATGAAAGTGACAATAAGAGAAGGTGAGAAGTTGCCGATAATACGCAGCCCGGCCACGAACCAATGCAATATATACTCGATATAGTATCGAGAGGAATAATGTCATCAACGCGTTAATCCATAATGCTTGATCCTTTTCCTTAATAAATCCTTAATTAAGATTGAATGCAATCTCATCGATCGAGTCCGCCCACTTCGTACCTTCGTATCCCAATGAAGCCAATGAAAAGTTTCCATTTCTGCTTCATCTTCCATTTCATTTCATAATGCGCTTGTGAATTAATGATTTTCACGCGTTTTCTCTCTCGAGATTAAAGATTATTTAACCATATATCCAAATAACCGGAATTCCATAGGGAAGAAAGAGATTCTGTCAAGGAAATGGCATTCTGTACATCTCCAACAATCATCCTCGACTCCGTCAAGGGCACCTACGAATTATTACCATTTCAATTGCGCTTGATTTATTTTCAATTCCAGCGATTCTTATAAGTTAATTATAACTGTATTGTTGAATAATAAATGAATGGCGGAGAGGTTTAGCCTCGACCGATTGTGGATCTTATTGAGTGTGGAGAGAAAATGATCGTTAGTTGATTTTATAAAAGTTTTAAACATTTTACGCGAGCGAAACGTTTTAATTGTTGGGAATAAAAGTTGGATTTGCATATGTGTGTTGCGGTATAAAATGTTGGCTACAAGAATGCAAGTCACGTAATACCTGAAATGGCATTTATGCATGATCGAACCCTTGTGGCTGTATTTACGTAAATCTATAGATTATAAATTAATATTTTTATGTCGTTAAATCGGATAGTTGAACGTTAATGGCCAATAAAAGCCTATGGTTATAAAATCTTATTTGTTAACAATATGATAAAATAATAATCTGCGAACAATATGGAAATTGTAGCTCGGATGTACTCAATCACTCGTATCTAGTGGAAATTTTCAAAGGAAATTTATAAGCTTGAATGAAATTCCTCTTTAATTAAACAAGAGCATTGCTTTTTCTTCTTCTTTTTCTTTTTTTTTTTTTTACTTTCTTTACTTTTATATTTGTCCTTTTATTCTTGCAGAACTTTTGCGCCGCCGAGGAAAGAATTTTCCTGATAAGGAAGCTCCCGCTTTAATTGATTTCATTGCTAAAGTCCCCAGTCCCGATTACAATGGATAAGACGCTAATGAAATTGTCCTGATAAAATACAGATAATGAACGTGGTGGGAGGTAGATTGGGATGATTTCTCGATTCTAATTAAGCATGTGTCTGTTGATATTGCCGGAATAGCAAGAGTCGAGAACGGTGCTGAAATTACGCCCAAGCCGTTTGTTGTTCGCGAAAACACGATAGCGAGATATGGGCGGTGGGCTGAGTCACTCGCTCGGGGAAACGGAAGATTCTTCAGCATGTCCGGCAATTTCCTATCGCAGCTAGTATTAAAGCAGGTCAGGAAAAAAAAAGTGTCAAGGCTCCTCTCTGCCTCCACCCTCCCCCGTGCCCTTGACGACGTAAACGCGGCCGCGAGTCCGTCAGAGTCAGGGGACACGTACACGCCATTGGCGCGGAGTGGTTGGTACAGGTGATGGTTGGTGGGTGGGTGGACGATACGGGGGGGGGGCTGGGGATCAGGAAGAGGCCAGATGCCTCGGCTTGGTCTGTCCGCGACAAAATTTACGAGCATTTTACCCGGTTATCGGGAAAGCAGTGACACGAGCAGCAACGTTGCTGCTGCTGCTGCTGCTGCTGCTGTTGCTGCCGATCCTTCCTCCCCCCGCCCGCGCCAAACCAAACAGCCGCCGCCGTCAACGGCGCTCGGCCGACCGACCGAGCGACCGAGCGACCGACCGACCGACCGATCGACCAACCGACCAACCGACCGACCGATCGAAAGCCGAAAGTGCATTCATTGCTATTGAGAGCCTCGAGACTTGCATGCGGCGACCGTGCCGGGATGATGGAGAAGGTGATGGCGGAGGAGGAAGAGGAGGAGGAGAGAAGGTGACGCGAAACGCTGGACGCATATGCAGAGCCCGCTTTCGTCTATCGTGGGAACGTGACACTTTCGCGCGCAGCTTATCCAATTTATCCGAAGGTCGCGCGTTGCGGCGCTCGGTCGCGCGACACCCGCGGCCTCCTCGGCTAAGGATAGGACAGGAGGAAAAGGACTCCGAGCCCCGGATGATCTCGGCCAGCCTCTCGGGACTCGAAATTTCCTTACTCCCTCCGGTAATATTCATTATCCCCCTCCCCCTAACGGGCACCCACGCGTTAAACCAGTCGGCCTAACTCTGCTTGGGTATTATTTCCATGCGCACCTTGCGTAATGGAAAATGCGTCTCCGCGTTCCGTCGCTTTTAAATCATTGAAGGAGCTCGTGCAAAAAAATCCCCACTCGCTGATGATAATAACCTGTGCGATAATAATAATAATAATAATAATTGCGAGTGGCTCCTCAGCAGAAAAGCAGAATCTTGATCGTATGATATATACGCCAAGGGATATTAGGGGGACATAAATAACGCGACTTGCATCATGGGAACACTCCGCGGAGACTCTGCTGATTATATTCCTGGTGACAATTTAAATCATGCGCGCGTAAACTTCATAAAATGATCTATGTAGAAAGTTACATCGACATGGGCACGCATTCGGCGACGGCGGCTATGGCGGCTATGGCGACGGCGGCTATGGCGGCTACGGTGAAAGTAAAGTTGCCGCAACCGAGGCCAATGTCGATGCGCTGCGCTCGCGCTTTATTCTGCGCTTTAAACTTGGAAATTTTTTTTTCTTTTTTTTTTTTTTTTTTCTTATTACAATTACGATGACTCGCGTAGCGCCGGTTTGCTTTGGAAATTTGGAAAATCATCAGAATGAATGCATAGCGGTCGCGGCTCCCCTCGGCGACGAGAAATTAATCTCACTTTTTTTTTCACCCCTTCGCCGCCCCACCCATCCCCTTCCAAGCCTTCGCACCGAAACCAGAGGCACGTAACCGCGTAATTAATCGCATTCGATGCACCGCTGCGTGATGAGTCGGCAGAAGCAGTAGTCGCCCGGTTAATTAAATACCCGGTTATATTAAACCAATACGGGCGGAATCCCCGGCGACTATCCACGCGAAAGCACCTCGTGGATTTTAGAAATTAAGTTTCTAGCCCATTCTCCCTCTTTACGTTATTAAATCCGTAAAAGCCAATATCTTTCGCAATACGCGGACGCGTATTACTTATAAAAATTGGAGCAAAATAATTTAGATGAAAATACGCTCCGTTAGCCGTGATAGACTTCCAATTTATAATAATTTCCTCCTCCTCCTCCTCCTCCTCCTCCTCCATCTCCTCCTGGTCGTATTTATTTACGAAATTCCTCAATTTCAGCCTCAATTTAAAAATCACACCGATCATATAATTATCTTTAATATCCCCAAGTCTAATTCTTTTTAAGCAGACAATTATATAAAATATAAATTTTTATTAATTTCTCCCGACTACGTTTCAGGCTAAGATTCCTATAATGCGCACTAGGAGCGCTCGCCGAGGCTATTAATTGCTCGGAAACCTCTTTGGCTATGATATTATCTTATTCCAAACTAATTTTGAGTGTAACACTCTTAACGATTATCAGTTATTAATACGTAGGAAAAAATTTTGTTGAGACTGATAAAAAAAATGTATTTTAAATTACCACGACGGCGGTTGCTTAAAAAGAAAAATAAATAAATAAATACATAAAAATATGCATTTAACAAACTTCTGTTTATTGTTTTAATTAAAGGCCAATTAATTTTTTGCGCGCAACACGCACGCGAACAAATACGCGTACAATATTATTATTTTTTGCTCGACTGTATTATAATATAAGCTTTATTCGCTTACGTAGCTGTTAATATTATTAGGAAAGACGTATAAATATATGTTGATAATAATCACAAGACCGGCAATGAGAATGTCTGTCTGTCTAATGCGAGGGAATAAAATACATGGAAAAGCGGAGAGGGGCCTCCCGTATCGATCGCTCGATCATACAAATTACGTACTTAAATAATGTTTAAACTTGTTGAATCTCGGAGGTCGTAATCTGATCAACATGTTGGGCGATTAAAACATACGAGCCTGCGAATTTAGCTTTACAAGGTCGCCTCGCGACTTCATGCCAATAAAAATGGGATGAATTACGATCGGCTGATACGCGTGTCGGGGTGGCAAAAAAAAAAAAAAAAAAGAAAAAAGAAAAGAAAAGAAAGAAAGGAAAAAAGAGGAAAAGAAACTCGTCGTTAGGTAATTTGGTAAAATCGTCTATCGGACGATCGTGAGGAGTACCTGGTGCAGGTGTAGATGCGATCATCGGCCGATGTAGCCGAGGGGAGAGGGAGATGCGTGAGATCCGAGGTATTCGAGGGAAAAGTTTAATTTTCCTGTTGCGGGCCGTGAAAAGGGAAGAGAAATAGGGTTTCTCGTCCGCGAGCTCCGCGGGGACGATGCCTGTAGCGCGTCAGGGAAAACCAGGCTCGATAGGAATCTCCTGGCTATTTAGAGCCTTTCCACCAGCCACAGTCCACGGGGACTTATAGCCGCAGGGAATGTAAGGCAGGATGATCGAGTCGATATTTAAAGACGTCGATGGTGGCGAAAGACTGTTGGTAGGTGGAGGCTGACTGGCTGGCTGCTGATACTATCCAGGGCTATTGAGGCGGCGGAGGTGGCGCTCGCTTCGACGACGATGTCAAGGGCGGGGAAGGTTGGTAGGGCACGTCGACCCGGGGCCGCTCAAAACTTCTCGCGTGCCTCCCCGTCAACCTCCTCGTGTCGCTCGTAAAAAATAAAAAATGGAAAGAGCGTATCCTCGGATGAAAAAAAAAATGAAAATAAGAAGGGTTGGGGGGAGGGCGGGAAGGGAGACACGCAGACGCTCGGACTTCCTGCTCGGCAGTCCAATTCCGAGCTCGTAAAAGCCATCGGCGCATTACGGGATGCAAATGGCGGCCCCGTCCTCGTTAAATGCACGAGGAGTCCGGTGGCGAGTGCGAGGGGCCGTGAATATTTAATCCCTCCGGGTGTGCGCGGGCGCCCCTCGCGTGCGCCGACCGGGAGTTATAGCCGGTGCCGCCGCGCTTTCCTATTCCGCGTCTCGGCGCGACAGCTCTTTAATCTCCACGCGGTCCAGCCATTGTCCCCCGTCCCGATCCGATTGACAATTTCTCACGTTCCCCCGACACTTGCTTCCATTTCGTAACCCTGAGCCTATTCCCGAGCACTTGTGTCTACACGTTTTCGTGACTCTCGTATCCTTTATTATTTCTAGAGCTTGTCTTAAAAGGCGCGGATTGACAACGACTCCACTCTCTCTCTCTCTCTCTCTCTCTCTCTCTCTCTCAAGGTAAGAAGAAGAAGAAGAAAAAAGAGAGAGAGAGAGAGAGAGATAAAAGAAAAAGCCACAGCTTCGAGGAGATGAGCAGATCGAGCCACCCGCGAATCATGAACAGAGTCCCCTCGAGCTCGAGTGTCCGGAGGCGCCGAGGCGTCGCGACTCTCAGAGCTCGCTCGGACAGGGAGGAGGTCGGGCTCGGACGGGCCCCCAGGTCGGCCTGGCCCCGATATGCAAATACCGCGGCGCGTCCTTGTAAGTACTTAGCGGCGTCTCAAAAGCCGGTGCTGCGCGCGCATCGTAATCTTAATTCGCTTATCGGATTAGCCGGGGAGCCCTCGCGCAGCTGATGGAGATGTTTTTCCAGACTCCGGGGATAATCCGCCGGGTATGGTAATTCGAAGAGGAGCCGCTACGCGGAGATGATTCGAGAAGGACGCTTGTCATCGGGTCCATCGGTTTGAGCTACACACACACTTATATATATATATATATATATATATGCATCGCGGCTCTTATCTTCCTTTTGAGGAACGCGTCCCCTACGAATGGCATCCCCGCAGAAACCCTACGCCTGAGGATTAGCCTCGCGACAAATGCATTCTTATGGTATTCTACGTTATTCTCGCACGAGCATCATCGTCTCGGTACACCGAGTGCTTATTACGATAAACAGCTCTAGCACTTCGTCTTTTGTCCAATATTTATCTTCTCAAATTCAATACCGTTTCAATACTAATGCCTTATTTATAGCTCCTGATCGCTCCAAATTACCCGTCGTTATTATCCATTGCTTTCCGCCGTCTATATTGACGCACCGAACGTGTCTACTCTATACACGTATTCCGACGGAGCAGCCAATCGCTAGCGAACATGACTTTGAATCGAGAAAGGGTAATGGAACACTGCTAACGTAAATTGGTGTCAGTCGTCTGAGAATGCCACGTGCGTTCGGTCTATTAATTAAAGAAGGTAATTAGCAGCAGACCACGATTGCCTAACGAATCGATTCTAGGTATCGATCCTCGTAATACAAACGCCTTACGAGTCTCTTGAAACTCACATTCCTTTGTCTGAGATGAATATTTGATATTAGGAAGAAAAAAGTTATCGGAAAAAAGGACAGACCTTACAAAGGAAAGTTAATTGTGGATGCTGCGATTTACTTGAGTCGAGGAAGGTTTTCCGAATCTCGATTCAATTCTCAACATTCAACGTGTAAATTTTCTTGGCAGACCTTTTGTTCTTCCTTCGCTGATAACAATTATTAGTAACAATGAAAACAGCAATGAAAGTAACAAAAAGAAGTAAAGAGCAGCTTAGATATACACTACATGCCAGATATGTTTGGAGAGAGAGAGAGAGAGAGAGAGAGAGAGAGAGAGAGAGAGGAATTCGCGTATTCATGTAAAAGCGCTGTAAGCCAGAGCTAATCCTAATTAAGGTATTTAGAGAGGTAAAGGGGATGGAGAGGGGGAAAGCCTCTAACACATGGAAAATTATGAATGCCTTAACGACAACACGACGAGACATAGATAGGTAGATAGGTAAAGAGGTAGGTAGAGTGAGAGAGAGAGAGAGAGAGAGAGAGAGAGAGGAGGGGCGAGTCAGGAAGGAGTCTTGACCGATCTATCGAAACACGGATTTTCCTAACGGCCCCGTGTTGTTGTTGTCGCCTCCCGAGGAAAACCAAAACCAGGGGCTGCTGTTAGTGCCGCTGCTACCGCTGCTCCTGGCTTTCCCTCCATTAAGGCGACTCTTGTTGCGCGTGTATCGGCACGAGAGACCTCCTCGAAAGTTATTAGATGCATAACTCGGCTAAGGGACACGAAAAACCGGCTCGTAAAGCGTCCTCGGGGACACTAATGGCCGCTCACGCACACAGGGGGCGCCCTCACACGTACGGCGTTCGGGAAGATTGCGGAAACGCCGCGGTGGCGCGCTAACGACGACGACCGGGACAGAGAGAGAGAGAGAGAGAGAGAGAGAGAGAGAGGGATCGAGCGAGTGAGAGTTGTAGAGGGGAGGAGGCGAAGGAAAAGAGTCTCGCGGTATGAAACGCGTTGCGACGGCGCGCACCTATGGAAATTTCGCAAAAAGTGGGTGAGCGCTTTATAGCCTTGGCATCGCCGAGATCGCGCGACCGGACGACTTTAAGGTGCTCGACTATGGGAGGGCCGTGCGGCGGGGGTAGGGAGTAATATTAGTAGTAGTAGTAGTAGTAGTAGTAGTAGTATTAGTAGTAGTAGTATTAGTAGTAGTAGTAGTAAAAGAGCGACTCGGCAGCGGGGGCACCACCACCACCACCACCACCACCATCACCAGGAGAGCACCAGCAGCAACGATGCCCGATAGAGAGACTCCCGGATCGATTGACGCAATCCTCCCGAGTCCTTGGACGATCTAACGGATCCCAGAAGGCCTGATTATTTCGGAAACCGCTCGCCGCCGATCTCTTAAATCCGCTGATTTACTCGCTCGCAAATAACCTTCCCCTGACATTGCACCGATCCCCGGACGGACGCAATCCGACGGAAACTCTAGCGGGGAAAGCTTTTCTTTCTCGATTATCGCGATGCTCCGGAATCTCATTGACTTTATTGGCACGTTAGGACGGTTCGAGAGTCCGGTGCATCAGTCAGGCACCGGACCTTCTCTTAAAACTGATCCTCTGCCGCCAGAGACTAAATACGGTAGGGATATAGAAGTATTGGGTTCTTCTTGAACGGTTACAGTAGCCTTTATGCATCTGCGAATCGAAACAGCTTAATAGTACTTAGTGAATGCGACCAGTTCAAATCATCATGTGCTTGTTCAAATTCCACTCATATACATCACTGTATTTTATAAATGACGGAGCCGTTTTATTGGTTTTTTTTTTGCACCGAAATTTTTAATGGACATTGTAAAGTAAACGCTAATGATAAAAGCAAACGTTTCCCTGTGATTTTTCAATGTTTAATACTCATTTTATGTTAAAAAGGATTCTCTTGTCTTAAATGGCGAGGTAAAGGGCATCCGGGGCTCATAAGACGAATTTCTCATTTCTCGATACAAGGAGATTAATAAGAAGCAATCGAGAAGATATTAAACAAGAAGGTTATGAATGGAATCGAGCGCGGGGGTCGGGGTCGACCTGCTACATCGGGGCGACTCCTTACAAAAGCGTTGCATCAGAATAGCCGTCAATATCCAACCAATGCAGATAGCTTGAATATATATATATATATATATATGTTTGTGTGTATGTATATGTATGTATATATATATATATGTTTGTGTGTATGTATATGTATGTATATAACGGGAGGATAATTGTGCGGGAAATCGTCATTCCGAGGTATCATTAGGTGCTTACATGTCCTAATTATCTGGTGGTAAGGGCTTCCTGAGGCCGTAGATCACCGGGAGGACAGGGAGTGGGACGTGGAGTGGGACTCGGAGTGGGACGTGGAGTGGGGGCGGTGAGGTCAGCGGCTCGTAAGATAAATGCCGATAGCGAGTCGCGCTTCCTTTCCTTAGAATAAAAACTTTGGCTCTCGGTGGCTCGTCAACCGGTTATCCGGACGACGCGGTATAGAATCAGTCAAAGCATACCCTCGAAGGCGTAGCGTCTTCGCGGACTCGCGATTTCCTTTCCGCATTTACAGCGAGAATCCCGGGCCTTATCCCTGGCCCCCATCACCCGGCCCTGATAACTACCGCCCGTTCTCCAAAGCACCGCGTGCCCTCGCCGTCGTCTCACTCCCCCTCGCCCCTCTGCCTGTCTCACTCTCTCTCTCTCTCACACGCACACGCACACACACACACACACTTACACGTAAATCTCGCGGTTAGAGGCGCGTAGACACGTAGAGCGAGCGGTGCTCAGGGAGAGAAGAAGAGGATGCGCGGCCACGAATGGCATAAAACCATCTTTGGCGTGGTGGTACTGTTTTCGTCACGCCCACGCGAGCCTCGCGACGTTGCCGGCCGATAAAAGCGAGCGGGCCGCGCGTTTAAGGAGAAAGGTCGGGGCACTGAGGGAGCGAGCGAGCACGAGGAGGGTCTGGCGGTTTGAACGAGACGGTGCGAGGATGCGAGGGGACTCTCGAGTCGACGATTTCTGAGTAAAGCTCTTGAATCCAAGAGCGAGGATATCGCTATCGCTCCGTGACTGAGATCAGCACTCGCGTAATGCAACATCCCGCCTCTCTCTCTCTCTCTCTCTCTCTTCATTTAGTCGAGTCTAATTTTATCTTCCTGGACTTCTTCGTCTCGGTTATTGCCGGTTAACGCGGGCGCCGCTCTCTTTATTCTTGCTAAATTTGCATTCCTCCGCGACGAGACTGCTCCTCCCTCCCGCCCTCCCGCCCTTCCTTCCTTTCTTCCTTCCTTCCTTCCTTCCTTTCGTACTTGTGTCCCTCATTATCTCTCTCCCTCTCTCCTCTCTCTCTCTCTCTCTCTCTCTCTCTCTCTCTCTCTCTCTCACTCCCTCTCTCTCTCTCTCTATCTCTGTCTCTCGCTTCGTTCGTCCACGGATTCGATCGAGCGCGCTAATTGTTCCCACCGTCTCAGCGTCATCGGCTTTTGATAATACGCTGCATGGGAACGGCCTCCGAGCCAGTAAAAATAGCAGCCACGAGCACGCGGCTAAATGGTTATTAGTTATAACGCAGTTGCGAATTTAGCGATTCTCAATGGAGATTACACATTTGCAATAACACATCTTTTTATTCGGTCTCGCAATTATTCCTATATTAAAATGCCGACAAACACGCGTCCATTCATTCGTCCTTTCATTCGAGCCTTGCTCCTGGCTGCCCCCCCCCCACCAACCCGGTAGCCTAGGCTTTCAGTACCTCCGCCCGCGCCACGTTAATTGTTTAGAAAATGCAATTTCTGCGAAAAACTAAGGGGCGAAGGGGGGTGGGGGGGGCTGGTCGTATACATTCTAGGCTTGTATCATTCCAGAGCGTATGCACGTGCATGTCCGCCGAGCTAAAAACATCCGAGGAATAAATCATGAAAATTGACAGTCCCGGTAAGTGGGCTACAACAACGCGTACCGCCGACCCACCATGACTTGTCGCCTCGAGCAGCAATAAAGGAAACCTTTCTTTCTGCCTCTCGCCACGGAAAACAGGCGTTCGACCCACACCCACGAGTCGCTCCAACGATATTCTCCAAGAAATCGCAACTCTCTCCCTCCCCCGCACCCGGGACAATGACAAATACCAGAGGAGGGCAAATCCAATCACGAGCTCGAGCTCTTCCTCTCCCAGAGACGATGATTTGCCTTCCCAGCTGTCCCCCCCCCCCGCGATAATTAAATCCCGGACAACCTTCGACTGGCCTGCTGTCGAGTGTCGCGGAGCCGAGCCCCGATGATCGATCGCCCCGGACTAATTGAGCACAGAGGGGGATAAGGAGGGGGCGGGGGAGAGGAAAGCGTCATACGTTATGGCCTCCCGGAAATAAGAATTGTCGCGGTAACATACGTAAAACTGACAATTTATTAGCCGTTCGACTCTTTCTCTGCGCCCCATTAATTACGTTTCCGATTGCCGAATAAGTCGCCTGTATACCGCATTTATAATTCGCACGAACGAGCATGGTTAAAAAAAAAAAAAAAAAAAATTGCATGTTTAGCCGCTGTAATTTACGCATTAATAACGGCTCCATTAGAGGCAAGTCAGTGCTTTTCAACGTGCGTGACATCAGCGCTTATTTCCTTGGGGATCCTTGGATTTAAGAAGCTTCGATCAACTGCTTCAATTAGACTCCTTTCTCGAGGAGGGATGATAGTTGAGAGAGAGAGAGAGAGAGAGAGAGAGATGGGAAGAGAGAGAGGTTCGCCTCCCGAACCAATGGATAAACGCTACAATCATTAGGGTTAAAAATGATATGAATATTTAGAAAAATGCTATTAATCTCGTGGGGATCGGATGATTAATGGCCGCGGATTACAAAATAATGCACGGCACAGGTAATGTATGTAATATGTTTAAAGCCGACGAGGAATTAATACTGAATATTGAGGAACTAATGGAAGATCTTACATAAGCGGTGTATTAAAATTCTCAAGTTTATTTAAAATTGTAAATTGTAATTATTATTGATAGAGGAATGGACTTTTGCATTAGCGGGCATTAATTAGAGATGCGGAGAGAGAGAGAGAGAGAGAGAGAGAGAGAGAGAGAGAGAGTCGCGGAGGCTTATATTAAAAGCTAAATGAATTTTCGTGGTCGGTAATGGAGAGGAGCTGTTTATGACATAAGCGGCAGGGGGGGGGGCTTGCTCCTTCCATCCAATTAATATGGATCAGCTGGACGTGTCGATCCGTAGGGTTGTAGCGAAACTCGATAATAAAGGTCCGTATAGATAGTCCTAGAGATCACTAGGGGCCGAGGAGGGGGAGCGTCCCGACATCCTCTCGAGGGCAAGAGAAACGTGTAGAGATAGGATTAGGTTGGATAGTTTGCCAGTGACTTTCTCCGGAATGCGGGCGGGGAGGCGGGCGACATTGGCCGAGGTGCCGCAACGACGGCTCGATCCCGATAGACGGAGCGTAAAATCGGCGGGATCGAGAGATCGCGTGGCGCGGTTGCGCAAGCCGCGCAATTTTCAGCGGCGATCCGTGAGAGCCTGTCCTTCGTCTCGTTTGAAATTATAATTTTCAGGACCGCGTCGGGGTATGCGTGCGGCGCGCCTCTCTCTCTCTCTCTCTCTCTCTCTCTCTCTCTCTCGCTCTCTCTCTCTCTCTCTCTCGCTCTCTATCTCGCTCTCGCTCTCGCTCACTCACTTGGAGCGAGTAATTAATGACAGCTCGCTTTTGACGAGTGGAAGCTCGTTAGATTAATGAATGGTATCGAGGATCTTTGAAAGACGTTTGGACGGTGCCTGGAACGAGAAATACGGACCCTCCGTACGTACTCGTGTCCGGTGATGATTATTGTTTCCATCTCTCTTTATTCTTTTCTCTTTCTTGACTATCTTACCGTTATTATCGTTATCGTTATCATCAACGTCGTCGTCGTCGTCGTCGTCGTCGTCGTCGTCGTAGTCGTTGTCGTCGTCATGATGATCGTTATTGTTGTTATTATTGGCTGAACGTAAAGTTTCCATTGGGACTCATTAGCATACAGTCGCGCTCTCGACCTTTTCCCATTGATACTCCTCCCCCCATTCTTTCAAGTTCGCCGTGGCTATTTATATCCGTCTAAGGACGTGCTCGTTATAATATTAATAAGCAGGGGCCAAGAGAAATATAATAATAATAATAATAATAAATAATAAATAATAAATAATAAATAATAAATAATAAATAATAAATAATAAATAATAAATAATAAATAATAAATAATAAATAATAAATAATAAATAATAAATAATAAATAATAAATAATAAATAATAAATAATAATAATAATAACGGGGTAAGCGCTAGGAATTCTTTTATGGCCGTATGCGTATAGAATTCGCGTAAAGCCGAAAGAATGGCAATGACGCGTCGTTGCTTGAAATGAATTAAGCAAAGGAGACCAACTTAGGATAATTTGGCTCTTACTAAAAGTCATTCGACGTCCCTGCAATAATACCCATGGAAAAGGGGAAAATGTGAAATTAAAAGTTTAAAAAGAAATGCCGATGTTATCTCGCGAGCAATTAGCAATTCGGCAAATAGAAAAGGGTAAGTTAGTGCACAATTATTGTCCGGCAGTAGCAATATCTCTATTGATTTTATGTACTATAATGAGGTGTGGTGGAGGGGTGGGGTGGGAATGGGGCGGGAGGAGGATGAAGGGGGGGGGAGGGGTGGAATGTAGCAGCCAAAGAGAAATAATGAATGGAACTTTAGTGCGACGATGCCCCGACAATCACTATAAACATTATATGAATTTTCCCTGCCGAGGAGAAGAAAGAAATTAGAATTGCATTAGAATAAAAGGGAAAGGCCGAGTAAACGGAATCGACTTGGCCATTGGACACAAGTGGCTCGGCCGGCGTGCCGCTAATGATTTAAAGCAAAAAAGTCGTAACAAGTGAACGGGGGCATGAATAATGGTAATGGCAGATAAATAAGAGAAACGAAGAGGAGCCAGTTTGATGTCTGTGTGCGTGTGTGCGTGCATGCGCGCGTTCGACACGTTCGAGGATCGGCGTGTGTCGTGGGGCGATAAATTTCCCGATTCCCGGTTCCGGGCCGTGGGTCCAGCCAGTAATACTTGTAATAGTAACATTCATTAGCCTGATAATCGGCGAGCTATATCGCGCGATCCTCCCACGCGACCTCTCCGACACTTGTGCCAGTTCACCTGAATAAAGAGGGCGAGGGGTTCGCGGGGCGTACGGGGATTGGTCCGGGTGGGAGTCTAGGCACAGTGACAGGGTCGCGGAACGCATTCGCTCGGCTCGTTCGTTGCCGGAGGTGGTCCGTGCCGTGTCTAGGGACTTGGGGGAGGGCTTGGAGGGCTTGGAGGGCTTGGAGGGCTTGGAGGAGTTGGAGGAGTTGGAGGAGTTGGAGGTGGAGGAGATGGAGATGGAGATGAAGGTGGAGGTGGAGGTGGAGGTGGTGGTGGAGGTGGAGGTGGAGGTGGAGGAGGCACCGAACGAGGAGAGACGATAAAGTAACGAAACTAAGTATCATTGCGAAATCGCTGGATAGGCCGGCGCACGGAAGATTATAAGCCACGCGTCGGGACACGGGAGATTATCATCGTACTTTATACGATAAATACACAAATGTGTGCACACGGGCACACGAGTCCGGGCGAAAGGTATGCACTTATTAAAGTGCCGGGCTTTAGTACCGAGGGGAGAAAATTATTATAAATTTCGAGCTCATATCGGTTATCTATGATGCCTTTTTCGTCGCTGCCCGACTAGGCGGCACAGCTTCGCCGCGTACGGGGCGGGCGGGAGGGAGGACGGGGGGGGGCTTGAAAAAGGCCCACGAGTTTATTGCCGAGGCCTCGTAGATACTTTACACGACGACCCAATCGTTCCGCAATATTTCAACTTATCTTCCTTACGAGATGCTTAACCTGCCCTTTTCCTCTTATTTTTTTCTTTACTTCATCTTCCTCTTCCTCTCCGTCCCTTCACCGCTGGCTCCGCCAGCTCGCTCCTACCCGAGGAATCCCACTACACCGGCTTTCGGCTCACCCGATGTCCCCTCCACGTACATAAAAAATTACGAGATACCGATTGCACATTATTTCTGTATTGGCATCTCTCTCTCTCTCTCTCTCTCTCTCTCTCTCTCTCACGCGCACATTTTAAAATAATTTTAACAATATTGAATATATATATATATATATATATATTCCTTCGGAAAATACCGGCCTTCGCGTCGGTCCTCGCCATCCTTATAAAGAAAGCTCGCAAAGCATTCCGTTAAACTTTATGACTCGCCGAAGGATCTGCGAGGAAGGGAGACGGCGTTGGTCGATTGTCTATTGAAAGTTCAATTTCCCAAGCATTTACGAAAAATCTGAAAATTATCTCATACAAGCCCCGACTACTGCCCTTTACCGATAATATTAGCGCTTTGAGTATGAGACGCTCGGAAGCAGCGGCGCAGCATCAGGCGGTGCGTCGATTCATCCGGAGGAGCGAAGCGACTCTCCGGGTATTTTTCGAAGTCACGTTGAGTCAGTCGCCGGGCCACGGAAATCGAAAGGTCATTGGGGTAATGGCGCGTGAGAGTAGTCGGGGCAGGGCAATGGACTCCCGTAGATCGCGAGTCGAGCCGAAAAAAAAAATCATCGGATTATAAAGAACAATATTACACACAATATCTTTCTGATGTCGTAGAGGGAAGAAAGGAGGGGGAGTAAGAGTATTCTTTTGACGCTCCGACGTTGTGATGATATATTGGCCAATAAGACCTCCGTACTCTTACGGCGAATAAAAATTCGCGGTAATTAAAAATAGTATGAGCTTAATGGATAGATCTAGCGTATATTAGAGAGTCCTGTCCTTTCATTTTTCCGTCTCTAAACTAGTTTGCGCGTTTCGTTCACTGCGCAACACCGTCGCCTCACTCGCAATAAATAAGCCGCGATTATTTCCCTCGCGGAGGCTCTCGCGGAGGCTCTCGCGGAGGCTCTCGCGGAGGACCTGCGTTCCGGAGAGAGGCGGAGAGATGTCGCGGGGCCGATTAATAAACGAGGATCGCCGAGAGCGCCGCTTCGAGCCGAGGACCGAGATAACCATCGACTGCTGAAATACCGGAACGAGAGGATGGGGGGCGGGAGGGGTGGGGGGAGTCCTTGGGGACACGTTGCGGGACAGCGACCGAGAGCAACGGCTGAAATATTCTAAGCCAAGAGAGCCGACTGGGGATCCTCCTCCCCTCCCCTCCCCCCTTGTCCTTTTATCCCGGATTAATTCACGGCCTCGGCGCCGCGTTCGAAGCCGGTCTCTCGAACCAGGAATTCCTGCCAACGATTCCCGCAGCTGTAATCGCACTGATTAGTCCCGTAATGAGAAAGCCCGAGCCAATTGTAATGAAAACGAGCGGCACAAGAAGCTCTTAGCCTTAGATCTTCGTACCGCACACGCGCGCGCATCCTTCCCCCCCCCCTTCGGCCACACACAATCACCTACTTACTGTTATTCGAATCCCGAGCGTTTGTCCCCACGTGATTTTTTAACGATAGCCATACTAGTTCTAGTTGCGGCCGGGGCCTACCTTCTCCTCCGATACATTATGTGACGGTAATTAACTATACGGGCCAGGAGAGACGTCTTCTCCGAGGCAACGTTATTGGCTCGATGATTGACACGTTCGTACGGGCCGCTTTAGATGACCGTACGTGTCGAGGGAACGCGACGGCTCGGGGATAAAAGGCACCGGTTGAATCGACATGGATTCCAAGGCCCCGTTTTCCGTCCCGGATCCCCTCTAACGATCGAGGGGATGCGTCGACTTGGGAATCCGTGATTCGATCATCGCGTGATGTAGCCGAATCTCGTCCCTTACGGTAATTATCCGGGAGGTTACTCTTACCTGCGGCTTCTTCGTGCATACAGCTGCCGTGCTAATTCGTGCTGGATCGGACTGTAGATATCGATCCACCACCACATCACCACCACCACCACCACCATCACCACCACCGCCACCACCACCCCTTCCCGCCCTCGAGCCAGAGCCTACGTAGCTGAGCGAGCAGCTACACCCTGTCTTGTCAACCACCTCTTGTGGCAGAGTCGCGAGCCGCGCGCCGCGTGACAATTATCTGTCGAATAAGTGCTCGATTTGTCGGTGTAATTCGATTGCGCCGCTCGATCGGATCGCTGCCACGTGCTAGGGTAAAAAGGAATCTATCGAGATGTAACGGATCTCGGTGTCCCATTATCCTTTCTGTCATTACTCGCATTACCCATGACAATAAGAAGAAGGTCGATCTACACGGATCTCCCTTGGCTTTGGCATTATTCAACAAAGTACTTGTTGCTGCTGCTGCTGCCGCTGCCGCTGCTGCTGGTGATGGTTGTCGATTATTCCCGGTCGCTTGGCTGATTAAATTTCTTCAGCGCATCGCCATCCTTGTGTTTTTCTTTGCTGCTGCTGCTGCTGCTGCTGCTGTTGTTGTTCCTTGGCTTGTTGAATTTGTAGGAAAAGCAATCTCGGTTGTCCGGGATATCGATACAATCTTTGCTGAATGAAAGCCCGCTGAATGCGAGATCGCCGCTTCTTATTCCTCTATTTGGCAATTTCACGCGAGACGAGGAGATCGAGAGCGAGAGAGAGCGAGAGAGAGCGAGAGAGAGAGAGAGAGAGAGAGAGAGAGAGAGAGAGAGAGAGAGAGAGAGAGAGTGAGCGAGCGGCGAGTCAGACATTATCTAACAATAGTTTGACGCTCGGCTTGTGTGCTGGGAGGCAATGGCAGTGTTCAATTGTCTCGAGTACTGTTCAATTTCCAAATAAGCGGTTTTTTTTAGAAGGAGAGTCCGGTCCCCGCGATAATTACAGATGGTTAAGCGGAGATTGGCGTGCGGGCGGTCCGGGGTCCCTTTGCGAGGGAGATCGAAGCCCGTTAAAGCTCAGGTTGGCCAAGGGGCCCGAGTACGGACTCGTATAAGTAGGAATCCGGAGGACTCGTCGTGCGTGTCGCTACCATTTGCGGCGGAGGCGATCGCATCTCGAGTTTGTCCCGCTCCGGCAGCGGTTGCATTGCCTCCGGAATTTCGCTCTTGCGCTCGGCAGTTGTACTTTGGCCTCTTCCTCCGTCTCCTTATCTCCCTCTTTATGTACCTGTTATTAGCCCATTTCCCGGGCTCTCGATCCCTCCCTTTCGACCCGACCCACTCCTTTAGTCAGTCGGTCCGTCGGCCCGTCCGTCCGTGCGTCCGTGCGTCCGTGCGTCCGTTCGTCCGTCCGGGCCGCTCGGCAGCTCGCCCGACGGGTGGTCCTTCCCTCCTACCTCCACCCTACGCCGGTACCGCAGTTTCAGATTCGTTAAAATCGCTTAATCGGGGGGAAATCTTGAGCGCGAGCGACCGAGAGAACGACAAATCTTGCTCTCTTAGCGGCGGTTAATTCCTATCTCTCGGCTTTCGAATTTCTTTTTTTCTTCTTTTTTTTTTCTTTTTTTTTCTTTTCTTTTTATTTTTAACCCCATCTCAATATCCTCGTTATAATCACTTTCGGCGGGGCTTCTTCCTCACCCTCGGAGCGACTATACTTTCATTTTTGTACATTAAACCGCGTACTTAATATAAAGCTCGGCGGCTTCCGTACTTTACGAGCGGCCTTTATAATCAGAATCACGTGGCGATCCCCCGTCCCCTCTTGCCTTTTTAATTTTACCTTTAATCCTCAGTCCCGTGCTTTTAAACAGTCGGTTTCACTTTTAATCCCGGGTTCACCACACGCGAAACATTGACTTCTTCTTACAAGTACCTCGCTTCAATTAGAAATGAATTTTAATAACCAAGTTCTACTTGCATTTTTGCCCCGATACACGCGGAATGCCTTGTTTCCACGCTATTTATGAATTCACTTAAACGGATTTTACAGCCGCGCTAAATACGGCTCCCCAACATAAACGCGCACTCTGATTAATTCATACGATGCGTATTAAGTACGAAGAGAAGTAAGGTTTCGATATTACCTTGCGAACCCCTCTCGTATCCCCCCCCCCCGAAAATCGTATCGTCCGCCACCCCATCCTCGCCCCAATAACGACCCGTAATCCAAAGAGTTACATTTATATTTTTCTTTACGGGCGTACAATGGTAGTAGTTTATCTGTCTTCCGCCGCTGCCGTATTCGCGTAAAGCAGCACGAAATGAACATGGAGAACCATTGCTATAACGGTCCAGGCCGCATTAAATAAATGCGTTTCTATTTGACTTGAAGGAGGCCATACCTAATGGGGAAAATTAATAATTAAGCAAGCGGCAGCGGCAGCGGCAGCGGCAGCGGTGCGCTGGCCATTTATCGAGGGTCATATTCAGAGTCTGGTTTATAATGCCACAATGACATTAAGAATTTGTTAATTTGTAAGGACCGTTATGTAAACGTACATTTAGTTAATCGATACGAATCGACTCACTTATCTTTCCCCGAGAAGGCGTATTTGCATCAGAAGTCATCAGAAGCGCCGTGCTCGCACCGCGTTTCCTTTTCTTATGATTATCAACCGTCCCTCCCGCCCCGCCTCGACAACGTGAATTCGTAAAGGATACGCGCGCCGCCTGTTCAGCGATCGCGGGAGCGTTTGAAAGCTGCCGCGTATCTTAATACACACATATCGAAAAGCGAAATGGATTAATCACTGAATTGTATGGAAAGGATAGAAAGCCACATCTCGGGAGATTTATCTGCTTAAGGAGCAGATTTTTATTATACTTTATATAACCTTTGCGAGTATGCGTGCGCCTATGGAGCATGTAATTGGCCGAGTGGCTGCCGTTCGGGGTGTTTCCTCTTATCTCGACAGTTAACTTTTATGAAAACTGATAAAGACAAATCCGTTTTCGTACTAATGTATATTAAGAGTAAACGGGAAGCACCGATTGCGTATCGCATTAATGGCAACGTGAGCTTACCACCGGTCGAAAATCATATTATATCGAGTTAAAGGTATAATTGTCCGGTTGAGCTTTTACGCGGCAGTCAATAGAGTAACGGTGTCCTGGTCTCGTTGAGTGACAATTTGTGAAATGTAAGGGAAGGTCGAGATAACCGGATAACCGGCCCAAGAGGTCGGGTATCGGTTAGTTATCCTAGACGCACAAAGGCAGTGCGTCACATAAAAATAAAGGAGTGGAGCGTTGGGGAAGGGGGCGGGAGAGGTGATGGAAGGGATATAACGTGGATTCGGGACGATATGGACCGAGCTCGATCGCGTGTCGCCAGAGTCAGTGACTCCTCCACCGACACGTAAAGACATCATAAAAGCATCTAATGAGCGAGCGAGGCGGTGGGCGGTAAGAAGGACGAGGAGGTGGTGTAGGAGGGGAATGGGGGAAGTGAGGATGAGGGTGAGGCGTTTATATTGTCGACCGCGTGGGTGCGGGATTAATAGTTCCGGTTGGCCGGTGGCGTTGGCGGCTTAGGTGACGCCGCGGGTCGTACTCGGAGGAGGAGCAGGAGGAGGAGGAGGTGGTGGTTGAGGAGGTCACAGACGGGAGGAGGTAGGTAGGCCAGCGGTTGGGTCGCGGTCATGTCCAGACGCTCAAAAGACGCGCTCGTTCGCGGAGGAGGTGACGTAGCGCCGCGCCGATCGAGCCGGGCGGAAGCGAGCCCCGGTGCACTTAGCGTCGAGAGAGCGGAGAGTCGTCCGGGTCCGGGGTCGAGAGGATGGCTCCTCCTCTCCTTAGCCGCCAAATTTATCGCCCGAGAGCCGATTTCTCAGCGCCGCTTTCCATCCACCTCGGACCGTTACGGATTCCCCGGACCGCGGCCGAGGCCACGGAGCCGCACCGCTCGAGAATCAATAGAGAGATATTGGAAATTTTTGCGGCCCTATCGACAATGGGGCATTATGGTGCCTCGAGTCTGGACCAAAGCCCGTGAATTACTTAGCGATGGATAGACACGCTCTCTCTCTCTCTCTCTCTCTCTCTCTCTCTCTCTCCGTTAACCGTCCGGTCACTTTGTTGTTATTTCGAGGGCCCAATCACGAAAGCAGGAGCGGCAGCGGGAGCGCAGCAGCAGCAGCAGCAGCAGCAGCAGCAACAGCTTTCTTGTTGTAACGGAAAGTCTTTTCTCTGCTCTCGGGTGGCGTCCGGGGCTTCGTCTCGAGGAGTCGTGGAAGGTCAGGTAGGCCGGGAAGGAGGAGACTGGCCGAAGCCTCAGAGCGAGGAAAGCCATTGTGAAACTGGGTGCGTTATCGGTGAGTTCCGCTTGGTCTTAAAGGCGAGGGGGAGCCAGGCGGGAAGAAAGTTCGCCGGATAGAATGTATTCTTAACGATCCGAAGGTCACCAATCTGGATTCCGGATAACGCTCGCCAGCCTCCCTCGATCCTAATTATTGAGAATATTATATTTCCGATGACCGCCGAGGGAAAGATAATAAAGGTAATGAGCTCCGGGGCGCCCGAGCGCTATCGTTACCATCGTTTTGCCCATTTTAAATGGCCGCCGCCTTCGATATTTCGCGGCTCTTATTTCACTCATTAATCCATTAGGCCATTCATTAGACCCGGGCCAACGCCGGGTAATCAATTTCCTTGAACAGCGTTATTTTCAAGATTTTTTTTTTTTTTTGCGTTTTTCATCATTTCCCATTGTTCATTAGGATCGAGGGCTACCACCAGTTTTATGTAAGCGGCGACGGAAGCGGCAGACAATAATTTCTTCTTGTTCTTCTTCTTCTTCTTCTTCTGCTTCTTCTTCTGCTTCTTCTGCTTCTTTGACTTGCACTGGAGATTTAATCTGCAGAATAAACAAATAATTAAAGCCCCTCGCGAGCCGTAAGTCGTAGCGCCTTAATAATTGGGAAAAAATTACGGACAAGTGTAGCAAAAGGCGAAGCCACAGCTCGACTATTGTGAAATTTATGAAAGTTACTGAATACGCCCGAGAAGAATTAATAGTTATCATCGGCCATGAAAATTCTGATTTATAAATATAGTCGAATAGTAAAATATATAGAGGATAATGGAACGCTCTGCCAATTGAATAGCTCAATAGGGGCCAGGGTGGGAGGGAGGGAGGGTGATAAAGAGAGCTAAGTCGTAGAAGACAAGGTGCTTTAAATGAAAATGCAACTTTCATTCTATTTTCGTTATTTAGAAAAATACTTATCCGACTATAGAGATAGTGGAGAAGGTATACATACGGTCGTTGTGCGATGCTTCGTTTTGAATATAGTGATTATCGATTCCGCAAATTATGCACGTATCGACCGCGTAGCGGTTAAGCTATTGTAATTCGCGTTGGATTCGAGATAGAATTCGTGATTCGGAGAGTTAACTATTTGTTTATTTACTGAATGTCGGACTGCGATAATTCGAGTCCTCCTCTCGAGCAAAGGGTTTTCCAACGTTATCATAAGGCATTAAAGCGAGCTGAGCCGATTACGTATAATTGGAATTAGCGATGGATGGGGTGGGATCGATTGAATTCGTCGTTGTCGACTCTGGCTCTTTCGCACTTTTCATTGCAGGCTCCTCCGGCTGAATAATAATGCCGCGGTGCGTTGAAATGGCATTGACGCGTCGTCGGCCAAAGGAAAGCTCCGAGTCATGGGAAGTGTATCTCCTGTCAGGCGGGTAGGCAGGCGGGCGGGTAGGCGGGCAGGTAGGCGGGCGCAATGCGTCCGTAATAATTGGGATTTTCGAATTAGATAAGAGGCCTGTGGGTATTTATTTGAGTAAGCGGCCCTCGATTATCTAAAAATGCGACAACCGTATCTGCGGATAAATGAATTAACATATCTCTAATGCACGCGAATGATAAATCAAACTGGCGGCCGGTCACATTAATTAGAAATCTTTTGTTCCCCCTTGAACAAAGGTGGCGAGGGTCCTGGTGGGAGTAGGATTAAAGGTGAGCTGCTCGAGAGCGTAGTGCCCGGCCCGGCCCGGCCCGGCCCGGCTCGGCTCGGCTCTACCACCCAAACCCCCAGCCCCAAGCCCCCCCCCCTTCCCCTAACCAACCCCCCACGGCTCGTTCCTTAGCGGACCAACTTACAAAATGGCAAAAATCATCGGCCGAGATCTTCGAGAGTAGGAAAATATTAGATGCACAGATAGTATATCTGAAACGCATCGAACCATAACCTACGGGCATCTGGCATGAAATCAGCGTCGCCCTCCCCCCGACCTCCCACACACGCGCTCGCGCTAACTCTCTCTCTCTCTCTCTCTCTCTCTCTCTCTCTCCGTCTTCCTTTATCTCCAAGAGATGGAGAGGGTGCGGAGGGGAAATCAGACGGAGAGCGCGTCGAGCCAAATGCTCGCCCTCCTTTTGGAATTTGCAAACTGAGTGAGAAAGAGAGAGAGAGAGAGAGAGAGAGAGAGAGAGAGAGGGAGAGAGAGGATACTCGTCGAGGGATTACGTAAGAGAGCCGCTCCGTTCACACGGGGACGCGTTGTGGGTGTTATGAAATAGATATCATGTTCCATGCCTATTTATCTGGCTTGGCGCGAGCCACGGGATGAGGATTGTCGGCAGACATTTGTCCGATTTTACGTCTATTGCTCACCACTGCCCCTCCCCCTCCAACCCCGACCCTCGTCCACCATGATCGTCCAGCTTCTCGACGGCGCACTCAACGACCTCAGCCTCGAGCTGGAACACCATCACCGTCGCTCGCACCTCCCCCACCCCCCTCTCGTACGGCGCACATCACGGCGAACAGCTCCACGCGTTTTTATACCTAGAAAACGGACTTTCGCCCGTCCGAGAGGGAGAGATAGCAGCAAAAGAAACAGCAACGACGGCGGTGGCGGCGGCGGTGGTAGCAGCAGCAGCAGCAGCAGCAGCAGCAGCAGCTCGGTAACGCGCCGATGGGAAAACGAGAGGGAGGCCGTCGTGGCCGTCGTGGTCGCCGCCACCGCCGCCACCGCCGCCACCGCCGTCCGATATCAAATCCGGTACACGCATCCATTCGGACAAGCGCATGCATTTGTCGGCTAAAAACTTTAATGCAAAATTCACTCCGACTGTTTACACCTGTTACGACAGTACTGATTTCCCTGCCCCAGGGTAAACCCCTTACCTCCCGCCCTCCCCCCTCCCGCGCCAACTCTTCCACTCATCACCGAACAACCCTGGCAGAGAGTTTTAGCTATCCGGGTACAGCTTTGTTTCGTTGCAGCATCATTTTTCCTCGGCGAGTATGTATCGTTGTACCGCGGGCACACGTTACCTCGACGCCTTTCTACCGTGATCTACACGAATCCCGGGATTTAAATAACGAGTGGCCTTATCTGGCTAACCAGGGACTCGGCTTTTACTTACGAATTTCGGAGGAACACCGCTCACGAGCTGCCCACTAACTACCGCTCTCTACTCACACACCGCTACGTACATTGTTACATACAACGAGTACCCAATGAGTACCAAAAACATTTTCAAAATCCCTTCCACTTCATCTGTATTCACGTATTATGACATTCTGCTTCTTCTTGACAAATACTATTTCCTATTTTCTCTTCAATTTTAATCTTTACTGGCGCTTCTGGTGCTTACGATTTTCATTCTTCACGTCGGATTTTACAAATTGATTTCGCATCGATTTCTCGTGAGCCACGCTCCCAAGCAAAATCCATAAAATAGAGTGAAACGATTGGAAGAAAAAATACTCCAGCTTGATTGTTTTCACGGCAATATTTCAATTCATGCAAAATAAATCCATCCGACGCTGATTTCGGATTAGCAAAGGAATCGGAAAAAAAGCTATTTGTTATAAAATAAAATGACGTCGCTTCAATGAAATGAAAACAAACTCTATCACCTTTAGCCGATAAATTAATTAATAATTTATTATAAAAAGTACTGCGTATCCGCGTCTTCTGCATATTACAATTAATGTAAGAGAGAGAGAGAGAGAGTTCGACAATTTCTGATGCCTCGGGATGCTTAAAGACGTTTTCCCGAGTGTCAGTGCACACGTGCAATGTCATTGGAATTAAAGTGCCAAAGCGGAACGTAAAAACTTGAGTGTAGACTCAATGATAAAATGATAATAAAATACATACTCAAGTGAGAGAAAAGAAGATTCATCAGCCGATCGTATATCAAAGGTAAAATGTACTTTTAGTGGGAATTTTTCTTAACGTACCAGCGGCAATTACAATTTTAATGTTAATTTAAATTAGAATGTAATATAAAGTCGGTACTAAATGAAAATAACGTATTAATTTGTATACGAACGCACGCGCGCACGCACGCACGCATACACACACACAGACACACACACAAAATTTATTAAATACTTAAAACTTTATAATTTGAATAATTCATGTCTTTAATTGAAATAATTCTTTATGTACTCCCTCCTCACCGCCCCGCCGTCTAGAAGGGTGGGGCTGGCGGGCTTGCGGGGGGTGGCGAGTGGAGGGGTGTCCGCTTTCTTTCCAGGGATAATTTCTAAAAAGATGTTAAATATTTTTAAAGGATATTAAACTAATGGCAGCAGATATGACCAAAAATGGGCTGGCATGTGAAAATACATGTGTATATTAAAGTAATTAACAGCTTAAGTGAAGTGAGTGAAGTTTATTAGAAGGAAATTTTATGTGCACGTTTAAATGAGCTGTAAATATATTTGATACCGATACCCGCCGCTGATAATAATATAAGCTCCGAACCAATTATCTACACCGAGGGCTAGTAAAAAAAAAAAAAAAAAAATTGTCTTACCATTGATTAAAAGTTAATTGGCTAGTTATAAGGAAGCGTAAAAAGTTGAAAGTCCAAAATTTCCTAACTCAAATGAAGTGTACGAGTCAAGAGGCGAGCTAAAACGCGACATCGCGTGTCCCTCTTAGAACTCCTCTCTCGAATTCGCCGTTAATTTTCGCAAAGTCGCGCCACTTACAACAACCTCAGGGCCCCCCGCGCGCCCCGCCCCCTTGCGTAAACGCGGTAGCAGTAGTCAGAAACGAAGGAAGGAAGGAAGGTAGCCAGGCAGGCAGGCAGGTAGGCAGGCGGGCGAGCGGGCGGGCGGGCGGGAGGGCAGGTAAGGTTGGCGGTGGCGGCTTCATTCCGCGACGGGCATCATCGCGTGAAAGCGAACGTCGATATCGAATTTCGCATGCGAAACTTGCTCTCTCTCTTCCTCTCTCTCTCTCTCTCTCTCTCTCTCTCACTCTCTGCACGTCTCTCGCTCGAGCGGTCGGTCAACGTATCCCTTTGCGGGGAAAGCCGGGGGTGTCTGAGCTGGCACTGACGAAAAATCCAACGCCTCCCCGTCCTGGAAGCGGAGTGACTGCCTCGGCAATACTGTAAATCAACACGTTGAAATGGCGCTCGAGGCGCACTTCTCCTCCTCCTCCTCCTCCTCCTACTCCTCCTCCTCCTCCTCCTCCTCCTTCTCGTCTCTTTTCCTCGAGGCTCGTCTCCGTCCTCCCGCCATCGCTCGCCCCACGAGATTCGGTTGGAATTTTAAGATCCGCGCGAGAGGAAAAGATCGCCCGACTTTTCCACGAGTGCCCCAGAGCTCAAAGGATCCTCTTCTTCCTCGGGCTCTTCCTCAGGCTCTTCCTCGAGTTCTTCCTCGAGCTATTCCTCGAGATGCCTGGCCACGGCGTTGCGAATTTCACGCTCTTTAAAGACTCTTTACCGTCCATAACTACTAAACTGCTCTATAATTTATCGCTCTAATAGTAACAATAATAACAACCGCAGCCATAACCCCGATAACCGCAACCACAACAACAACAACAACAACAACAGCAACAACAACAACAACGACAACAACAACAATAATAATAATAATAATGACGACGATGATGATCGTAATGACGATAATGGAAATTTACGACGATGATCAGCTTAGCACGGATCTGTTCAATGTTATAAGTGAAATAATTGGTCGTAAAGGAAGGTCAATAGTCTGTTGGCTTTGCTTTTTTTCCCGCTTCCTCGCGACTACTTAACCGCCATCAATGTATCTTAAAGCACATCAACGTAATCATCTCAACTTAATAATTATATTTTACTTTTGAGCGGTAAAAAACATTGCCGAGCATCAAGGAATGAGAGTACGAGTAGCATTAAGGCGCGTAATTGGGTTTATTTATTTACTTATTTATTTATTTATTTATTTATTTTTTTTTTTTTTCATGCGGGAGATTAAATTGTTCAGGAAAGCTTCGATGAAAGTCGATTCCCTTAATTGAATATCTAGCCCATTTCTAAATTTAAAGATAGATAAAGACAGAACGTTCTTGTGTAACGGTAAGTTTGAACTTGTCATAACGACACTGTATCAACGATCGTATTTACGTCTGAGATTGTATAGGCGACTGACTCACTGACTCCGAAGCTCACCACGAGGCCCGCGATTCTTAAAGTTTAGCAATTTAAGTGGCTAATAGCATCATCCGCGCAGTGTACACAACAGACAAGCAAGTATTTGTTAATTATAAATATAAAAATTGTTAAGAGTTTTATGGTGCTTTTGCAAGTGCTCAGGTTGCTTATAATGCGCTACCACCATAAATTTCCCTCTAAATGCTTTACTAGTCAATAAGTCGGGAGGGAATAGAGCTCCCAGTAATTAATGAATAGTAATAAATAAATAAATGGGCAAATAAAGTGAAATCCCAGATGCACAAGACCTATAATCTTTACATGGAGTTTTTGCATAAAACACTCCGGCGGCTCCGCGCGGTCATTTCATATAATTAACTGCGATTGGTCAGGGCCTTTGTAATTGGCACCGGATTAACCGCTAAAAGTAAATAACATTGACACGGACATAAATACAATGAGTCCCTAACGATGTAAATTTTATATTCTATATTTTATATGGGGTAACGAGGTTTGGTTGCCGACTCGTCGATCCCGGGGATGTTGAGCCGCGCTCGTCCCACGCAAGGGGCGCTAGAAACGACCGCTCGCCGTAAGTATTACCCTAAACGTAAGTACCAAGGTAATAGAAGGCGGCTGTGGGGGGTTATTGGGGATAATTGTCTCGTAAGGTGGAGGAGAGGACCGTGTAAGAAAGTGCGGCGCCTGCCTCAAAGTCGCGCGTGGGTACGCTTTATTGCCGATCGATATACCCGGACATCGTTCTCCCGGGTAAAAAGCTGCCCCGAGCTACCCCGAGGTGCCCCGAGCTGTCCCGAGGTGCCCCGAGCTGCCCCGAGCTGTCCCGAGCTGCCCCGAGCTGCCCGGCCGAGTCTGGCTTGTTGACTTGTCCGAGTTACTTTACAGCCCCTACGCGTGTTCTCTTCCCTTTACATATAAATATCCGTAACGAATGGCGCCGATAGGACAGTCGCGTCGAGTCGGGCTCTCTTCCTCCTTTATAGATGACCGCGGCGTTCTTCTGTAGGATACGAGATGCGAGGTTGAGGCCTTCGGGACGGGCCACGGCCGACCGACGTTGACTTCTAGCTAGCACGCGATCGCCCCCCCCCCCCCCTCCAACCCCCTTCCCACCCTGCCTCCCAACACCACATTCGCAAAACTGGCCTAATACGCAGCGGCGCAGCTTCCTCGTGGAGTGTCTCGTCTCGGCAATGACAAAGACGCGGCGCGACTTGACGACCCGGACGGCCGACATCGGTCGAGAGTCCGATCCGAGAGTTGGGCGACTGAAGTGACTGAACGTTGTCGGCGTGCACCACCGTCACGGAACCCGGTGGCGTTCCTCCTCCTCCTCCTCCTCGTTCTCTTCTTCTTCTTCTTCTTCTTCTTCTTCTTCTTCTTCTTCTTACTCTTCTTCTACTCCCCTCCCCGCCCCTGTTGCGCAACTTTATTGCCGTAATTATTCTCGGATGATAGTTTTATGCCTTATGGAAATACGGCTTTTAACATTTATGAAAACCCGCGAAACTCTTTTTGCCACATTTTCTATTTCGCTCAAGATGGACGCCCCTACCCCCTACCCCCCTACTCGGCGTACCCACGACCCACCGCCGCCACCATCCTCCTCCTCTGACCGACAACAGCGTCTACGAGCACCATCATCTAACTGGCCATTAAGATTGTATTGCACTGGCAATGCTATACTCAAACAACACGAGATGTTTTATTTCGCGGGAGACATACAAAAAATTATCTAAATATAGCTGTATAAAGATTATACGTCCACTTAATGAAGTTGGTTTAATACGCATTTTTATGGACTTGCATAAAATAATTAAGTTTTTTTTGCTTCCCCATTCCTTTCCATCCGTAAATTATTTCCTTTTCTTTTTATCATTCGCCCTCTTCTCCCGAACCTTTCTAATCGTTGTTGTTTCGTGCACGTTGTACCACCGCCGCCGCCACCGCCGCCGCCACCGTCGCCGCTGTTCCTCCGATGCATTTTCTTCTATGACCTTCCTGCTGTGCGCCGATGCTTATCTATCGATATTAGAGTACACTGCCCATGCAAAATACCGGGCCGCGGCCCAACTCCGAAAGGGGCTCTGCTTTTCGAAGCCGTAATCGGCCTCGCTGTTAGGCATTCAAACTAATAATACGTGGCAGCAGAGTCTTTATACCGACGAATATCCCTTCACGGCAAATCCACCATCGCAGCTAAGTGTTTTATTAGCAAAGCACAATCAACTTCTAATGTTCAATTTGCATAATTTGCGGCCAGTAGAGGAGAGATGAAGAACTGTCCGAGCGGCAGAGCATTCCTAAGGACGAATGTCGGCTTAAAAAGTCTCGAAGCGGCAAACAAAATTTTTAAGATTTGCTGGGAGAATGGACGGACGGACGGATGGACGAACGGTGGGGAGGAGGAGGAGGAGGGGGATTAAATGTCGGGGAAGGAGTGAGTTTGGGCTTTAGCGCAGGAAGGAGAAGCCCCGTGAAAACAACGCGGCGGCAGCTCATTCCCCGGCTTCTAGCGAATGTCGACTCCACACGAAAAGCATTTGATTGACCGTAATTACATCACACGTGGGGATGAGGACCCGGGGCAGCGAAGGGAGGACGCGGTCTCGGCTGCACGACGACGAGGGGGCGCCTGACTGGGAGGGGGGGCAGGGGGAAGAGAAGACGAGGAAGAGGACGATTGCGAAATCGGAAAGTTAACTACGCGGCTACACGCGAGCCTCTCTCGCACTCACACGCGCGCACGTGCACGGGGATACATGCACGAGGTGCATTGAGCCGCTGTGCATCGGACTCGGACAGCGCTCCGCACCTCCGGAGGAAAAGTCCGCGAAACTTGTACGCATCGGAGACGCGGAACTTGTTAAAATATTTTTCGTCCCATACCGAGCACGTACGCTGCTCGAACAACTTATTCGCTCGCTCGTCCTCGGCCTAACCCTTTTACCAAGGCTCGACGTAGGCAGAGATGATGATGGGCTCACGCGACCCTCGATCACGCACTTCTTCGCTCGACGAGCTACACCGCCGAGATATTTTCCCGCGCGTCAATTGCACCTTTGCAGTGCGTGAAAGGACACGCGTCCACGGTATTTCCTTTGCGCTCTATCCCATGCTTGTCCCTCTATCGAGAGAGAGAGAGAGAGAGAGAGAGAGAGAAGAAAATTACGAGCACATTGTGTCGCTTACAGCGGGACGACGTTATTCGTGGCTTCTCGCAAGGATCACAAATAAATATCACAATGCAAAATAGACTCATTTGGCGCATAAGTTATATTAGCCCGAAGCGTAACGGCGGCAACGGGATGGGGGAGGAGGGGGGGGGCACGAGTCGATTTAAAGGCAGTCTCGAAGCCTATTTAAAGGCAACGCGTATTTACTCGCGCGATCCATTTCCATTAAGTAGCGTGTAATTGGCCAATAACTTTACCATTATTAATTCATCGGTTCATAATTCAAGATTAATTAGCCCCGATCGCTTTGTCGCGCTTATTAACGTAATCCCATACCCATTACGTTGAATCGCATTGGCTCTAGTTATAATGCGAGGAGCGCGTATCCTTCCATGCCCGTCCGAGAGAATTCTCTCTCTCCTCCCACCCCCTCCCACCACCCGCCCAACCACTCCGCATGAATAAAAAAATCGTTTTACTTTCATTGCCGCGAAAGCAGAGAATGGGAAGTTATGATTAAGCTAACTGGTGGAGTATCGCGAATTGGACCAATTCAAAGCTAATGGATTAAAACACGTTCTTAATACTCCATTTAAATTCATAGAAATCAAGTAGTTTCACAACGGCTTTGTGGCGAGCGGCAATGTCCCCCGCCGACGGAAATTAGTCAGCGCTATTACGATTCCATAAACTAGAGCCCCTAGGTAAATCATTGTTTATAAACAATTAGCTTATAAAGGTATGTGCAGAGAGAGCCAAGCGCGTGCTATCTCTCTCTCTCTCTCTCCGTCTCTGTCTATTAGTAAGTATAGAGCCGCACTTAGGCGGCTCGTTGCTTAGGAGCTGCTGCTGTCGTTGTCGCTAATGGCTTAGAGGACAATTGGATATTCGAAACAATAAAGTGCCGAGAAAAAAGTCTCGCTGCTAGGGGGGGGGGATATCTTTGCAATTGCACAAGTCCTTGTACGGGAGCGGAGGAACGGGCAGAAAGAAACTTACGGAGCCACATATGCGACAACAAGAAAGCTAAGCTTACAAATGACAATTAGCCAATGCGCTTGGCAAAGAATAAAAATTGCTCGTGCAACAAGTTCGTGAGCGAGTTTTGTATTAGGAGTCGTTCTCTCTGCTCACGGTAATGTGAGCAGTTTGATCTTGTCTTTGTATCAGCGGAGAGCGAATGCAGTGGTTGCGTAGTTTTTAAGATCCAAGATAAAAAAAAGTCTTGCCCGTCTGCAACGTAAAACAGGACAGATTACATACCGAGTCTCTCGCCGCTCTCTCTCTCTCTCTCTCTCTCTCTCTCTCTGTCTCTCTCCGTCTCTTCACTCCGTCGTTGATCCTTCTCCTTCTCCTTCCCCTTTTCCAACGGTGTAGACACGCTCGCGGACCCCTTCGCTCCCGGGTGTAAAGCAGTAAAGTACACGCAAACATTCTAAGAGGAATTAGAAAAACGTAGCGCTGATTCGTGTAATGTATTAATGTATTAAGTGGAGAGCAGCAGCAGCAGCAGCAGCAGCAGCAGCAGCGAGGACGACAAGGACGTTAGCTTTGATTATTACATCTGCTTTCCATTTCACTCTTATAACGAATGAGCGGCTAATTAAAAATTCCTCTCACAGCGACGGACAGTTTTTTTTTGCTTAAATAATAACGATCAGGAGCAACGAACGAACGTCGGATAATATTCGTATGGAAATGCGCTGTCGGGTTAGTAGTGGTGATGCCGACAGAGTGGCGTAATCGCGGGGACATGGAGGGAATTAAAGCGACCCTAATTAAAAGGAAGTTAAGGATCTGGTGACCAAGCGTTGAGTTGAGTAAGATCGAGTAAGGGGAGAGAGTTGTTGTTGATGTTGTTGCTGTTGTTAGAAGCCTCGCGCGCTACTTGCGCAAATTATTAGGAAGGTCTTGCTTAGATTTGACTCAGCAGCAGCAGCAGCAACAGCACATCGAACGAGATAGACAAGGACGGAGGGACTGAATTAACGTAACCCTTAGAGGGTAGATTTTCATTAGGGAGTTCTCGATGGTACGCCTAATGCTTATTCCGGTCGACGGTGAATTTAGATGATCGCGTATCCATGGAGGAAATTCATATTTCCATAATTTAATCAATCAATCAGAATCAATGAGAACCAATGAGAATCAGTGAGAATAAGTGGGGAAAGAGTCGACGGTCTATATGATAATAACTTTTATAGCTCCATCTCTCTCTCTCTCTCTCTCTTATTCGGCTGTCTCTGATAAAAAGAGGGTAATTTCAGGCTCGTAGAATAGAATTTCTATGAATTGTATGTCTAAAATAACATATAATTAGTTACTGCGGATGGACGGGGCGGGGGCAGGCGTCGTTCCACCCCCGCGAGGATGATCGCGCGGCGGGTCGGAGGGTGGCGGCAGAGCCGAAGACAGGTATTTTCCGTAGGAGAAGGAACACGAGTCCGAGTAAGGAAGGCAAGGCAGTCCGGGCAGGCAGGCGGGGTGACAGGCGGGGAGGCAGGCAGGCACGAGTAGGAGGAGGAGGAGGAGGAGGAGGAGGAGGAGGAGAAAGAAGCCCCGGTCACGGACAGAGTATGTATGAAACGGTAATTCAGCGTCTCGCTCGGTGGGTGGACGAAGGAGCGAAAAAGAGCAAGAGAATCTCATTTGGAGGGGCGCTTCGAAGGCTCGGAAACGCTCCCGGACAATTTCGCTTATAGTTATAAGCTGCTAGGCGCGCGCGCGCGCGAGTATATAAAAATGAGGAATAGATGCTGCTTGGCTCTCGGGCGCATTGTTCCAGAGGCGCCTCCTCCCAGCCGTCGTAGCGCATATAAAGGGCCATAACTGTAATCCGGAGCGCGAACACGAATGAAGCTGCGGAGGCAGGTGATGGCTCGCTCTCGCCTCTCCCCTGCTTTCAGCGCATAGAAGTGATACGGCCCTCCTCGAGTCGGCGGTTCTCTGTAGCTGCTGCTGCTGCTGCTGCTGCTGATGCTCCTGCTGCAGCTGATTCTCCTGCTGCTGCTGCTGATGCTGCTGATGCTGATGTTGACGTTGCTGTTGCTCTTGCTGCTGCTCCACGCGTTTCATACTCGTACTCGCTTGGCAGTCGCTAATGGCAATCTGCGAAACATTACCGCGATTACCCATTCTCTCTCTTCCCTTTCCTCCGGCCCATCCCACTGGCCCAGCTCTCCTCCTCCTCCTATCCCCGTCCTCGTACTCCTCCTCATCATATTCCGCACGTCACAAAAGCCGTAGAATCTCCACCCCCTGAGATCCTTAAGCGCCAGGGGCTTCGGATATTGCGTTAGTTAGCTCAAGAGAATGAGAGAAAACGAGCGATCGGACCTTCCCTACTCATCTTCTTTTTATTTCCCCTTGTTGATGGATGTGCACTCTCGGCGCCACGTACCCCGTGAAAAAATAAATATTCAGGAGAATGCAGAGAGGATCTGAGAGACATATAAGAATGATAGGGGAAGGGGGAAGCTGCCTCCGCGCATGTACATCTTCTGCCTCCTCTTCTTCTTCATCTCTTCTTCTTCTTCTTCTTCTTCTTCTTCTTCTTCTTCTTCTTCTTCTTCTTCTTCTTCTTCCACATCGTCATGTTTTTCTTACCATTGCGAGAAGAATGAGATGGCAAATTATCCATTATTTTTCAAAGCATAAGTAAAATATTACGCAAAATATATTTTTGCGTCCATTAGATGAGCTCGTAACGGGACAACCTCTCTCTTAACTTAATTCACAATAAATGAGCGATTTATCTCCCGGAACGCTTTACGTAAATAATCCTGCATACTTATAATTAAAATTTGTTTAGCTTTAAATTAATAAATGCTTCTTGTAATTTTGTCACTTATTACTTATTGGCTTCGTTTACATTTCAGACGCTTAAAAGTAAAAACTTCTTCAAGTTCTTCTAGTTGAATGAGTTCCTTATTTTATAAATTTCCTAAAAATACTACTGTCGTAAAATATATTTAATTAATTGGATAAAATTAATTAATTGTTGATAATTTTCGAGGCTTTATTTGCGTAAGTTTGTACGAATTTTTAAAATGCGCCACTCAAGGAAATCGATATCTCGCAACTCTTTATCCGCATATTTATTTTAAGTGCGCGATTAAAAATAAGACTTTCCGAGCCGTAAATATTATTAATCATGAAATCGCGTATCCGAATGTTACAGTAGTTACGGATATGAAAGGTCAGCCGTAACTTTTAGAATGCCAAAATATTAAGATCGAACTGTAAATTCTAGCGGAGGCTTACGCTCCTTTATAAATTTATATCGGTATGAATTTATAAGATAAAATTTAATTGCGACCAGGGAAATGGTAATAAAACTTTATTGAAACGAGGTAAATGATTCGAACGATTAGAAACTAAATTGTAATGTAAAAAAGAAAAGACAGAGAGAGAGAGAGAGAGAGAGAGAGAGAGAGAGAGCAAGTAAAGTCAAACGTATAGCATATAAGAATTAAAAATATTATTCGTTTAATAATTATCGGATGATAAAAATAATTACATTTATCTAAGCTGCTTATCGTCTACATTTATTTAGTAGCCAATAATTAAATAAAAGATATAGCTTATCATCTCGCCTAATGTAATAATTTGTAATGTAATATTTATTTATAGTTAAACGCTTATATCGTAACAGATAAACACATCCTTAGAGATACAGAGGAAGTATATAGCGAAGGTATATAGAGGCCATTGGCAAAAGGACTGGCTCGATGAGAAAAAGGACACAAGTTGAGTGGGTGAGGCGGGAGAGGTCCGAAGTAGGTGGGCAGACGTAGGAGAAAGACCGTCCAGGCCCTCCACCTCGAGAGAGAGGCTGATACGGCGCGGAGAGCCGAAGCGAGAGAGAAAGGGATAAAAGGAGTACAACAACGATATATTACTTGCGCGGCTCGTGACACCTCACCTGCCGCTTCCTCGTGGGTGGATCGTTTTCTGCTACGCTCTCTCGCTCTCTCACCATTCCTCTCTGGCCCCCGGAGGCCGCCGACTCCTCGGCAACAAAGTGCAGCGCGCGACCCTTCCGCCGAGGAACCGGTGCGATCTCACGTGTGTCTGTCTGCTGCTGCTGCTGCTGCTGCTGCTGCCGCTGCTGCCGCTGCTGCTGCTGCCGATGCTCCTGCCGCCGATGCTCCTGCCGCCGTCCCCGCCACCGCCCTTCTCACTGTCTGCGTGTGCACACGTACGCGAACCAGCTCCCACCCATGCAACTCTACCCAGAGCATCCTGCTGCACTTCATGCTGCCGCTTCGCGAACAATAAGACGGAGAGAGAGAGAGAGAGAGAGAGAGAGAGAGAGAGAGAGAGACGGCGAGAGGGTGGGACGGATGGAGGGAGGAGGGTGTAGAGAGAACCGGAAAACAGTCGCGCCGAAACTCGTAAACGCGCTACCAGCGCTTGCTCGTGCAAGACGAGATTATCCCAAGTGAGAGAGATGTGTATCGGCATTTCGGATCGCTTTGCGTGCATTGTTACCTTCGTGCTTCTTCTTCTTCTTCTTCTTCTTCTTCTTCTTCTTCTTCTTCAACTTCTTCTTCTTCTTCTGCTTCGTATTCCTCATTTTATTCCTCTTTGTTTTTGCTGGCTCTGTCGTTGTGTTGCTCATTGCCGGGAAAGTGCAGTCCCGCTGATGAATAGCGGGCACTTTGCATACGTAATAATACCGAGGATCGGAAAATTCCTGCCGGCTATTATTTTCTCTTATGGATCTCGCAAATGTCTGTGTTTACAGCCTATCTAATTCTACCTCAGATCTCAGATTTCATTTTATTTATATATTACTATACAATGTTTTCCTTCTTTCTTTCTTTTTTTTTTCGCTCAAAACGCCATCTATGCATTACAGTCATACGAGAATAAATATAATTTCTTAAACCGAGGATTATAACAATTTTACCTCCGAGGATCATCTTTCCTTCCTCTTAACCTAATCTTAACGAATACGTACGACGTACAATCGATTACATCCACGAAAAAAAGAAAGGAAAAGGTAGAAAAAAAAATCATTTTATGTCTACTACAGTTACTGGTAATGCAAGCGATTCTCCCGTTGGTACGTAAAATTTCTTTGACCTTGGCGCCTTTCTAAGCCAATGTAAGAACTAACCCGATCCCAGCAAATACATGAATTTCATCAATCAGCATATTATCCGAGCGAACCCGTGTACTTTCAATGTATTCTTCCTTCGTTACTCTGACGATCGAGCGAATTCTCTTTTATACCTTTCCTTGCCAATCGGTAAAGAAAATAGATCTTTATATTAAATTTCATCGCTTGTATTGTGACGCGCGTAAATCCAATGCCCTTCCAATTCATAATAAATTAGAATTTTAATGAAAATACAACAACTTTCCAGTAGTGATGTTTGATTGGGATAAGTCGTCTCTCTGTAGTAGCGCTAACACAATCGAGCAATCATCGTTGTAAACAATGTTGCTTTAAAGAAAAATGTTGTTTTAACCAGTGGCTGGTATTTGATAATGTAACGTGCGTTACATTAATATTATAAAGTCCAGCTATAATCGATGGGGAAAAAAATGGAAATGGCAGAATAATACGTATTTGGAGATTGATTTACATGACAGGCACGGCAAGGGATAGTTTTCTTTTTTTTTTTTTTTTTTTTTTTTTTTTACTACTAATCTATCGAAGCAACTAATGCTCATAATGGCGATAATAGCGAAAAGTTCCTTATAATAATCCCCTGGCATTCGTAATAACAATATAACGAATAAAAGAAATTGAATGAATAAAAATATGAAATAAGCCAAATAGATATATAAAATGTACTTTGGCAATTCATGCATCTAATATAATGATATTAAAGTCATTCTCTAATGTTATCTTTTCTTTACTATTTGCCATTGGGGAGCAATCTCCCTACTCCATCTACTCACAACAACACGTCAATACTTCAATTTATGCATTTAAAGACAAAATGCCGCGGGAGCGCGCGGGAGGCAGAGAACGAGATAGAGAAAGGGTGCAGAGCGAGAGAGAGCGCGAGTGAGAGAGAGAGAGAGAGAGAGAGAGAGAGAAGCGCGCGAGTAAGCGTCGACCGGCCGAGGAGGAAAAGAGATGCAAGCGAGCTGATAAGCGAGCGAGGGCGGGAGGGCAGGGGCCGAGGGGCGCTCGCCCGCGAAATGTAGAACCGTTGAGCGCGCTCGGTCGGTGACGAGGACGGCCACGGTTCGGCGAGGGGCGGCGGGAGGGAGGGGGGAAGGAGTGCCGAGGGAGAGGCCGATTGAGCGCACCGCGCACAGAGTGACTCACCTTTAAAGGTTTCCTCGGTGCAGCGTCATATATTATATATATCCCGCGAGTCGCCAATATAATATTATCGTAAATCGCGTATCGCGAATTCGCAACGGCGGCGACTGTCCGCGACGAATGACTGAATCGATTTAAAATAAAACGGCCGTTTGCACTGTTAGAACGGCGTCGGGGCCCGTTGAGAACCGACGAGGCTCTGCTGAGATTACAAAATATCCCTCATCGTCGATTAATACGAGCATCGAGCGCCTCCATAAGAGCAGCCCCCCCCCCCCCCGTCCCCCGTCCCACCCAGCTCGCGGAGCTTTTATTAACGCGCCGGAGCTAAAACTTGTCGCGGATTTAATGACAATTTCACTTTTGGACAAGGGCTCGGCACGACTCTTATCTCCCCGATTATACCTGGACATTGCCTCGAAATCGAATTTATACGTTACGGCCGTAATTATTACCCGCGTTGCTACACTGTCTTTTAGCGAGCTGCTTTTGCTTCGTAGCCGAATATCCGAGACGGCCGAGTAAGTTTTTAGTAAGTTTCGCTATTGAAGGAGGCCGGCCAGCGTATGCTGATTGGACAAACGACCGTCGCGCCGCTACAGATAAGCGATACGTTGCTTTCATAAGGAAAGGACAAACTGCTCTTGCATAAAAAATGATCCGAAGCTTAAGAATGCCCGTCTGTCTGTCTGTCTGTCTGTCTGTCTACCTGTCTGTATAATGTCTGTGTAATAATGCCTGTATAAATCCATTGGGCGACGCGGCGCAGCTACGGAAACCTGATCCCAGCCGAGATTTTACAATTTATGAATTTCAACAATTGTCTTAATATTTTATACTTTATTAATAGGCCTGAAATATCTTTGAGCAATGCTATTATTGCACGTAGTACCGCAATAAAGTACGCAGGTGAACAGAATTGGAAATGGAACGGCTGAGCGGCGGGTATTTGTTTTTACGAATGACCTGGAGCGAGAGGTCCCGAGCTTTTATAATAAAAGGCTCCGTTTAATTATTATCAAGAGATTGCTGATGACAAGAATACGGTGAGGAAGGATGGGGGAGTTGGGAGTGGGGGGGGGGGTTGAGCAACGCTGGAAGCAGCTCTAGCGCGACCTCGGACAATAAAAACGGAATTTTTACGTAAAAGTAGTTTACTCGCTAGATGAGATCTTGCGAGCGAGAAGCGGGAAAAATGAGAAGCGGGGCTGCTCATTAAAATAATAGCAGATTATCAAGAGCCGGGTGACAAGTTAATAAATAACGTTAAATAATAGCTCGACTCGGGACTTAGAAAGTCCTTTTCACTTTCACTCGCTTGATATTCGCGTATGGTCGAGTGAGGGAGGGGAGGGGCGGCTTCGATCGCGGACATAAATAATAATCTTGTCATTCGCGGCTTATCGCCGACTTCAGATTTAAGGAAGGGGCCAGAGGTCCAGAGCACAATAATAATAATAATAATAATAATAATAATAATAATAAAGGAAAATGATGGAGTAAAAATGGTAACGGGCGGGACGAGGGGAAGTACGAATACAGGAGGGATAATGCGACGAGGTCGGTAAGACGATGGGCGAGAGGGAAGTGGGTTGCTTGCTGGTTACCGATTGACCGGCGGCACGGGCGCACTCGGGCGGGGAGCAGCATGCGCTCGCTACCCCCTCCCGCCGTCCCTCCCCGTCGCCCTTACTCATCGGGAGGAGGTGGAAAAAAAGTCCCCCGGCCGAGATTATGAATGGCCGTAATAATTCAATCGAGCCGCGTATTAGAGGCGCTCCGGTAATTCGTCATGCGCGGCGGTCGCGGTGCCTTCCCCACGACTAGGCTCGAGATTTTCGAATAATAATCTGCCCCGAGAGGCTTTATTATTACCTCGATCGGCTCTCTTGACTCTAAGGCCAGTGGGCCCCGAGAGATAAAGAGATCCGATCGCGGGTGGGCTATTCGTGGATTTCTTCGCGGATTTCTTCGCGGATTCTTTCGCGGCACCTCTGGCGAGCAACCATTGAGAAGTCACGTCCCCGTCCCCCGGGTGAATTAAGTGCAAGCCCTGCGAAAAAATCCTCTTGAACGCTCGTTAATTGAGCGACGTAGGGGCCCGCGGAGTTAACTAATCACCCGGTACTGTTATATCGCTCATTCATTATCTCCCGCCCTTTTTTTCTTCTTCTTCTTCTACTTCTTCTTCCTCCTCTTCTTCTTCCTCTTCTTCTTCTTCTTCTTCTTCTTCTTCATTCTTATTTCTCAGAGCCTTTCTGCTGCTGCTGCTGCTGCTGCTGCTGCTGCTTTTCGCTAGTCCAGGTACCCTGTGCTCACTACTACTCACTACCTACCTACCGACCGACCGCCAACACTAGACTCCACCTCGACTCATTACTTTTTGTATAAATTACAGACACACGCACACCCGGGGAGTGGCGAAGGGGTAGAAAGTGGCGGGTGAGAGAGAGAGAGAGGGGGGGGGAGAACTGAAAGCGACCGGGATTTTTCTATCGGGACCGGCATTCAATGGACCGTCCGTCGGTCCGTCTCCTTCCTAGGATATCCATCCTTTCAGTAATTAATGGAGCATCGAGATCCTAGGATACCCGAGCTGGGCATTACCAACTACGATGATACTTAACCTTAAATAATATTTACCAATAAACGATATTAATGATATCGAGTTGATTTTTCTTCCGATCCGCATAGACGTCTCCTCCTTCAGATAATGAATACCGAAGGCTATTATATAAAACGCTAGCCTCTGCCTCTCTCTCTCTCTCTCTCTCTCTCGCGCTTCACTCCCCCCGCCCCTCGACAAGCCGCTCTGCGATAGCGGTGCTCAGAGACGCACTTACATACCGCGCGTACAATTATGAGAACTCGATCTTCGGAACACGCCCATCAAAGCACGAGACCCGCCGAATGAAATACTCCGCGGGCTCTATTCCACTTGTCAAATTCGCCGGGAAATTAAGAGGCAGCCTTTACCGTATAGGGGCTGAGGAGCGGGAGGGAGGGATACGGATGCAAGCGCGGGTCATGTTGAATACTTTCCGCAACCATTCCTCCTCCTCCTCCTCCTCCTCCTCCTCCTCGCATTCCTTCCCTCTGCGCCAGAGTATGCTACATGCTCTTATCGACTACTCGAGTAATTTCATCCGTTCGCTGGATGATTTGCGTCCCTAAGGATTCCGGAAAAATCCATCGGTCGCGCAATAATTATATTATTCATATAAAAAGCCTTCGGAGACGTCGATGTAGGAACGCAGAAGCTCGAGAACGACGGGGACGTGGGAAGCGGTCGGTCGCTCGCTCGCTGGGAGATAATTCGAGAATTTCGCCGCGCAGCGCGCCGTCCAGCATCAAGTGGACGGGTGGGGTGCGGAGAGGGGTGGTGGAGGGGTGGTGGTACGACGATCCGTGAAAAGAGAAGCAATGCGAATCTCGCGTGCACTTAGCCCTCGTCGCGGAGATATCGCGATGCCGCGCGAGTGCAGTCAAAACGTCGTAAAGAAAAAGGGCGTCACGACGATACGTCGAGCGGGGGCGGGGGAACCGAGAGAGGTTGGCATGCGAGAAGCGCAGCGGGAAGGGGGCGATCGGCAGGACACCTGTGCGTGACATTTCATTAAATTCCGCCGGCTCGGGGAAAATACTCATTTTATTTACCAGGGATACTCGAGAGATCGAGTAACGCGTCCTTTTGCCGTCCTCCTCGGACGTAAGAGCGTAAGAGAGAACAAGAGGGGGGCGGGGATAAGGGAGTGAGAGACGATATGTGAGCGCGATAAAGGAGAAACGCGGCGAGGCAGGGATAAAAAGGAAACGGAGGCGATAAATGTTGAAGAAGTGAAGGAAGGATGAGGGAGCGGCGGTGAAGCAGGGCGGGGAGGGCGAGAGTGGCGACGGTCGCGTCGTCGTCGTCGTCGTCGTCGTTGTCCTTGTCGTTGTCCTTGTCGTTGTCATCGTCGTCGTCGTCGTCGTCGTTGTCGTCGTCGTCGTCGTCGGTCGTACAAAGTGGATTCATTACAGGGGGACGACGCGACGCACGGAATCCCCGGCCGCGAACGTATGCGTCTCGAGACGTCCTGTGCCTCTTCGGCCGTTGCTTCGGACGCGGTAGCTCTCGGAGATCGTGCTCGGGAGGGAACGCGAGCCGGACATTAGTAAGCGTCCGGGAATGCCGTGGGACGCATTTAACATGGGTAAAGGGGTCAAGCGCGTCTTCTCCTCGCCGCCGTTCACCACCGCGTAGTCCCTCTCGGCGGCCCCCCCTCCTCCGAGGTGCATTATTCCGCCAGGCCTATCTTCCTCGAAGACACTGGCTTACTTATGATGATTCGGCATTTTCACCAACTCCGCCGACCCGGGGACATTGAATCCTTTCACTACGGGCTCGAGGTGTATTGGTGAGGCGCGCGCGCCCCAGACACGAACTCCATACCGACGACCCCCTCCTCCTCTTTCTTGCTCCGATTAACGAGCTCGGCCGACTTTTCGGCGGGATTTCCTTACGGGCATTACCGCCACCTTTCCTCGTGTCACCTGTTCGTCCCGGTCGTTTGTCCGACTATCCCCCACGCCCTACAATTCTACCCTAAATCGTAAATACCCATCCACTCGTGCGAGGGCTTTGCTCGAACCTGGTATTTTAATTAGATTTTCTAAATCCGTTATTGCGTAACCCTACTCTTCAAATGTATGTAGTGAGCCATGTGAGCTATTGTACTCCATAATATTTCTAAGACATTTCTAATAAATTTATACTACCGAAAGGATTTACGGCCCCCGATTAGCAATTCACAGTCACTCAGATATTACAACTATTAGTACAATAATTATTATTTAACAAATAAATCTTCGTATTATGAAAATACAATGTCTTATCAATAAAATTCCGAGTAAAAAAAATGCTTATTATTAATTCTTAGGGGATTTCAGTAAACTGAATATGAAGTATCAATAAAGAAAATCGTTATTCTTAATGTGAGCGTGGCATCTGGACGTTTATTGCACATATTCTTTGTATTAAAGCTGAAAATGTGATATAAAACGGAATTGATTCCGTTTTATCGCCATTTACATAATTCAATATGTACGTAAACAGGCATGAAATTTATTTAAATCCGAATGAGTGTGCTACAAGAGCCGACTCCATGATATTGGGACTCTTTTGTTGTAAAGTCAAAGCATCATATTCTAAGCTTCGTCTGGATTTACGAGTTAGATATTAAATATTACGTTGTGAGAATTCGTAGGATAAGTAAAGACAAATACTAGTTCACTGTTTATAGTGAATATCAGTCCTAATCTCAACTAAGGTAATTCGTTCTTGGATCCTATGCAATATAAACTGTCGATTTCGGAGACAAGTCGAGAGGAGTTAAATCTCTAATTTACCATTATCTATAATTATTACTATTATTAATTTTAACATTCTAATGAAGTATATTCATAGGCTAATGAAATTGAAGTACCACTGACTCGGATTAATATTTAAAGTAACATTAGTCTAATCGTAAATAAATGACATAAGTGGGCAGATTAGGATTGGACGTTTCCGAGGACAACGATGACAAGAGAGACAAGTTGTTGCCGCAAAGCTATGAAACTCTGAGCTGCCTGAGAAACGAGAATAAAGGACAGATCCGTTATAATATTGCGTAGGATATTGCGTAGAGTAAGCGCGAGAGGGTCATAAATATAAATATCGGATGGTAAGGCGGTGGACGGTGGCGGGGCGAGGGTGAGGGGGCTGGGGGAGGGGGGATTGGCTGCTTGAACCCGTACGTCCTTGTCCTTGGTGAGCTCGGACATCCTCGTGATCAGAGACGCGGATAATTAAAGATATTATCGGCGGTGCGTGTCCTCAGCCAGTGCGTGCGGCTCGTTCGCGCGTCGGTTATCGGCGGCCGGCGGGGCAGGAGGGAGGCGACGGCTGCGTACTGTATTGCAGAACTGTAACGAGAACACGGCCAGGAAGTACGAGTAGCGCGCGATATAGAGGGACGGGACGGGGCAGGATAGTCGAAATCGGTCGTATAAGATAACTTCGGGGGTGGGGGGGGGAGGGGGGGGGGGGAGATAAGTGCGTCGGACTCGGCTGGGCTACGCTCCTGTTATCAACGGCTAATCAATACAGTGATTTAGCGACTCCGCGCGGACCCCTCGTCGATGCACCTGTGCCCCAGATGCCTGCAAATCTAAATTAATTACTGGAACGCACGGAAGATGTTTGTGCCACACCGACTCGAGCCTCTTGTATCTCTTGGAATTTCGGCTCCTCCCTGCCCGGACCTACACATGCTCGACTCTTGCCCTCACGTACACCGTACGATTCCTACGGTCTTGAGTTTTTCATTTTCCAAAGAAGAGAGCGCAATTATAACGGAGATAGTTGGTAGGTGGGTGGGTGGGTTGGTTGGTTGGTTGGGGGGAGGGGGGGGACCGACTCGTAAGATAACTTTCCTACGAAGTCAATAAGCACATCGGCACACTGGGATCTGATAAGACTTGCTATCTATCTCGGAGTGAATATTCAATGAAGCCGAGGATCGTTCGGAGGATCGTTCGGAGGATCGTCGGATAGCGCAACTACAGCCAAACAACAGCTTGTACGAACGTAAACGTGTAGCATGAAATTCATATTCGCACGAGAGTTCTTATATGTGATTAATGGGCAAGTTCGCCCCGAGGGCTTAATAAAATTTAGTCGGAAGCATCGGGAGCTTCGTTCTCAAGATTCTGGTTAAAAAAGCTACTCGTGTCCTCTTTGACAGGACCACGGCACAGGAGCTCGGGGAAAGTGGCCGGAAGGGGGGGAGAGTCGTAAATCGCTAAAATATCAGCGTATCGACGCTTTGACGAGATAGAGAGAGAGAGAGAGAGAGAGAGAGAGACCTAACGAATAGTGGAAGGAGGGGGAGGGGGAGGAGGAGGCGTAGAAGATCCGAGATGAAATTGGTCGGGGGAGTAGAATTTGGATGAGAATCGTTGGCAGGGTGTAGAGGATCGTCAGAGAGAGGGGGGGAGAGGGAGAGAGAGAGAGAGAGAGAGAGAGAGAGAGAGACAGCTTTCTCGGGTAGAGAGTCGTGCATCGATAATTAAAGTCCGAAATGGTAAAGGTAGCGCGCGGCGGGAGATTCGCTCGGTCACCCGCACCTCGACTCGGGTGAAATCCCGGGGTTAAGGATCCCTCGGAGCTTTAAAGGAACGGAAGGACGAGATCGCGAATGATTAGAAAGAGTCGGTGGTCGGTCGGTCTGGTGGCTCTCCTTTACATTTTTAACCTCGAACGTAATTGGAAGCGGTGCTCGTAGATCGATCCAATGAGGATTTAACGCTCGATAAGGAGTTCGGCCGAATCTTTGCCAGGATCCTCGGGCGAGCCTCCTCGTTTACCTCCTCGTACTCCCCTTGGCTTGCCCTTAATCACTAGCTCCCCTAACTACTCCGGGCAGCACGATTGCGCCGGATGCTGTGCCACCGTTGCTCTCGACGACGCCGCGGCATCCCGGATCCCCAGAGCCCGATGATAACCATTAACCCCATGCTTTCATCGCCGAGAAGCCGAGAGAGCTATAGATTTTATAAACGCCCCTCCCTCGCCCTCTCTCACTCAGTCTCTCTCGTTCTACGGGCCACGAGACTCCTCAGTCAATAATTTTCTCGATCCGGCATAAAGCTATTTCCTCCTCTATACGCCATTTTGAAATACGATCAGACGTTCGAGCAATAAAGCATGGCAAGGCCAATGAAACGGAGCTTTCCCACAATCGCAAGCTGCTCGATAAGCAGACGCTGTCGATATGAATCGGGTGGAAGCGCGCGGGCAGGCTCGTCCTCCGACCTCCTCACCCGGAGGGACGGACCTCTTCCCGAGGAGCAGCAGCAGCAGCAGCAGCAGCAGCAGCAGCAGCAGGAGGAGGAGGAGAAGGAGTCGCACGTCGCCAGCGCGTATTGAGCCATCGCGCACCTTCGAGCGGATCCGGGATCTATCTGGGAGAGACGTCGACTGCTCGTCCATAAAGCGGAGGCCACTGGCTTTCCCGGTAGAGTACGTTAAAGGCCCATTATTTACCCTGGCGGACATACCCGGCCACGGCTTTATTGCCCCCGCTGTTTATTTTACGGCTTTTTACCATTTTTCAGACTCGCTATCCTATCCTACTACTGCTCTCGCCTACCGAGCTTGCTTGCTTCCTTACTTTATGTATCGCGCTACTTGTATATATCTCCTACTGCTAACTGAACCCCGCCCCGTCCCTCCCCTACATGCCGCCCGCCCACCGACCGCCGACATCCCGCAACGACCGACGTGGCCGTCGCCATCTCCTCCGCGGCCGGCTCGGGACTGGCCAGGTCTTACTCAGCGCACGGCGCGAGCCTACGACCAAATTGGAATTAAGTGCCCCATAATTATTACGAGTCTTTAATGAACGGCAATCGGACGCACTCGTACGAGCGGCGGACGATGAGTTATCGCCTCCTAGCTCCCTACGATAAGGCCCGCTGCTGCTGCTGCTGCTACTTGCCCACCTGACTGCCTATCTACCTGCCTGCCCACATCCTAATGCTTATTGTCAATTACATAAACAAACTCTGCCCGTACAAACACCACGAGACAACAACATCTTCCGAGGATTTATCTTGTCACGGAGTGGCGTTTTCATAATCTAACGCTAGCCCTGGTCGATACTAATAGCTTCATTACAGCATCTCCTGGTGCTCTTCTTTGATTAATTTCTCCACCTCGCCTCCACGAATTCTTAACGTATGAGGCAAAGGTTCCATTGGATGGGAAGGAGGGCGCGCTTTGTCGGTCGGACTCGGTTGGACGGCCGGCCGTAAGAAAAAATACCGAAACCGCAGCATGGATTATTTGCCAACTCGATATTTCGCGGATACTTTTACAAGTCCTTAAACGAACGTCTCTCTCTCTCCCCCCCTCCCCCTCCCCATCCCTCCCTCGTCCCTTCAACCGTCCTTCAAGCACAGCTATGATAAAGTACGGGCTGACAGGGCCTTTATTCGACTGCCCCATGCAGAGCAAGTGGCGCGGGCTCGCAAAGCTCCGACTGAATTAGATAAGAATTTTATTGCCCAAGCTTGATTTAGAAGAGGGAATGACTCGCCGGCTCGTGAGCCGTTGCTCCTGACGTTGTCCTGCCGTGGCTGCTGCCGTGGCTGCTGCCGTGGCTGCTACTCCTCGATACACGGCATTAACAAATACCTTATATATAACGTAATTCACTGCTCCCGGCAGGAGAGCGACTTCCGCGAGAGCCAGAAATTAATTTATACGGCAGAGCCTACATTCCATTGGGTGACCCTCGGTCGCGAGGACAAAACGCCGTACCCGATCCAGATACAACGAGACCCCACACCCCACCTCCCGCACTCCCCGACCATCTCTTGTCGGGGATATGCAATCGGGACAGTCGGAGTCGCTCGGCGCTGAAGAAGCTCGCCAACGGCCAAGGAACGTGAGCTCGGTCGCTTAAGAGAGGGAAAACTCGCGCGCTTATCCTTGGGCAATGGCACGAAAGGACGCCGTGGTCCTTATGCGGTGGCGACGGCGACGGCGGTGGCGGTGGCGGTGGCGGTGGCGACGCAAGCCGTGCCGTAGCTTCCAGTCCGCGGCTTTACATGCTCGAATACAAGTACCGAGTAGTAGGTTTATAAGTTGGAGCGGCGGGAGGGGAGCTCTGGCACGACACAATCGAGTCGGTGTAGGGAAATCGCGCGTGGCTAAAGCTTTGCTTCTAAGAGATAGAGAGAGAGAGAGAGAGAGAGAGAGAGAGAGAGAGAGGGAGGGAGAGTGAGAGTCAGAGGGGCGAGGAGGGGAGCGGAGACAAAAAGCCGCACACGGCTCCATAAGTTGACCCGGCTCCAAGGACACGAACCGATCCTACCCCGTAGCTTGTAAGACTTCTTGTGGCTGCTGTACCAGTTGCAAGTCTCGGTTGAGTTAAACACCCAGGAGGCAAAGGTCAGGACGCGGGTATACGCGTGCACGTTCGACTTGGGTACCACCACCGCCACCGCCGCCACCACCGCCACCGCCGCCACCGCCGCCCCCGTTGCCACCCGTAATCGGCCCAGTTACCCCACGCTCACCCCCGCGCTGGCCTACCTGGCCTACGCTATTATTATCCTCGATACCGGGGGAGGCGCGGATCCGTGCCGTCGCGTGTCCGACGTCCCGGACTCTGTCCACGATCATGCACTCGGCCCAAGTTCCGATTGTACATGCTAATTTTGCGGGCTCGGTTTGCTTTTCCCTCCAGCAATAATAATAACATGCTCGCGTCTCCGCTAATTTTTAGCTGCTACGGGCGCCGGAGAGTGGGCTCGGGCCCGAGGGAGGGCCGGGGAGCCATTCATATTCATGGGGCTAAGCTATGCGGAAGCCTCGATCGGCCGAGTAATTTTATAAATTGCCATGAATTTATTAACGAATTCTTTCGGTATCTAAATTTAATCTGCCCTCTGTCCTTGATCGTAATTGCCGTCACTTACTTCCCGTGTATCACGTGACAGAGGTAGCGCACCGCGGATAAATCAATCGACCGGAGGATTTTCAAGTGAGCCACTCTTGAGTCTAGGAGCGTCGCGAATGCGCGGCAGCGAAATTTTTCTCTGCATTTATGAAGAACGGGGCTGACCGATTAATATCTGCTGGAAAACGTAATTCTACCGCAGGATAGATATATTATTTACTATTAAAAAATCATTGTCATTAATGGACCATCGAACGGCTGCATTAGCAAACAGAAAACACTTTGCGGGCACATTAAGTTAAGAAAGGCTTCCACAGTCTAATTAATAAATTTATGCGCGGTAATAAAATATATTAAAAGAATTTTGATTTTTCGATACTAGGCTGTAATGGTTATTTATGCAGCTAAGCCATCCAGGAGATCTCGAAATGAATTAACGCAATGTTCGATATTAATATTGTCGGTACTAGGCATACTTTTACAGAATAAATTGCGATTCTCTTCATCTTTAGCATTATCTAAAATTGCAATCTTACTATCAATAAATAATAAACGAAATGGCCCAGAATAGTTAATAAATTTTATTCATTGAGACTTTACGAAGAGGGCGGGGGTGAGTGAGAGAGAGAGAGAGACAGACAGAGAAAGAGAGAGAGAGAGAGCGCACGCGGCAGACAGATAAAGCGCGAGTGTAAAAATCATCTTAAAATGGCTAATCGCTTTCTCAGTACTATGGCTTTAAAGATAATGAATATGGTAGCAGCCGACCATATTCATGCAATGCCAATGAGCATTAAACTAAGGATAACAAAATCTCGAAAGAATAATCTACTTTGCGAAAGGTAAGCTGCGAAATTTTTCAACTTACAACAGTTAAGGACATTAAGGAAAAACAATAAATTCACCCTTTAATTATAGAGATAAGTTAATAAGAAAAATGTTAATTGCCTAATTAGAATTACTTGGAACTGAGCAGATTAATGAAGAAAGAAAATTTTTCAAGCTGTAAAAGCAAAATTTATTACCACAAAGCACTCAAAGTATTATAAATTATATAAAAATCCGCCTCGATATATAATACCGTATCATAATAATATAATATATACGTTTTTTTCTTCCACGTGGTTCTTTATTATTAATAAAATTCAATATTCTTTTATTACATTATTAAATAAAAGTATACGTACTGTTTGAGGAAATGCTGCCAACTGCAGTTGCTTGACTTTGTATCGGGGAACATGGCTCTGAAATAACATTTTCTAATATCAGTAAACTTGGACAGAATATTAATGGCAGAGGCATCGTTGCTTGATAAATAAATTATATTGGAATCGCGCAGAGGTAGCAGTTTCACTAAGAGAATAAAACTTGGAAACCCATATACGCATTATACATGTAATATATATATATATATATATATATATATATATAAATACGTATGTATTAAAAAAAAATACTTTCTCTCGTAAGAAAAAAAAAAGAGGGAAAAGAAGTTTTATGCAAATAAATATTACTTCAACCGTTATCTTTTCCACTATTTTCAAATATTTTATTTACAAATGGATTAATATATTTGAAATACGCTAAACAGAGAAGCTAGAAACTGCTAAATACTTTTGAACAAATAATCATTTGTTTGAACGTTCGCAGTTCTTACATTTTATGCTCATATTGAGAAATTAAAAAAAAAAAAAATATTTTATATTTTATATAAAAATTTAATAAAATAATGAATTAAAAAATACGAAATAAAATTTAATTATTTAATCGCAATAACATTATAATAAATTTTTGTCTTATAATAATGCTGAGCCGAGTGCACTTGTACGGAGCGTATAGATTATAAGATGAAATTTTAATCGACTGGAGGGAATCAAGATAACCAATCAATTGAATGTTGAAGCCTGCTATTATAACCCAATGAAATATAGTATTATTATTATTATTATTATTATTATTATTATTATGCTAGATCCCAAAGAGACATTAATACGTAATTCTTTGTTGCTTTAAGTAGAAAGTACTCGTTTCATTGTTTACCGTTTCTTATTTCCTGATAAATCACAGTACTTGGGCAAATAATTTAATGAGATTTACAAAAATTTTCTTTCCTTCCCAAATGATTCATTTTCGCCTTTGTTATCCAAGCTTTTTAAATAAAGGAAGCCAGTGTTGATTAACGAAATAATAACTTGGTATAATAAATGTTTAACATGTACAAACGAGCATTTATTACAAACGAGTAAATCGAATTTCATTTCATCTGATTATCTTAATGCAATCAGGAATTACAATAAATGCGTCGGTACTTTTTCAAGTGCAACGTTCATACGTGCCCGCAAAACTTTTACACGTACTCGCGTTAATAACAATCGTCGACGTGCGTATTAAAGCCTCGGGTGGGGGGAATAAAAAAAAAGAAAAAGAAAAAAAAGATAATACTATTATCTCAATGAGACAATGAGACATGAGATGCGCGCGCTCGCTAAGCGGGTGCGAGCGGGGCATGGGGAAGGGGTTGTCGGAGCGCGGGGTCGGGGGCTGGGGGGGGGGAGAGAAAACGAATCCGGATAATAATGCAGAATTAGAAACTCCTAGAAATGATGTGGAAAAAATTGCAAATGAATTCTGTAATAATTAAGTAGGCTTGACATACAATTCATAACGAGTGTGCGTACGAGTCACATGTTACAGCTACTTGATTATAATTTTGATTATATTAAGACGTTATTTGCTAAGACATTTTAAGCAATGCTTAAGAATATTTATTTCTATGTAGCCTCGTTCAATAAGATTACATACCCAGAAGGTACGTTCATTTATAAGGATGTTTATTTATGTCCGAAATAAATTATGGGATAAAGGCAATATTAATAAGAGAGATCCCTAAAGAAGTACCATTGCGGACAAGATGGAAATTGTTGCTTAAAAATGCTTTAAACGACGCGATCTCCAACTCATTATTAATTACGCTTAACGTTGCACACTGAATCTTTCTTAATAGTCATCTTACGGAATGAGATATTTTCATTCGAATTTCATTCGAATCCGACCCACCCATACACCCAGCCACCACCTCTCCCCCACTTTATGAGATTTCCTATGCAACCGTAACCATATTATTTAAAGCTGCAATACGCTTAAGAGAAAGAAAATAGATAAATAAATAAAAACAAGAAAAAGGACTTAAAAAGGAGGGAAAAAGAAATCCTTAATTGTAAAAATAGTAAATCCTATTAAGTTAATTGAATCTGAAAATCTTTTTCAAGCTCCGATTATCCATGCATTATTACATATAATCGATAATGGCCGTCTTCTGATAGCCATAAAACTTAATTATTTTAAGCTTTCATAATGAATTATAAATTACAGGAAAGAATGGTAACGTAATATTTATACACGTATCATTGTTTATGGGATTCTCGTGGTTCAATCGAAAGTTTGTGATTGTAGTATACATTATCGGAAATATCGATGCTCGAATAATTCTAACGAAAACTAAGTCTTTTTTAATAATTAAATCCGTTAACGTGCAACAAATGAATAATGTCCATGAGAGTCGTAGATAATTTTTCATTTCCCATTAAATAGGAGAAACTCGTTACAATACGGAATGAAGACGTTTCTTGTGATAAATATCATATTGTGTAGTCGTAATAATGAAAAGAATAATTATCCAAATGATGATTCGAAGAGATGGAAAATAATATATTATTAATAGTGAGCGTAAATTTGTTTTAATAATTCTCTTAAATCATAATAATTAATCCAGTGGAAAGTTGACTATAGAAGCGGCCAAGTTATGCGGAATCCATTCGCTTATGTAATAAATTTAAATAATTGACGATATATAATGATGAAATATTCGACTACTGGAAAGATAAAGGATTTAAAGTTTTTAGCTCAAGTATTTGTTTAATGGGGGACGTTGAGAGACCCGCGGTGGATGGCAGCGCCGGGGTTGGGAGCGGGGGAGGGAAGGAGAGACTACAGGTAGGAGGAGGAGGGATATTGAATAATGTGTAAATAGTCGGCTATAGAAAAAGTATGCGAATAATGAAAGCCGGCCGGTTCATTACAATAAACTACTGTTAACGAATGGCTAAATAACTGATAATTATTATTAATAACGTGAAGTAGACGTCCAGTGCGTGTGTGTGAGAGAGAGAGAGAGAGAGAGAACGAGAGAGAGCAAGAGGGAGAAGAGTCTGATGCACACGTAAGTCGAGTCGATTTCAGAAAATTTATTTATCATAAGCGAGCGCAAACGGTATAATAGGCCGGCCGACACAGCTCGGATCCATTGAAACGAGATATAGGAGTAGAGCTCGATAAAAATTGCATTATTCCCATAAAGTCTAATGGCGCGGGGCGCGGGGCCGGGACGCGGGGCCGTGGCGCAGCCAGGCCTCTTCTTTAATCGGCCGGCGGCGAGGGACGGGGCAAGGGGGGGGGAGCAGCAACAGTAGCCGTATATTGGGAATGGGCGAATGGGGGAATGGTGGGAAGTTGGGGGAGGGGGGTAGGGTTTATCATTCGGCGTCGGGGATCGAGCCGTCAAGCCCGAGAAAGCCTTGGGAGGCAGCGTCGAAAGTATCCCGGAACGAGCGAAACGCAAGGAGTCGCTGCTGCCGGCACCGGGGCTCCCGCCGTTTCCACAGTCCGCAGTCGGCTCTGGCAGATGAGATGGTGCTGCTGCCCCCGTACGCCTCGGCCGCCGCAACGATCGCCGAGCGCTCTCGAGCATAACCGACCGGGGCGTGTGAACGCTGTGACACGCGCCGCTGTCGCTTTCCTTAATCGCCCCGGGGATAAAGAGCGCGCCGGCGCGGGCACCTACCTATGTGCACCTATGCTCCTTTCTCCAATTTCGTTGGCGGCGGGGGCGGGCGGCGCGTTACCGCGCCGTTTATTGTTGAGCGACGCGTCTCCTCCCCATCCTCCGCACCCCGGCCCCCCTTCCCGCCAGCCGATCCTGCCGCGGCGCACCCGGGCCGTCGCGAAAAATTCCAGACCTCTCCGACGGCCTCTTGTGGGAATCGCGCGCTCTTCATTGTCCTCCTCGATGCCGACGACGCCGCTGCTGCTACCACCACCACCACCACCACCACCACCACCACCACTACTACTACTACTACTAGTAATATTAATGCCGGTGCTGCCGCTGACGCTGCCGCTGCTCTTCGTCGTCGGCGATCATTGCGTCATCGTCCTGGCGCGACTTTCCTCGCGCCGTATTATTCCAAGCAAGCGGATCAGGAGCAGAAGAGAATAAGGGCCCTCGTACTGCTTACTTCTCTATACGTTTTCGGCGAGAGAGAGAGAGGGAGGGAGAGAGAGTTTGCCCGACGGGCACGAGGACGGGAGAGGAGCCCTGCCCGTAACGGAGCAGATCTACTGGCGTTTCCTTTCTCCGCTAGCAGAGAGCGGAAGAGATTAAAACCTGGCTTAAAAGTCGTTTGCGGAGTGGCACGATGAAGTGGCTCGGGTGGCGGTGCCGGTGACGCTAGTCCGTGGCAGCAGCGGGTGGGGTGGGGGGGCGGCGGCTGATCCAATGGCTGCCGGCTCGGGTTACGTGGCCGAGCTTACGTAAAGTAAGCCGGGAGCCGGGGTAAGACATCGGCGGGGGCGAGGAGAGGCTGAATCGAGCCGAATCGGGCAGCGTCGTCGTCCGTTTCGGCGATCACGAGGATCTACGCGACCTTTCTATCTAACGGGCTCGGGTCGAAGCAATTTTCAGGTTTAACGTCCACCGCGAGCCCATGTATACGCGGGCCCCCGGTAAGAGAGCGTGGGCTCGGAATTCCTCGGCGAGCGGTACGCGACCGCGCCGTTAATACATGGGATAATCGAAACGAGGAGACGACGCGTGTAAGCAACCAGCGCTTCGCCGTGGAAAATATTTCCCTGGCCTTCGAGCCTGGGCGAGGCTCGTTTTTCCAATGGCCTTTCCCACTTCTCTGCCTGTTTCACTGCCGTTTTCCACGCGTTCCTTCGTTTAAATTAATTATTCCTCGGGCAAAAGTGCTCCCGCGGCGACGAATGCGCCCCCGAGACTTTTAATGGGACATCAAAGGCGCGCTGGTGCTGATGGTGCTCGTGGTGCTGGTGGTACTGATGGCGATGGTGTAGGTGCCCACTTGGCGATTATGGCTATATTCCCCGGCCAACTATCGTCCCTCCACCCCGTCCGCTAGCTTCCCTACCGCCCTACGTGCCACCGAATCCCATCGCGGCACTAAAGCGCCTCCTCCCAGGGCCGAGCAGGTACCGAGAGCAGGTACCCGAGCTGCTGCCCGAGTCAGCCAGAGTCCTCGGCTCGTTAATCAGGCTCAATGACGACCGCAACGCGATCCGTTAACGAGCCTCTCGTAGACGAGGGGAAAACCCGGAAGTTCTCGAATGCTGAAGCGGTGTCGCGCTCCTCGGTCGGAGGACATGAGGAAACGACGACATCGGGAGACGCTGCTGCGATCGAATGCGGATTGGCCGTCTTACCGCCCAACACCCCACCCCACCCCCTTCGCCCCCTTACCGCAACGCCGCTGCCACCTCGACGCAGCCCCTGACCCCCATAATGGATAGCACCGCTCGGAGCTCGGATTTCACGAACCCTTCCGGGTTTTTCTTTGTATTTTTAATTTCTCTCCACCTCCTCCAACCGCCCTCCCTCCGCCCGGCCCGCCACTCTCGTTACTTATCGAGGCGATCGGAGCTCGACGAGGAACGAATATCGGTAGTACACGATTGTACAAGGCTCATCGGGATTCGCGATCATTAATCGGCGATCGTCCGCCAGGCCCATTCTGGCAAACGCATTTCAATATTTATAATGGAAGATGGGCTGGACCGACCTGCTGAGTCGACTTGCCTGTCCTCCCCTCCCCTCCCCCCCATCACCATCGCGGATCCAATCGTCCCGCACCCAATTTACCGTTAGTCGAGTAAAAGGCCTTTTATATCGTTATACGTGCGCGCGCGCGCGCGCAACTGCACCGCTTAGCGACATCGGCGAGTAAATTAGGAGACGGGGACATTTACCAGAGTCGACTTGGCTCCATTCGAATTATGATAATTGGCATTACGGGATTAATTACGCCCAAACGGAACGTCCACCCCCGCGCCGTAGATCGCACGTCCTCGTTTGCTGTTCCGGTCAAGGGAGCGACGCTCCTCCGGCTATCTACCTGCTACCTGACCTACCTGGGCGCATGATTTTAACCGCGTATTGTTAAATTAAATTAGCAGCCGACGGCCCGAAGGGAGCGGGACGGGAGATAAGGCCGCCAGTGGAAAGGAGTACCGTTAGGAGCATTTCTGATATCGGCTCATTCCGGTCAACGGATCTAGAATGCAAATTCTTCATTTTGCGCTCCTCGCGGACAGTTAAGCGCCCGAGCGTAATGACATCGGCGCTTAATTATCCCTGGCTACCCCTGCCCCGTTGCCCCCACCCCCTCAACGACCCGACCGTCGGACAATGGATTTCACGTGTTCCCGGACTCGAGATCGTTACCCGCTACCCGAGCCGCATACCAATACCTTTGGTAAATATTGGCCAATATTTATAAGTCAGCGCTAATTGAGAAAATTAATATCTAATGCACAGAGCACAAATTACCCAACCGCCTACTTTTCATATTAAACTTTTGGACTTGCTGAAAATTGTTGTTATTGAGCCATTAATATCTTATAAATCTAGTTTCATATTATCGGATAAAAATTTAAACTACGCGCTTATAGCCTCATTGCGAAATCCAATGATTTCCATCTACGTTTCTTATTTCATATGCCACTAACCGTTGAATCCCAAATGCATAAAGGATATACGTACATAAGCGCGTGCACGTGCACGTGCATATGTATTTGTAGTAATCTAAGATTGGTCGAATTTAATTTCGAAGCGCATATTATCTCTTAAACTTTTGGCTGCTAATAATTTAATGTCAATAAAATTTTATGTAGAAGAAATTTCATGTTATGTAGGATTTTATAATATATATACATATATATATATATATATAGATGTTTGATCGATCCGCAATCTTTTGCGACATCGCGTAAACTTACAGATATATTTTACCTTATGTCTGGCTCGTGTGTGTATGTCGCTCGATATACATAAGGCAAGCTACACTCTAAAACACTATTATTTATAATATTGCTGCTCGCTAACCTTTCAATAAAACTAGTCTACAGAAATTATTCAAAAGTAACTGGTCGTCGGACTATTGAAATCAATATTAATTATGAACTACTTAAACAAAACAATAAGAAAATAAAAAGAAAAACAAAAACAAAAATAAAAAAGAACGGAAAAGAACCGTTTTGAAAATAAATGTATAACGATACTTTCTCTTGTCAAGCTTTTAAAGCCCGTGATAATAACTGACGTAACGCTAAGTAAAAATCTTGATATCGGAGTGATAATTTTATTCGAAAAGTTTCACAACTTATTATTGGCTTCCATTGTAATTGGGAGCATTTATCCTTTCTAATAAATAAGTATGTAGGTACGTAACGTAGGTACATGGAGCGTTGTGTATCGGAGAGAGCATTAGCTTCTGGGATTAGTAAAACAAAGACTAACGCCTATTCCTTTGTCATAGGCATTGCCCATAGATCAGTTGAATCCTTTCATTTGATAGAAGCTCGGCTAAGCCGAATCAGAAATCATTGGTTGTTGTTGGAATCGTTTGTTGTAAATCGTGATTACGTAAAGGTAAAAATAAGCTCTCGTAGATCGGCCGATAGGGATTCCCCGTAGAGAGCGTTCCCATGAAAAAGCGCTGATAGATCATCCAAACTTCCAGGACATTTTTATAATTATAAAATAATTATAAAATTATGAGAGCGCAATTAGGATTTTTCTCTCAAGCTCAATGAGCGTGTATTCGATCCCGAGCTCCCCACCCCCCCGCCCACCCACCCCCCGAGGGGGCCGATCTTCTTTTCTCCCTTGGCATTTTGCATATCGTCATCCCGAGGTATAAGGAAGGACGAGGAGAGAGAACCAGCTTACGACGTATTTTGCATACGTCACGCGACTGATTTATACGCCCGGAGTAGAAAGACGCGCGACGTTCGGCTAATTAAAACGGAGGAAGAAGTAATATGCCATTGCCGTTGAGGATCTGCTGGAGTTCGACAGGGGCAACGTTAATTACGCCCGATCCCCTTTGTCCGTAAATAGTAAATAATAGTAAATAAAAGTAATCGATCTGCGAGTGATCGAGGTCCCGGTAAATAAGGAAAATAATTTGAATTCGATAGGAGGAGGAGGAGGAGGAGGAGAAAGAGGAGGAGAAAGAGGAGGAGAAAGAGGAGAAGAACGGTGAAGCACGCACGACCCATTGAAATTCAAGCCTCGGGTCGTTTAACGCGGCAGATCGCGCGCTCCGCTAATATGATTTACGCTTCTAGATCCGATGATCCTTACTTAATGCCGCAGCAGCTCCTCTCCATTGGCCTTTGGGAAAAGGTTAGAACGCGCCGGGGAAAGCGGATCGTCGCCGTGGTGGCGAAAAATCAAAAGCGGGCTTGCCACCTCTCGCACACTCGCGCCCGCTCGTACACACACACAGACACACGCACACAATATCCGCTGTGCGTGTCGTCATGGGAGAGTATCGTGTAAATCTGCCCGGGACGCCCAAGATATCGCAGGCCGCGCGGATTAATAACGCGATAAATTTAGCGGGACCCTGACAGCGAGGGTACGAGGCACGTTGTAGGTGTTCCAGGTGAGGCCGACTGCTCTCGAGCTCTCCCACAGACGTATATGAGCATTTTTAGCCGATTCTAATGACTGACTGTGTCCGACAGCCCGCACTCCCGCCTCCCACCCCCTCCCACACACACACACACACACACACGCACAAACAGGCCCTCTACTAACCGCTACAACCCCACCGGCGTTCATTATGTAATTGCGCAAGCTGAAAGTCCCGATTCTCGAATGTCCGGCAAATCGCATCGCTCACACATCCGACCCTGCACTTGGCTATCTCGCTCGGCTCGCCGTTATTCGCGCCGATACTTCTGTATGCGTGGGTGAGGTCGGGGATCGTGGGTAGGGGCCTGGTGAAGTCGCTTAACGTAGGCCGCGGCTCGGTGTCAATAGGACAAGTTATACGGTGTCATAACAAGAGTCTGCATATGGGCCGCGGCGTACTATCCGGAATTAATGGACTAGTAGTGATGATCTCTCTCTCTCTCTCTCTCTCTCTCTCTCTCACTCTCTCCCTTACTCTTTCTAGGCTTATTCTCGCTTTAACGCGGATAGACGTAGGAGCGATTGTTTTCCCGGTTTGACTCCGGCCCGAGCCTAACGACGCCAGTGACGCAAACCTCTCTCGCGCACTTGCCCTCGCTACGAGGAAGATAAGAAGAAGAAGAAGAAGAGAGAAGAAGAAGAAGAAGAAGAAGAAGAAGAAGAAGAGGAAGAATAAGGTGCTCGAGATAATTGCCGCTATCGATCCTTCCTCCATCAATTATCACTCGATCTCGCTTGATCTAGAGCCTAGTTATCTGGTTATAAGCTCATTGTTTTTTAATGGAACTTCCTTTCCTGTAAATATCTTAAAGCCGGGATTAATAGTCGATCGTTATGTAGGATCGAGGGAGGCTCTTCCGACTCGGGTCTCGACTTAATCATCCGGCCAAAACCAACAAATCTGGCGTATTTCAAATCGATCGAGAGCGACTCGAACGTTCTAATACGGTTGACCATTATTCAAGCCCCTCCCGCCCTCTCCCCATCACCCTCTCACGATCCCCCGGTGACGGCGACGGTGGTGGGAATCAAGTACCTCCAGTTGCTGTAATTATCTTTGAGGCGCAAAGTGCTGAATATTATTACGCCATTAGAAAGTCCGCTTTTATTCTCCATCTCATTTAACGATGCCCACATGAACTTACTCTGCGTACTCTAGACAGTGTAGGAGACTCGCTCGCCCGAGGTTTCAAAATCTTTTTATACTCATCCGCTTAACCGCATCGTAATGACTAAAGAGTATTATTTAAAGTTTGGCTGCAGGACCGCAAAAAGAAACGAAAGAGAAAAAAACGCGGCCTTAAAACAACTCAATACGGCGTATTCGGGCGGCGGTTGGAGCTCGAGGTTGAGGCGAAAGGACGAAGAAGGCTTGGGGCGGGGGGAGGGGGGGGTGACACATTATTTCAAGCGCATATTTTAAGGTGGCGGTGGCGACGTCGGCGACGACGGCAACATCGAGGGGGGAGGGGGCTCGATTTTATTCATGAGAGAGCCGGCGTCCGCTTGTCAAGCAAAAAGGGTCTCAATCCTCGGCGAGTAATAAGCCTCGCATTATGTCAACCCGTTACGCGGACAACCGTTTATTAAGAGCGCGTACGGGGGTTGCGCGAGATACCAATAGGAGGCCGCCGTTTTGCATAATGCAAAGCAATCAGGTGTGACGAGTTTTTCGGAACAGGTGTCTCCCTCCGGTCAATCACTTCCTTCCTCTCCACGCTTCCTCCTTTTCTTACGTCCACCCGTAAATTAATAATCTATTTATTGGTCAACTCCTACCGCAACGAGAATATCCCCCCCCCATCTCCGTCCGATAACCCCTCCCTCTACCATCATCACTCGTTATCCTTAAATTACTCTTCCGGCCCTCTTTGCCTCGTACTTTCTTATTTTCACCCTTTACCTTTGCATTATACACCTACCTAATACGCAATATACCTATATATACAAGCACAAGCCCTGGACTTTTCTGTTACGTACGCATTTTATCTTTTTTGCCAACTCAACGCTTCTTCGTCTTCTTCTTCTTCTTCTTCTTCTTCACCTTCTGCTTTTTCTTCTTCTTCTTCTTCTTCTTTCCTATCGTTACGCTTGCTCGTAAATTTCGTTTTAAGCCGACGAGAAAAAAAGTACGCGCTGTTAAGAAAATTAGGTATTAATAAACGTCAATCAATATGAGATAACCAAGGCTTTATAATATATAAACAAATATTGTATTATTTTATATTTATTGCAATACAGTTTGCTAAATATTATAAATTCCTTCGTCATTTAGCTCGGAGGTAATTAAGTATAACCGAAAAAAATGCTACGAAAAATTAATTATAAATAATTATTAAAATGTAAATTTATTTATTTAAATAAAATTTACAATTAACTTTAATAATATTGAAAATGCAATAAAAAAGCTAATTTGTTAAGATATTTTATTTGCGCTATGCGTAAATATTCGCGTTGTTGACTTTCATTCGGAGTAATTATTTTGAAATATTAATTTTACATTTAATAACCAAGTACTTTGGAAATATTAATAATATCAATAAATGAGCGGGTAGTGGTAGTGCCATTAAATAAACAGTAAAATGAATATACATCATTTTATACAAGCGATAATACGATCACATTATTTTAATGTGCCTGAAACGTTTTCAAAATATTAATTTCAAATAATATTATTCATTAATAAATTATTATACAATTAAAATTTAATAAAAACTTAATTTATAAGGTCGATTAAGTAGTAGTGTTGGCTAATCGATCCTATTTATGTAAAGTAAAAAATTCTTGTCATTCTGTCCGGTTTTATTTCTCTGCGTATTCCGTATTAGCAGATAATCAAATATCAAGGAATATTTTTAATACTTTGTATATAGAACGAAATCGTTATAAATTATGCCTTTCTTGCGTGCTGAAATACGTTAGAATAAGAAATAATTGCTTTGTCACTGGAAAATTAAATTAAATTAAAAAAAAAAAAAAAAAAGAAGATAAATAAATTAATAAATAAAACGTCACGAATTACCTGTTGCGCCAACTAAACTGACTCGACTCATTTAATTTAGTTCTGCATATACGTATATATTTTTTTTTACAACATTTAATTATTGGCTTTGATATGCCGAGCTAAATGCATAATCGTAGAGGAGCTGTGTGTTCTTACAACATTATTACTTAAATTCACTTTGGTCAACTATGTGTATTGCGATAAAAAAAGAAAAAAAAAGCTTATTTATAACGAGCCTTGATATGATTTTCTATATTTTGCAAGCGCGTTGCCATTTCCCAATTAGTCATTTTGTCAAAAAAAAAAAAAGAAAGAAAGAAAGAGAAAAAAGAAGGCATTTAACGAGCGATTTTTAATACGTATTCCTAGTTATATTATTATGTTGAGAAGATTATTATTATTATAATGGCCAATCGAGATAGAAGGAATAAAAGTAATGTACTTAATGGCGTTGCGCACCAAGTTCTAAATTAAAGCGACGTCCTCGTTGTCCATCGTTATGATAAAAACATCTCGTTATCTACATGTTTTATCATTCCTATTTCTTCATTCTATTTCGTCATTTTGCACAAACGAGCGGAGGACATTAAATGGCGTCTTAAGAAGTGTGCGTTTGTTTTTCACTTTCATCGAAAGAGATTATTCGGGAGGCTGGCATTATCCGACGACTTCCCCACCCCACCCCACCCCGCCGTCGCCGTAAACGACATCGACTATCTCTTCTATTTCGAGACGAAAGAATGAGAGTCCTTATGGAGGATCGAAGGAAGCGGCAGATCGTCGGGGACAACGAAACTGTCTCGTGCGCTTCGGGAGCGGGGAATTAGGAAATTCGCGAGGCCGCTTTAACGAACCTGGCACGAATAATCTACGGCATAAGGGCGCGCAACTCGCCAATCTCATAACGAATGCTAATTTTATATACTCTCGCACTCGTAACGTAATGTCCTCCTCCTCCTCCTCCTCCTCCTCATTCTCCCACCCTCCCCGAGCTCTTTACGATCTTGGCTCTCATTTTTATCTCGTTTGGGATTTCGTCTCGGCCATCGGAGTTAATACCCGGCTTCGCTCATCTCCCCCTCCGCCCTACCAGTCTCAGTCGGCGACCATCGCGGGCCCATCATTATGCGCATACGGCGTTTAATTATGCTTAGGAGGACACGGTGCACCGAGTATAAGCCTCTAGATCTGCTTCGATATCATCTCATTGGCTTTTCTCGTTTCGCTCGCGTTTCCCTTTCTCCCTCCGCCGACAGCACTTCACCACGCCGTGCGCCGAAGAGAAAAGCTCGACCGCGCCCGACAACTACTTAACCCCCCCTCCCTCCCTTCCCCCTTCCTACCCGGATTTTTAAATGGCTTTTCAATTTCTCCGAACGCTACGCGTTCGGCATATTTAGAGCATATGTCTCGACACCATAACAAAGTGCGGCTCTTTATTTTTATCTCTCTTGTAATTATGAAATTACCTTGCATGCGGCTGCGCTGCGCGTTCGCATCAAGCTCTCCCCCTGGCCGGCACACGGATACTTCGAGGGAATATCCGTATACAACATTTTCATGGGCATAACTTGTTATGAGTCAGCTGGCAAAGAGTCAAATTAACACAAGTTATGCACAAATAAGCATTTCAAATACTGTTCCCAACTTCCTTTCATCTCCGTTATTTCATTATTTATAAATTATTAATCTTAAACGAGGAGGCGGCGGAGGACGAGGAGGAGGGGCGATAGGGGAGGGATAGGGGGGAGGGGCAGTGACGCGGTGAGATGGCGAGGAGGAGAGGAGGAGAATTAACAAACACAACTTATTTTATTTATTCTTCAAGAGGAACGTGCGCCGCGTATTTTCATAACATGATATCCGAACATGAGAAACAATTTATAAAATATATTCCGATATTATATAATATAAAATTATTTACAAAATGCTTGCCTTCTCCCCCTCCCCCCCTCCCCAATATATTACAAGAGTAATCGCAACGAGCGCTTTGCCCGTAATTAGACATTCAAGAGTATGATAGTTATTAATTTTTTCACCGCAATCATTAAATTACGTTCATTATCTTTGGAATCCCAAGATTATATAATTGCGAATACATCTTTAAGGCACGGGTTACGCGCTCACAACAATATCACATTTTTAGCAGTAGTCTATGTAATTAATAGGCCAGAAGCGCGCGCTCGTTGGCACATAGGCTCAATATCCGTTTAAGTATTTGTTGTTTGATATTACGAAGCCGAAGACGTGAGAAGGTCACCGAAGATATTTCACGAGCTGATGAGTTTGCGGACGGGATGATCCGTTCAGGTGGGCCGATCGCGAGTCGTCGCAGCGGGGACAGTTTATGTCCGAGAGACGGAGAGGGCACGAGGACGTAATGGTAAATCAGAGCGTGTACCCGTGTGTACGAGAGCCCCCGCCCACGAGGTTCGCCTCGACGGGCCGACGGACTCGGCTCGGTCCTTTCCCGAATTGCATTCTCGCAATCGCCCGGAGAGATCGAACGACTTAGCGGGCCTTGGTTGCGCAACCTCGGCCTACGGTTTTATTGATTTCGGATATGGGCAGGCTAATTGAAATCCCACGTGCCCGGGTGCACTGTAGCATAATGGAAAGGGCCCGCGAGCGGAAAATCTCGGCGGCGTTGTGACTTTTTGTTACGTAACCGCCTACGCATCGGCGACGCGCACAGGACACGCTTTTCCAGGGAACTTGTCGATGCCCGGGCTCGGTGCCGATCCCATTTCCCAGTCCGACTTAATTTCGCGCCATTAATTCACGCCCAATGTACATTTGTAGCTGATGTCTTAATGCAAGCGCTCGATCGCCGGCTTCCATTTATTCCCCCCGACCCTCCGACCATCCGTCCCCCCGTCCCGCCGAGCCAGCCTCGTTAAAAGGGGAATTCGTACCGAGAGACCTTAATCTCCTGCTTCCTACAGCTCAGCCCCATTTACCGATCAAATGGGCCTTGTAAGGGCTCGCGCTATAACTTCTTCCCGTGGATTTCTATTGCCCGTCGACATGGTACGTATGCTGTTGTCCAAGCTCGCTTCTTCTGTACGTGGAAAAAATATGGAAATTCATTACATTAGGGGAACGTAAGAGGTCTGGGATTCGATGGATCCCTCGGCGAGTCGCGCTAGTCGAACCGCAAGCGCTAACGCTCCGCTCTTACGATCACGCGATTTGCCAAGATGGGGCCGCGAGGGCCGGGGGGCGCTGGGGCGGACCCACCACGCTAGATCTTTTAATTTCTGGATGCGCGTTTCCGGGTGAGGAGACTTTGCCTCGACGAATGCGCTTGGCTGCTCTGCGGCTCGTTGAAGCGGGTCAGAGGCACAGGGAGGTAGCGAGGGGGTAGGGATAGGGGAGGGACGGGGTTAAGGTTGGGGGGGGGCGGGAGGAAGTAAATTATCGGCCGGCTATCTTAAATCCGCTGTCAGTGGAGAAAAGGTACGGATGAGTGCGAGGAAATCATAGCTGCGCGGCATGGGAGCCCGCGCAACCGTTTAAAAATCATATTAAAAATCCGATACCCAATGAAAATTTGACGCGGTGATTACAAGGTACGGATCCGCGCGCGGCTCGCGAATATTAGCTCCCGATGCGGGGCGCACTTTTCTTCCTCCCGCCGTCCCGCCGCGGGTTTTAGCGATTTTTACAAATTTTTAAAGGCGCGGGGCTTTCAAAATTTCTCAGCCTCTGAGAAATTGATGTTTCAATTATTCAAATGAAAGGTCTCGCTAAATACCTTCTTCTTTCCGATTATAACTTACTCCCGGGGCAGCGATAATGAAGAATTAATTGGAATGGGAGCTCGAAATGTTTGAGATATTAAACGCTTCGACCGCGCTACTCACCCTCCCCTCTTGCCCCAGCCACATCCTCTTTGCATCTTTTGCATCTCCTAGATTATCTCGAAGATGCAGTACCAAGTATGCATTCGACGCCGTTCCGTCAAAGGCACTTTAATTAAGCGCTTCCTTATATAATTAATAGCATTCGAATTAATACCACGAGAGCCGTTCCAGGACTCGTTCCAATTAAACATTTTAGCCACGTTACCCCATTTAGTAATTTTGTCCACGAATGTTATCCATGCATTATTTACGTTACGACACTACAAATTTGTATCGGAAAAATGGGGTTATTAATTTACTAATAATCAATATTGCATCTGGATTAAGGGTACAGTGTACTCGTGTCGTGGCTTACTTGTAAGGGCAGCATTTCTTGAGACTAGAGAGACATTTAAATCATAATCAATAAAGGGATTATAAATCGATAACTCGGTTGGTAATAATTTTCCTGACGGATAACTCGAATAAGTGGCAAAAGCGTTAATTATTAATTAGCTAATTATAAATAACGCGACACGAAATGTGGCGTAGAAAAAAAAATGACTTCTCGCATAATGATTGAATAATAATATTCTTAATAACCGTTATAATTATTTATCATGATTTATAGCCTAAACTAATAATACGCAAGTCCGTGATCGTTATGATCTGCGGAGCGTGGAGTGAAAGCCTAATATTATCGTGGCTGGCGGTAAAAGAAATATGAAAATATTGATCGGAACGGTAAATACGCGGCTACGGGCCTAGCTATCCGTCCGCTCATGTATTAGTAAGTAGGACTCTCAAAATTCCCACAATATATCTTGACTTTTGAAAATCCATTTTCACTTAGCCGGCGCTCGCGCGCGGACAATGAAAGGAGCTGCTGCTGCTGCTGCTGCTGCTGCTGCTGTTGCTGCCGTAAGCGAAGATCTCCTCGTCGCCTCTCCCATTGCGCATCGATTACGCGCAGACGCACTTGTAGAGAAGTCGTTGGTGCCGAGGATACGAAGCCTACGGATTCTCACGGGAAACGCGCGTGAAAATTACGCGCGTCCTTGCGACTTTTCCCGACTGCGAGAACAACGGCTGCGAGGGGGAGGGCCGGAGAGTCGGCGAGATAGATAGATAGAGAGAGAGAGAGAGAGAGAGAGAGAGAGAGAGAGAGAGAGAGTCGATGGTCGGATTTACCTCTCGCGATCGCGAGACTGACATCTCGAGCGCATTCATACGTCGCCGGTGCGAACAAAGAACAATATAAAGCAAGAGCGGCGCCTCTCGACATTCGGAGGGCCGATGTCCGATAATGAAAAGCAACGAGCGACGTCGAGCCGATAATATCGCTTACCGAGCGACTATGACTGACGGCTGTTTTAACCGAGCCGATGATCATTGTAAAAAGCGCTAATAAATTATGCGTATCTGCTAATAAATTTGTTCCCTCCGAACTATCGGACATCTACTCTCTATAATTACGGCCTGTGTAAATATGCTCATTGTACGTGGCGCCCTGCTGATAACTGACTGACTAACGATATACTCTATCCCAACTAGGTGTTTAAATAGAATAATGTATTTAAACGGGCCGATAATGCACGCGCTCTTATTCCATTGGTAGATCGACCCCTTCCCACTGTCCTTGCCAGCGAGCCTGCGACAAGTCGACCATAATCTTTTATCATTACGAGCTGTTGCTGCCGCTGCCGCTGCTGCCGCTGCTGCCGCTGCTGCCGCTGCCGCCGCTGCTACCGATCTCACTAACAATCATACCCTTTTTTTCTACAATGCCACCAGTCGTAGCTCGCTCTACGCGCATTGTGCTCGGAAATTACCGAGCTTGCAGTATTTTATTGTCCGTTCGACTTCTCCTGACAATCACGCACCGCGAGAGGGACGTTTCTGGGACGCTGACGCGCCTTCACCTGTCCGACCGGGTCAGCCAGAGTGCGAAGAGAGAGAGAGAGAGAGAGAGAGAGAGAGGGAATATATTCTTCGTAAGGGGTCTACGACGAAGATCCGTTTATATATTATTTGCCCACCCAGCCTCCTTCCTTCTGATCCTCTATCTATCTCTAGCTAGCGAGCAAGTGTTACTTTTTAGCCAATGATCTAGATTAGCTTCTAATTCGACTTGGGATAGGCTTTGCTCGACCGCTGCTGGAACAAAGCCCTTACACATAGATCGCTGCTGCTTCGATACGAAATAACGATTTTGAACTCGGCAAGGCTGTATCGAGTTGTTCCGACTGAAGTTTCTCTTCCCAATCGCCAGAATTTCAAAGCAAATGCCACAATTCTTACGATTTTATCTTAATAAGCGGCTGAAGTTACCGACTTCGCTACAATTTCGGCAATTTGTATTTTTCGCTAAAACGGCCAGATCTATCAACGTGAGCACGGATTTATACATATAAAATATGCTATTTATAAAAGTGTGCTTGCATCCGACGAATTGCAAGCATTCGCGAGAATAATTTCTCCTCATTTGTATCGGCCGAACGCTCCGAGGACGCTGGTGGAACAAAGAAGGAGCGATCCTCCTCTACCCTGATCTATAGATCGGATCGCGAAACATACGCTTACGCTCTCAACGAGCCAATTGGAACGGTGTCTACTTTACTTTTTCATCTTCTTCTACTTTTTTTTTTTATTTTTTTATACCGATCCGAACACAAAAGCAATCAACGCGCGATAGGGAGAGAGAGAGAGAGAGAGAGAGAGAGAGAGAGACGACGACGACAACAACAACAACAACAGCAACAACAACATTGTCGGATAAAGTAATTTCATGCTTTACAGCGTTGCACAAGAATTTTTATCTCGGGCCGCTTCGATTACATAGAATTAAATCCTATCGTTTCTTTTTATTTCACCCCTTCCCCACCGAGCCCGGCCACTACGGTTTTCATGCATTTTTAATTCCGCTTACGATTCAAGGCGCGCACCCCGAAGAAAATTAATTATGCCACGCTAATGCCACTTGAAGAATAAATTATCGAAGCACGCTCTCGTGCGCGCGTGTGCGTTGATCCCATTCCGGCGTCAAAAGCGCTCCGAAACGGAATTCCGATAACCAAAGAGAAATACCGTCGGCTTATAGAGCAGCCCTGCGCTTCCCGGCAATAGGCGGGAATAGTCGCTCTGCGGCTCGCGAAGGGACGGAAAAATATCAGATCATAATTAAAGATACGTGAGGCGTGCCGATAAACGGGCCTAATGCTCTTTAGGGAATTCCCCAGGAGGTAAGCGGCTCGCGGGTCACGGAGTCCGAATAAAATGATAATTGAGACGGGAGGAGTCTGGTGCCCATTCTCGTGTCATGATGACGTCAAGACGACTACTCACTACTGCTCCCTACCTTCCATGCCCTCGAGCGCACGTCCGCGAATCATACTTGCCCCGGAGAAAGTCAAATATAATAATAATAATAATAATAATAATAATAATAATAATAATAATAATAATAATAATAATAATCCTCATCTGGCATCATTGCCCTAATGGTGGCTCTGCTTTGGCCTCCCTTCGACAACCAAACTATTAATCAATTTCTTTTCACTATTACATGGACTTTCACGTGTAGTTGCCTCACAACCGAGTCCATCGGAATTATTTTAAAGCTGCTTATATACACTTCGCTGCGGGGAAAGACGAAATGAAAGGACTCGACTTCCTCCGGCCCCCCCCCTTCCATTGCATACACGCATGTCATCCTTTAATTAGCATTCGCTTGGGACACTTTTTCGCTTGGGACACTTTTTTTTTTTTTTTTTTTTTTTTTTTTTTTTTTTTGTCGACTCGACGCAAGCGCCACCGAATATTAATTCGGAAAATATTTACTTAGGCTCCCGCTACTTACAAAAACATTAGTTTAAATAAATTCAGATAGCTTTCGACATTCAAGAATTATCTGCTTTCGCTGCCATTGATATTTCTTTTCTGCGTAAACGTTCGTAAGAGTCCATCCATACGCTCCTTAGCTTTAGACCAATTTAAGCGACAATTTTCACAATGCCCGAGTAATTTGCATCTCAGGAATAATATCCAAAATTCCCAGGACTCTTTTGTGTCACGCGGCCCAGGCATATGAAATGCGTTCCCCTCCCCCATTTACTTTATTTATAATCACTTCGTATATAATATGTAAATTTACGTAAGAGTCGCTCTGATCGAACGAGATTCAGTCGTGCTAAAGTAATGATGTATATTTCCGATGTATTTTTTTTCTTCACCCGCACGTCTCTGTGAATGAGTATGATGCAGAGTTCATAGAAGCAACGTTCCGCACAGCTTATGTAATGAACGAAAAATGTACGATGACACCTCAGTATGCACGCGTAAAACTGAAATTCAGCGAGTGAGACGTGAGGGAGTGAGGGGGGGGGAATAGTGGGTAACGTAACGAGAGCAGGTTAATTTCATTATGCCTATTTATATTATATTACATAGTAAGTTGTCTTAAATAGAATAAATATTGTGTAATCTCGGCGGTCTAATCTGTGTGCGAAAACAATTATAATTTACGAGCGAGCCGTTGCAAGAAAATTTATATTTAAACGACTAGCAGCACATAATAAAGTTATTACACGGCTAATTACATATTATGGGAAATATTTTCATCCTTATCGATATAGCGTCCAAGGATTTATATACTCCGCTCTGGTCTCCTACCAAATAACGAATATCGCGGTGGGCTGACTGACTTGCTTCCTCCTTGGCGACGATGAAAATTCGATGGAAGGAGAGGCTCGGGATGCTGCGGGCCAGCTTCGAAGTAGAGGCTTCTCAAGTTGGATAACGACTGATAAGGTGACACGAGCGACAGGTGTACGCGTGTGCGAGGGTGGAAGCCGAGAGTAGCAGTAGAGCTCGTTATTAATACGGAGGCTAATGGATCCGATTGATGTATCGAGCGCGATATGCAACCGAGAATATAAATTAAACAACAAGGGTGAAGGGGCAGTAATGTTTATTAAGAGAAGAGTGAAATTTCTATGCGCGGTTCTCATGATCGAGTGCGCGAGAGGAGGGATCCCGTGGAATTTATAACGAGTTGCTGGGACACGGATTGCTCAAGTTTTAACGACCCGCTCGGATAATTGTATGAATTCTCGACCAAGGCATGACCTGGACCAAACACCGATACTGCCAGCCTCCCTACGAATTACGATCTTATCATTGCCGTGTATTTTTCATTTTTTTTTTTTTTTAGAAAGTATTTCGGAGTCAGGGAGAGCAAATAATCCAGGGAATGAATGGCGCTGGACTTTCGGACAACGAATTGTTTCTCTTTATAAGCTCCGCTGCCTACTCCTCTCCCCAACTACTTGCCAAACTCCGGACTCGAAACTTTTAATTATTCCTCGAAACTCTATATTATCGTTAGACTTTGTCTTGAACAGGGAATTTTCACGAGTTCGCGGGGAAGAGCGCGCGAGCCGTTATCCCGAATAACAATTTTAAACGCACGTTCTTACGAGATTCCGTATACCTTATTCATACATCATGCACGTATACCATTACATTTTGTCTTTCACCTATTCTACAACAAAATAAATTAATAAGCAAATACATAAATACATAAATAAATAAATCAATAAATAAATAAATAAATAAATAAACATACGGTATTAATTAATTACTCTCATCTGCGCAAAGTATCAAAATACGCCACTTAGCTTCCAACATTATAATTAATTGTAATTTCTAAATAATTTATTAAAAACAGCTGTTGTGCATGTAATTGCAAGACTTTGCGTTCAAGTCTGCTTTTCGAATGTAATTATTTAAAAATCAATTTCTTTGTAAAATATTTATGTGAAAAAGTTTTATTAATTCAAGCGTGCCTCGGACGTCGTAAAGCTACATCAAGCCTCGTAGAATCCACAAGATCCTTATCAGCTAAGGAATCTTTATAACTGTTGCCATTATACGGAATTCTATAAGATACAAACTTTTTAATCAAATTATATCACAATTAAATGCTATTAACTGAAGAGAAAGCCGAGAGTAAAAGTTCAATAAATATTGACTACTATTCGAGTGCATACGTGTTCAAGTAGATTTGTCCTGTAATTCACGTATCGCAAACGAAGCTTTACATTATTATTACTACGTCGTGTCGTTGTCGTTATCTAAATGCGTGTGCGTGCGTGCGTGCGTGCTTGCGTGACTGTTGTTTTTTTTCTTTTTACTTTTTTTAATAAAAAAGAATTTTATGGCTTTCCTTGGAAACTGTACATCTACTGTACATGTGGGGAATGTCCTTATTTGGCCTGGAGATAAAGGCCTTTACTGCTAATGATCATGATTAAACAAAATGTTGAGCATAATAATCTAAGAGAGTGTGAGTAGTTGCCCGTGACTTGTATAGCCTACATATATTTCGGGCCGATAAATTTCAATGTTCTCGACGAAATAAGAGCTTGAACTGTATAAAATTTTCATAATATAAATTGACACTGTTGGCGCGTATGATGGCGAAATCATAACGAAGCCGCATCATACGCTCGGGCCCAATGTCATGCATGGCCATAAAATTTTTACCCATACAGCTAACCGTAAAACTCGTGTAAGTGTATATCAATAGAGTACAGTTAAGGTCAGTTAAGTATATTCAAAGGAAATCAATAGGCAACGTCGTTGTCGTGCAGCATCCGCTCCGAGTTTTATCCTTAAATATTCGTAAATATATGGCGATTTACAATATCTCCTGGAAAACTCGTACACGCGTTCCGCGGCTGGGGGAATGCATTAAAAGGAATACTGCGCGGCACGTATGTGTACAGTCGCGTACAACTTTAAGGGTCGTATTGAAAAAAAATGGTTGAGGCAGGCGGGAAGTCTGGGAGAGCACAGTCGGTACTGATAAAGCGAAACTTCTCTCGACGAGAGATGAAGGACATTTGTTACGGTCGCGCGCTCCCCTGCTGTTTTTCGGCAGAGGAGGAGGGGGCAGCTGATAATCCCGACAAGGGCTTATCGTGCAATACGTACAGGGGTTAAGGTGAGGGGAGGGCGAGGGGGAGGCGTTCGGTCCGATCGGGCTTCCGACAAAATTAGCTAAGGACGTCACGAATAATAGCCGAGGTCTCCACGACGTCTTCCCCCTTCCCCGCGAATGAGACAGCGATAGCGCGAGCGGAGGCTTACTAATGGGCTTGGTTAACGGTAAAATTAGCTCGTGCGTCATGGAAAAATCGGCTCCGATAGCGTGTTACAGATTTTTCGCGCTTCTTTGCCCCGGGCCTCCGGCGATTCGATACAAAGGCAAAAGTCTACATCCGCTCCCCGCGCACGTCGAAATCATCAATCAATGAGGCCCTAATGGAATATCGACCGTTACCGTCGCCGTATAATGGAACGAGCCGTAGGGACGAGTCGCGGTGACTTTCTCCTTTCGCGAATTCGCCATCATAGAGCGCGAGATGCTGATGCTTTTCCCATTCCTCGACCCTCGAAGAAAAACGGATTATCCAGCCGGGGATCGTACTCGGGATCGTACTTGCGATCGTACTAGGCTTCCTCCTGAGCGCCGTTTTTTTTATCTCGACGCCCATGCGCGCCCGCCCGCCCGCGCGTCCCCAAGAGCTCGCGAATGCACGAGAGAATCGTGCACCTGTCTCGCGTCCTCGCGCGCGGCCAACCGGGCGCGCCCACGCGCATCCACGTGTCCGTGTGTACGAGAGTCCGGGATACGCCCCCACCCGTTCCACTCGCTCGCTAGATTTTCTCCGGGATCGCGTATCGGGCTTTTGTAGCCGGAGACTGAGGTCGTTCTTACCAACCGGCGGCCAACTTTCCTACCGCGAGCGAATCGTGACGATATCCGTCAATGACAAGGGCAAGCTGCCCCCAATTACTACCCCCACCGCCCGTCCGTCCCCCTGCCACCTCTTCGGATACCCTTAATTTTCTCTATTCGCACTGTTTTTCCTGTCCCTCCTCCTTTTCCCTCCTCCTCTCGATCAACTTTTCACGACGTTCTGCAGCACCTATACGAAGGAAAAGGCAATCCACACGGACAGGGAGGACCGTCCAATTATTCATCTCTACGAATACGTCTACGAGAAAAGGAGAAAAGGGGATCGGGGATCCCCGCGGTTAATAAAGTTGGTCGATTAAGGAGTTCTTTTGCTTTCGTATTCTTTTGGGGACAGAAGAGCACGACGGGGCATCGGGTATGCGGACGAATATCGGCGGCGCGGTTAAAAGGGAGGTGAGAGGGCATGAAAAACTAGATAAGGGAGAAGAAATTGGCCGAGAGTGTCGTTAAATAGCGAGCTCGTGGAACGAAAAAACAAAAACAAAAACAAAAAAAAAAAAAACAAAAAACAAAGCGAAAGAAGAAAAAATCGAGATGCTTTAATGGAAGAACTCGTTTGCGGACGTTGCTCGGGTCATATCCCGGAGACATTGATAAGCCTCGAGACTACGAGCACGGGACACGGGAGGAGGAGAATGAGGAGGAGGAGGAGGAGGAGGAGGAGGAGGGGGGAAAGGGCGAGTAGAGTGGATATCCTTCCTCGTGGTGCGGTCGTCGGGAGGATCGGCGGCACGGAGTCATTTATGGGCGCAGTTATAAACAGTTTCCCGCATCGGTCGTAGGCCGGCCGTGCCACCGCGCTCCTCGAGACCGCTATCTTAATAAAGCAGAGATACGCGCTCGGCGATCGAGGCTATTCGTTAAATAGCGATGCGTTGCGTCGGGAAGCGAGGCATTAGAAGACGGAGCGACGCAGCAAGCTCGGAGAACCGCTCAGATTTACGATCTCGACTTTATCGTCCTTCTTAATAAATTATCGGCGCGCGGGCGCTCGCGGTTTCCATCGACGCCGGGTACGCCGGATCGGGCTCGGCAGTAGATACGGGTGCGGGTGCCGGTGCGGGCGAGGGAGGGTGGGGGGAGCGCGGCTTCCGAAGCATCGCCTCCCTGCCCATGAGACTCGGTCAGAGTATTACCACGAGCGCTCTGCGCTGAGTCGGTAGGGTAGACTCGCGAGCTGTTGAGAACCGATGAAGAGCGCTCGTGGAACGACCGAGTGACGGTTGTGGGGAGCGAGAGGGGGTGGGGAGGTTGTGGAGCAGAAGAGAGCGATGCCACAGATTTTATGAAATCCCGAGTGGCTCTCGGTGCGGTTCGAAGTTGACCGCGCGGACCGGTTTTAGCGAGCGCTCGCATGCCGTCTCGCGTTATTCAGTGTCGATACCTAAATCCTCGACAACGGGATAACGCCTTTATCGTAAAAAAAGCCCGGACTGTAATACCATCGCATCTACCGATCGAAGCGAGCCTACGTGGAAACTGTAATTAATCGCATAGAGCTAACAGGGACTCAAGCCACAATTACATACTATATTAATAATAACTGTGATTATTGGGGTTATTGTTGTTGTTATTGTTGTTGTTCTTGTTGTTGTTATTACTATTATACAAGGGCAAGAATGAAGACGCAAACCAGTCACTTTATTTACATTATTATTATTATTATTATTCTTATTATTATTATTATTATTGTTCTTCTTCTTCTTATTATTATTATTATTACACACTCGTCTGTTGATTTTATTTCATCGGGACGAATTATTCGGTCCTTGCATTATTAACAGGGGCTGCTGGTGCTGCTGGTGCTGCTGCTGCTGCTGCTGCCGCTGCTTCTCGCCCCGATTCATTTACGTCGAGCAAATATCACAGTTCCTTAATTATCCCGGCTAACTGAACCTCCCATTATTTTTAATTCACGCAGAACGAATATTTGCGCACTCGGCAGGTTTGCCTACACGGGCGTTTACACGGACGCGCGCACAGCCGCGCATTCACGAACGAACATGAGCATGTCAATCACGTGTATGAGCGAATGAAGGGACAGGCGATGGAAAATGTCAGGCTCGTACACTTTGTATCCGCAATTATAAAACATGTTTTATAAATTCAGTAGAGTCGGTTTCTCGTAGCTTTGAGGCATCGTAAGAGATTTACGTGAACAAATATTCATATGTCGCATTTAATGAAGCGTATAATCGTTTGTAATTCGAACGTACACTCTAATTCTATGATTTAACGTAAGAGAAGGAAGTCGAGCTCTTCCAATAACCCTTTCAATAGATCCTAAAGCCTTCGATAACCCTTTTTTCCCACGACAGAGGCATCCGCTTTAATTTATTAATTGAAATGAAACCGAAGCTAGTCTTAAATTTACCATAAGTATAATAATTAACGTTCCTATTACAAATAAGCCGTTGAAAATAAGTAAAAGCGAATTTAAATGATTAAAACGCGTAGCTTATAAACCTTTTACCGTTCAAGCGTATTTATAAATGTACAGTAAGAGCACTTATTCATTCGATACACCACATGCCTACTTATTACTATTAATACAATAATAATAATAATAATAATAATAATAACAATTGTTATTATTATTATTATTATTAATAGACTTTTTGGTACAATCGAGTATGCGTTTAATAAGCAAAATTGTGCGAAACATCAATTTAGCTTCTCCATTTTCATTTTCGAATACCCATCAATTTTTTATTTATTGATTTATCTATCTATTTATTTTTTTTTTTTTATATAGTACAAGGGAACATAGTCTTAGGTGATAATTAAATAAACTCATAAAAAGAAAGGCTCATCACGAGTTCTCGGGTCACACGTTTCTTAGTGGCTATTATATTTATTACATCAACACCAGAGGAATTATTTTATAAAAGCGGCAGGAAACTCGTTCGCTTTTCCCTCAAGACGCTTAGTAATAAAAAAATAGCGGTACTTGCACTTAAGGTCGCAATTTATTTTTCAAAACGATTAATACAATTTCGAGGCTGAAATTACGTTATCGGTCGCGACGATTTATTGATTTGGTTATTGTTAACTATTCTACCAGATAATAATACTTCATGCTCGGAGACTGTATTATATAATTAACAGTCGAAGCAGCTTATTTCAGAGAGATAGGGAATTGCAATTGACAGTCCATGCAGTTGACGAGGCAATAGCATTGATATTTCTAATCCGTCCGAGTATTACTAGAGAGCAAACTCGACATTACGGAAATCATCGGGAAGCATTACATATCTAAATTATTGGCCTACAATGAGATTTGTTCTATAATTGACACCTACTAACAATCTATACCGGCTATAACGGCAACAATAACAATAAGGGCAACAACAACAATGGTAATTGTAATAGTAATGGTAATGGTAATGGTAATGGTAATGGTAATTGTAATGGTAATGGTAATGGTAATGGTAATGGTAATGGTCAGAATGATTTCAATGCGGGCTCGTGTAATATAATTGTCTGAAGTGTGTTTATAGGTGTAGCCTACTTTCGACCTTCGAGCAGCGCTTCGAAGTAGCGTTTCGAAGCGAACTCGGGCGGTACGCGTACACCTGAGCCGACAATAGTGCATCACTAAAACAAAAGCTGTTGCGCAATAGTTCTCCTGTCTTTGAAAAATAAGGTATTTTTGGAAGTTTTACGGCCCCGGCAATAAATCACCTCGCGGCTCTCTCTCTCTCTCTCTCTCTCTCTCTCTCTCTCTGCCTCTACTCACTCTCCTTCTTATCTTTCATTTGTTATGAATTGTACCTCTTATGGCGTGGCTCTTGTGAGAGCAGTTGGTGAGAGAGCCAAGCCAACTGGTGATTGATAACGCCAGACGCACGCAAGCGACATTTCAATTTTATCGCGCATCATCAATACATGAGAGTGAAAATAATCTGAAATTAGCGGGCGAACGTTTGGCCATTGATCCGAGCCGTGTGAACATAATAACCGGAGTTATTAATATCATCGCGCTTTCCTATGCTCCGTCAACGTCCTAAGGCCGTCTCGGGCCAATTGTCAAAATGATCTAGGGATAACTCGGACATGTGAAAATCATCGAGGTCGGTTTCCATGGGAAGCGAACATTCCCCCCACCCCCCCACACGTCACCCCAATAATAATTACAAATTCAATTATCGGTGTAGAGGGGCAGAGGGTAATTACGACGCGGCCCGTAAGAGCATCATCGCCGTGTCCCGTCCACGCGGTATCTCTATCCTTGAAAAGGAGAGCGCGGCGCTGGAAAAAATTATCGAGCCGTCCGAGAGATGATTTACTCGGTGCGTTAACAACATCGAGATCGAGATGCCGAGGGCTGGGTTACACGTGCGCGCGCACCTACGCGCGCGCGCTCCTCCGAGTTCATAATTTTCCCGCCAGTGAGTTATAGGCTCGCGTGACCGCCTCGGCCCTCGCTCCGAAAACCAAACCCCCGCCCCGCCCGACCCCGTTCCGCCCCGCGACTCGGACACGCAGCAACAACGACGCATCAACAACGACGAGGCAACAACGACGCAGCAACGACAACGACGATAAGGATAATTGTTACCCGCGAAAGTACGGACGGGCTCGCGATTAACGTGATCCGTAGACGCGTGTCCACGTGCCTCGTGCGTCGTCCGCGTAATTTACAATTTGCTCTTACGTATTCTCGCGCATAATGCCAAAGACGTCGTCACCCTTGCCCCAGCGAGTCGCCCGGAACTTTCGACATTTTCGATGGACAGTAGTAGGCAGCGGTAATTGCCGGCCTTTCCCCGCCCGCTAATTTATCGCGATATATTCGGAGAGCCGCGAGGAGCGTCAGGGGGTAGCCAGGGCGTCGATCGGGCCCCTTCACAGGTAAGAGCGGGACAGCGGATTAGCTGACCCAGATAGCGCCCCTCCTCCCCCATCTCTGTCGCGCGTCCCCCCCTGCCCCCTGCCCCGACCAGCAGCCCCATTGTCCCGAGGTGCATTAAGCGAGCATCTAATTATTCCGGAGAAGAAAACGCAGCGATTGCCGGATTGTCGGGGCAGGGAGGGGCAGACAGGTAGGCCGGCAGGGAAGGAGCAGAGTGGGATGGAGGCCTTGATTTACGAGCGTTTGTTTTGTTCTTTAGCGGCGGTTTTTAGCAGAATGCCGCCGCCGACTGCCATTAGTTGACCGATTTCAATCGCGATCTGTAATTACTCCGCGTCTGGTCAACGGAAGGGCTTTCAACATCCAAGTCGAGGTGAAACGAATGGATCGATTTCTTATGAGATTGCCGAGATTTCAACTAGCCTCCCTCCCTACCCACCCCGCACCACCCCACACCACCCCGCCATGCTAACAGAAAGCCCTCTTCTTCTTAGCTCCCTCCGTGAGACTTACCCATCTCCCCTTTCTCGTTCCAAACCATTAGAGATGAGCGAGCGAAGCCACGAGTCATTGTACAGTGATGCGTAACGGAATTGGCCAATAAACTCGAGCGTCAAGCAAGATCCTAAATATAAAAAATCATAATCCAAATGATCGAAGTCGTAGCGCCGTCGTAGCGGGTCAGAGATCGAGAGAATCGAGCCGTCGATCTGTCTCTTTGGGAAAATCATTCATAGGCTCGTAAATTGCGGCAAATATACTTGTAATACATTTGTCTGGAGCCTACAGAGTCCCGGGTTTACGTAATCAAGGCACGCGGATCGATCGTTGGCTATAAACATCACCCGCCGTGTCGACCCCTCCCCCGTGGGTAACGCCGCAAGTGGCCGGTATCGGCCAAGCGCGCCCACGCGGAGCCTCGCGCGGCACGGACTCGGCGAGGAGATCCTCTCGGTAGATCGCTTCTCCGTGGATTTTCTTATTCCAGCCTAATTCCAGCCTCTCTCATTGATATTCCTATAATTTGCATAAGAAAACGAACGGCCAGGGAATATATATATATATATATATATTATAATTATTATTATTACTATTATTATCGCCGCGAAAGTTATGGGACTTTTAGTTGGAACTTTGCGTTATGTCGCGTCAACGTTATTTATCGGGAATTATCGAGGTCCATGAGAATATTCCTATCGAGCCCTAAAAGATCTTTGCTGCTGCCGCACAGTATTCTCCTCCTCTTTACGGTTGCATTTGTATCGCATTATTTTGTTAACGTCACCTGGACCAACAATATCAATGCTGGTACTTTGGACACGCGTCCTCTAGGTGGAACGATTAATGTTCGTATCAATTAGAACAGTCGAATGGGAAGAATGAGGGGGCAGGTAAATGTAGAAAGGATTAATTAAAGCTCCGAGAGAACGGCCGAGCACGAGATGGTCATTAAATGTATAAAAAGGGGAGAAAATAGATCGAGTCGACGGCTGAGAGAGAGAGGGGGGGGAGGGGTAATGGAAGCAAAGTATCTTCATGGAGGTTTCGAGTTTCTCGGGGAAGCTCGCTCACTCGGTCGTCGGTGACGCAAAGTCTTAATTAAAGGAAATCGGAGCCCGATGATCAGCATTTGAATTGCGGAGCCGCAGCGATCCAAGCGCTCCCGGCTCGATCTCGCGAATCTGTCAGGCCGAGGTGCTCTCTCGGTGCTCTCTCGGTGCTCTCTCGGTGCTCACTCGGTTCCCTCTCGGTGCTCTCTCGGCTCCCTCTCGGTTCTCTCTCGGTTCTCCGCCAAGACATGCATGTGCCTCACTGTCGCATTATGCACACCTCCCTGACGTATCGATTGGACGGGGACGGCATTTCGGAAGGATCGCACTTCCCTCTTGGCTTCATTAGTCCAACGCTTCCGCCACCGATCCGCGCCCTCCCTCCTCACCGAGCACTCTATCTATCCCTTACTTATTCAATCGTAATACGAGCTATTACGGGGATTCCGTCAAGAAGTACAGGGAGGACATGGGGGAGGGGGGGCGATTACGTACGTGGGCGGCTGATGGCCGGCCGGGATTGAAAAGTCGCAGAGGAAAAGCGTCTCTCGCTCGATGCTTTTTTCGGATTCCTACTCTCACAGCCACGCACGCGCGCGCACGCACACACACACACACTCCCCGAGTGCTCTCTCGTGATTACGTAATGTGGCTTACGTAATTTTAACCGAGATAATTACTCTATTCTTCGGGTGAAAATGACGGAGACCGGCTTACGAGGTGCCCGAATAAATAAACAAAAGCAGGCTCTAGGGGAGGAGGAGAAGGGAATAATAATGAACGAGATGTCGATGGACGTCAGAGAGCGGCTGCAACTCCCGGTGATAAGTTGGCGAAATAAGTGTCAGCTGGGTGCGAGGCCAGTTAATTGGTGCCTCGCGCGGACGCCCTCGCGGTAAATTATTATAGCTGTCGATGGTCCGATTTATGCCCGCTCCTACTAGACGAAGGGGAATGACGGAACCCCGTAAAGGAGCGGGAGTTCCATCCCGTCCCGTAGGGGCTACATCAGCGTCGCCGGTAACATCCGCTTGACGAGGGACCGAGACATCACCCCCCTCACCCTCACCCTTACGATACTCTCCTGCACGATTTTATCGAGGCCGAGAAAGGCCTAGCCCTCCCCCGCCCCTCGTCACTCCGCACCTGCAGCAGAGCTCCTAGTTTCCATAACTCAGCCGCGCCAGCGAACTAAGCCCTTCGACTCGGTTCAACATCCAAACGAGGACATCCTCCTCCCCTGGGCTCATCGCCAAATGCACCGAGACGAGCGTCTTCGCTTAGCCGTCGGCTTCAGGCCGAGTCTGAAATCGCTTAATTGCTCTAAATACGTCCTAACGAGTCCTATTGTTGTTCTGCTTGATTGGTCACGCGGATGCGCTTCGGCGGCGTTCGACATTTATTACGGATCGCCGTCGACTTCCTACGCGCTTTTTCGATCCCTCGACTCCGATCGGACATCTCGATCGAATCGCTCCAGACATTCCGCGCTCGTGATTAAAAGTCCTCTACCATTGCCCCCCCCCTCTCTCGCTCTCTGCTCTCTCTCTCTCTCTCTCTCTCTCTCTCTCTGCTCTCTGCCACGATCCACGCGAGCCCAATAATAAATAGCATGACTAATGGATCGAGGAATTACAGCTAACGGCTCAAACATTTCGCGATCCAATTAATCCAATGATCTCATTCGCATGAAACAACCCAAAGAATTAATTATCTCCCCCCCTCCCTCCCTCCCGTCCAGCCCCACGTCAACCCGCACCGTAATAATAATCGCATCCCAACAATGCTTCCGTGAGTATTATTTAACACGACTCGCGAAAGTTTTAATCACGACTTTTCCTCCTAATTTTTGCCGCTCTACTACTGTTGCGGTAACCGACAACGGACACCCGGGGGAAAATTACCTGTGAGAACGCATTAGAACGGATGAGCCATTTTCTTCAATGTCAAATTAAAAATCCGCTGGATGGCTCGGCTCGGGGTGGGGCGCGCGTTAATAGGAGCACGAAACGGTAGATTTGAGATAGAGCATCGGCGGCATCAACAATTTCATTAGACTTGATTAATTAATTAATCGAATCGGTATCTTCGGGGGGGAGGGGGGGGAGATCGATATTATATTTCCTAACAGATAATCACATCGCAGGTAATTAGCGGCTCGATGAAATGGCACCGACTGGACTCGTACCGTCGTGCCGTCGTGCCGTCGTACCGTCGTACCGTCGTACCGTCGTACCGTCATCCCTCCCTCCGTCCCGGCCTCCCGCTGCACCTTCACCTTTCAATCAACGGAAAAAGCCGGGGCCCTCGTTAAAGAGGCACGGGCTCGAAAATGCTAAGCAGACGTTATTAGCATAGCGGTAAATCTCCGGCGATTACGTAAGCGAGAGGACGCGTCGTCGGGCAACGACGTCGAGGCGCTGATCTCCTTTTCCACGGCTGGATCCCTCGGGCCTCCACAGAATGAAGAAATCACTTCTCGCGACGGTTAAGGAAGTCGCGCCGCTCGGCTCAATGTGATGGTGATCGACGGTGATCGAAGGTGATCCCGCTGCTCTTGCTTGGCACATTTTCAACAATCCCGCTTATTTATTATCGCGATCCCGGCTTATTCCTCGCTCGCAGCTCTCTCTCTCTCTCTCTCTCTCTCTCTCTCTCTCTCTGTCTACGCGCCTTAGAGCCCTTCCTCCTCCTTCTCCTCCTCCTCCTCCTGCTCCTGCTTTTTCTCCATCTCCATTAAATAAAAGTGCAAATAGAGCTTTGAGGGCAAACGTTAGAATGCGGAAAAGTTCTCAACGGGGCACGAATTACACGTACGTATTATTTACGTAATGCAGGAAAAGCGCTCCATTGTTGTCCTAAACTTGGCTCCTAAGGGGACTTTCCTTTCAAATTATTCGCATAATTATCAAGGTATTAGCCAGGCTTTTCCAAAAGTCATTGGGAAATTAATGGATTGACTTATGCGCGCGCACTGAAATCGAAATTACCGGCACTCGAAGTACAAAGTATTTTTAATTTTCGAGCAAAAGTGTCAAGTTGCGCAAGTTGCGTCGGGACGGGGAAGGAGGAGTTTCTTAAAATAAATCACGGCAAGCGTTTGGCGAGTTCGCCCCCAATAGAGAAAAGGATAAAGTAATGAAAAGAATCGTACACTTATTCCGAGACAAAGTGTCTCTCCGTTTGCGCAATCCCGTAATCAATATTATTTAGCTAGCCCGTAGCGAGCCCGTAGCGAGCCCGTAGCGAGCCCGAGTCGTTCGTTCCCGCTCCCAGTGGCGTTTGCGTATATCTGGCAATGGGGGACGAGCGCTGCGCTTTGGGTATAAATTTTCAGGAAGGCGAAAGGAAAAGGTCGGATCGCATTAGGAGCGCGTTACGGGTTATGAGTCTGGATGGGCGAGGGGCTGTAATAATTATTTAAGCGAATGCAAACATTCGCGTGATAATTAATTGAGATTGTCTGGATGCTGGCGTGGAATTAAATTTTTAATGGGGTTGTGTGCACGAGCGTCGATAATAATTACATCATATTCGGGAAATAAATCTTCCTCGTGCGTACACGTATGGTGCGTCTGTAGCTAGTGAGGATCATTAACGGAGGGGCGGAGGGCTCGCGGTGGGAGGAGCCGTGATTTTTTTTCCGTTAATCCGAGCGAGAAGGGAGAATAAATAATCAGCGGTGGTGTCAGTGGGACCAGCCAAGCGAGCCTATGAATATATTCATGAGACAAGTGTTGAATTCGGCCGGTATCGCCGCAGTTTATGCGGCAGGCCGCCGATATGGAAGCCGATGAAAGTCCAGTGCTCCCTATCTGGAGAGTCGCTCGCAAGAGCTTACCCGCGGAGCCGTACGTGCCGAACCGCGTGTAAAAATCCCTGGAGCAATAAAGAGAAACGGGAGGCCGATCCGAGAGAAAGTAAGTGTAGCTTAGGCTCGCGCTTGTCGAGGCTCCCACACTATTTAAGCGCGTGTCTCGTTGTCTTGCCGATGACCGGGTGTCTACGCCTACTACGACTGTCCCCTCCCATGCCCCCCCCCTTCCCCCGTCTCCACCGCCGCCACCCGGCGATCTAGCGCCGTCCAATACCCGGAGAGATCTATCGGTATCTGTGGGAGGCGCTCGCTCGCGCGTGACCTCTGCGTCGCGGGTGGTCGCGCGAGTTCCTTTTCCACGGAAATGAGCCCTCGGTACTGCTGGGGCGAAGGAGAGCATAGAGAAGCAGGAGGAGGAGGAGGAGGAGGAGGAGGAGGAGGTGGAGAAGGAGGCACGTCATCCTCTTCTCTCTCGCTCTCTTCCTCTCGTATCTTTTTATCTTTTTCTCGTTGCCAGGGAAGCCGCTGATCGACGCCTCCGTACGTACAACCTCGCGCGCATTTGACGTTAATCGTCCATCTCTTGGCTCGCACTACGTGATTCATATTCAACGCACGCGCGCGCACTCGACAAAATCGGGAGGCGAAATTATATATAGGTGGAGGCCTGCCCTGCCTCTCGTGAGGGACATGATGCCGCCGCTCCGTACGCTCACTCCCGAGGCAGACAGACAGAGACAGGATGTGCTCGTATCACGGGAATAAATTTCGAGGGGCCGCGAACCCTCCGCTTTTAATTGCCGGTCTCTCTCTCTCTCTCTCTCTCTCTCTCTGTCTGTCTCTCTCTGGCCTCGGACGCTAAGCCTCGCCGCCGCCGCCGCCGATCCCACCACGCGAAATTTCGATTTTTTAGCCCCCGCGGCTACACCTCTGTCTTATGCCCTTTTATCTTGTTACCACTCCCATTGCTTTTATTTCTCGCCCTCTTGTTTCAACGCTGCTCAAAGAGTACGTTAATGCGAGGAGAGATTATCGGCCGTCGTCGCCCTCGTCGTCGCCGCCGCCGCCGCCGCCGCCGCCGACTCGCGTCCTCGTTTTGTTTATATTTGCCCCTATCGCGGCTATCGGTACCCTAATTTATGCATCACTTTCTTCATCCACGCATGCACGCACGCACATCACCTTTATTTACATTCGATTATAAATTTTGACCTTTAATTATATCGATAGCTGACTGATTGGTCCCCTCCGCAACATGTAGCTAATTTCACTTTTATCCACTCACACTCTCTCGTCGCCCTCTATCGCTCAATTATTCTATTTAGCATTTAAACTTATTTATCCGCAGCAACGTGATAAAATTACTTATACCGAGCAGCGCTTCGTTATACTCAATTTATAAGTCACAATACTAATGGGAACGTGAAAATTGACGGAGTCGCGGCGCGGCGGGGGGTTGGGCAGGGGATGCAGACGGCTGGAGGAGAACTTGGCTTTCTTACCTTCCCTTACCTGCGGTTTTCAATATCGCTTTATTATCAACAAGAGCCCAGCAGCTTTTTCACATTATATATTATTATTTTGAGCTGTAATTTAATTCTGTTAAAATTCCCCGCAAGGGCTTCATTAATAAGTATTCGTCCGCAGAAAAGAAATGAAACTTCTCTCGAGTTATGCACGTGTACGCAGACGGCGAGATCTTACTTGCTTAGCCTTGCCAAAAAAAGAAGAAGCAGAAGAAGAAGAAGAAGAAGAAGAAGAAGAAGAGAAATCCTCTTATATATATATATAGAAATGTATTGTAATTTAGCACTCTGAATGTATGAATTAGGCACTAGGCTGCGAAAGTTACACGCGCTGCTGCTCATTTATAAATTCATTATCCTCGAATAAAATATGAACACTTCCGAATATCGAGTGAAAAGAGGCTGAGGGAAAGAAAGAAAGAAAGGAAAGAAGGAAAGAAAGAAAGAAAGAAAGAAATAAATAAATAAAGAAAGAAAGGAAGGAAGGAAGGAAGAAAGGAAGGAAGAGAAATGAAAGAAAAAGGCGCGGGTGCGCAGGTAGAGCAGTAAAGGAACGGCGGGAGGAGGAGGATGAGGAGGGAGAGCGGTGGCGGCGTAGACGGCGCATCCGTTATATAATCCTGGCCAATTAAACATAATGCAAGGAAACAAATTGGCTTAAATTCACACAAGATGTTAGGAATTAAAAAGTTGCGTCGGGTATTCTTGGCCGCGTATGCTAAGCATCTTTAAGAGCACATTCGACGGCCCGAGAAAAGGAAAAGGAAGATTATTCCAGCAATCAAAATACACTTAACGAACCGAAACATTTAAGCGAGGATCGCAGCCGAGGGACAATTACCACGGCAGGATCGTAGTTATGCGTTCCATGCGGCAGGACATCATAATTGATACCCCAATAAATAAAAATTACGCTGGAAATAGTCCCGCGGCCGGTAGGGACGTCGTAGGCATGCGAGCGGGATGAGCGGGATGAGCGGGATGAGCGGGAGGAGCGGGCGGAGCGGGAGGAGCGGGAGGAGCGAGAGCCTTGCCTTGCTTTACCGACGACTCGGATCGCGCTCGATCGTCGACACACGCGCGCACCAATACAGTCGCCGCACGTTGAAATGAGCGCGGAATCCCAGGGACAAGATTCCAGCGGGCTTTGTGAGGATCCCCGGCTCGAATAACAAGGTGGACACGTGGTATGGGGGAGGGGAAGGGGGAGCGAGAGGGTGAGATACTCCGCGAATGTCCTCTCGCGTTATTTGTACTTTATTTGATATACGAAAAGAAAGCCAGCCGGCCGGAGATAGGGGGAGACACGCGAGCCCTAGGACAAAGAGGCCACTCGAACTAAGTGAGAGTGCTCGGTGGTACCCGGATTTTTCATCTATTCCGACCTCGACTCTATAGAAGTACACTTCTCGTCCGCAGCCCTCGATTTCCTCCTACAGCAGATCTGGCGCTCGAAATTACAGGGAACGAGTTTTAAATATCGGACTCGTTATTGCTCGACCATTGAAAAAAGGATAAAATGAAAGAGCGCGGGGGGGGGTACGGCGGAGGAAGAGAATGAGAGATAGAGATAGAGCCACAGAGAGAGAGAGAGAGAGAGAGAGAGAGAGAGAGAGAGAGAAAGAGAGAGAGAGAATGAAATAATGTAGATAAAATCATAGAAACACGTTTTTAGGGCTCGAGCTGCTGTGTGCGTTGTCCGTGGCCAAGTTTAAATAAGTAATTTTACGAATACATACGAGTGCCAACACTCGTGTATCATGAACAGCTTTATCGCTTTTCATCTTCCAGCCATTATTATTTTCTCCTTGTTTCACCGAGCTCGATTTTTTACCCGATAAGAAAATCTGTACAACTGATTGACGTTTTGTCCTTTTATAATAAATTTCGATAAGCTCCGCAGATAATTCTTAGCTTAATGCGCTCTCAAATAAAACTCTCTCTCTCTCTCTCTCTCTCACTCCCTCCCTCCCTCCCTCCCGCTCTCTGTGTGGCTCTGCGTCGCTGCACGCGTCGTTGCTCTCGTTGTTTCTCGAAATATCGGATAACGACCGCTGATTAATGTAGATGACGAGGACAGATAAGGCGATAGCGATGTTTTTAAGTACAATTAACTTGTACTTTTTTTATTTTGCATGCAGGCCGTTCTAATTTCCAACCATAACATTTATGCAATTATCAGCTGCAGACATTGAAATAAATGTCTTAGCGGACCTAAGTGCGCCAGGCTAAATAAATAGTTAATTAGAAGAATATTATTACTTGATTTAGTTTGAAATAACAACATTTCAATTATGAAGCAGTAGCCACACGCTCCGCTCTTGTTAATGCGCGCGCGCCGATGCAAATTAATAACAACCAATTAATTGTCGTTTAATTGATTTTTGCTTATTTATCATGGTAATAAGCATATTTTAATGGCCATTGTGCATGATAATATAATAGAATTATCGGAGAGACCGGAAAATTAATAATTCTAATGAATAATTAATGGCTGAACATGAAATTATGCCTGCGCAGTTAATTTGAAATTAAAGTAGGCTGGGCATTCAATAATCATCTCGTTGTACAATAAGATTTCCTAAGGCGTTGGTGGTGCTCGTGGTGGTGCTCGTAGTCGTGGTGGTGGCGGTGGCGGTGGCGGTGGCGGTGGTGGTAGTGGTACCGGCAGCGGTGGCGGGAGTCTCGATTAATCGACTTGAGATTGAGTTGAAAGAATCGGCGGCGCGAGACGCGATACCGGCAGACCCCCGCACCGCCGCAGTATACGAATCCTATAACGGAAGCGCATAGGATGCATACGATGCTCGGACAAGGGCTCGCGTGGTTTTTATTGAAATCCGGAGTCGGTGCGACGAGGAAGCGACGAGGAAGCGACGTGGTAACGACGACCGCTCCCTCGCAGTGAGACGTCGTTGGCCAAGAACTGCGTGGACAGAGGACGATGACGAAGAGGCGAAGGGAGGGTGAGGCGGGGTGAGGCGACCGCGGCAAAGGACGGGCCGAGGACAAGCTCGAAAGATAAATGTGGGCGAAAGCAATGTCCGTTTAACGAAGAAGGAGGAAGCGTCATATTTGCTTATGCAAAGAGCCGAGGCTCAGCACTGATTTATGCCGCGTACACGTCTTTATTACATTGTCCGCTGGGCCGAGCAATGCCCACGGAGCGGACGTCCTCGGTATTAAAGGAAGCGCCGAGGAAAAATGTAACGCGAGAGTGAATACCGCACCACACCACCTCGCGGTCTATACATCACTGCTGCTGCTGCTGCTGCTGCTGCTGCTGCTCTCCCCGAGCCGTTCCTTTCTTTCTTTCTTTCTTTCTTTCTTTCTATCTTTCTTTTTTTCTTGATTTCATTCATTTTTCGCGGACTCGAAAGTACCCGACGGCGGCTACGATTTCTCCATCTCCCTCCTTCCCCCTTGCCATTCGGCCACGATCCCATTTAATTGCGTTATGAAAATTCATCGCCCGACATCTCTCTATGATTTCCATCTCGGATAAGCTGCGATATCTCCTCCCCATGCCATTTTATGGCTTATTCAACTTTATCGCCAATTTCAGCTTCTCCTATCCGATACCCTCCACCCCGTTCCCCGTCCCGCCGCCCTTCACCCTTCATTAAGCCCATCGATTAATCCCAACAAGAAGAATGTAAATACGGTAAATTGTTGCTAAAGATTTATGGGGCTCAAATTGTTAATTAATACGGTATGTAGGGAATATATTAGAAGGACTCGAGCAGCCACTCAAAGATGTTACAAATAAATTTAATATTAAGGCAGCTGTAAATTTCCCCAACCAAGTTGAGTTATCAGATGGAAGCTCGAGTGCTGCAGGGGAAAAAATATCAAAACGAGAAATAATATGTACACACTATGTACTGCAATCAAAAATCTCATTCAGATTATTGCTTCGATAGCGGCTCATATATATATATATATATGTGTATATAAAGTTTTTTTTTGTATAATGCTCAACGTAGGCTTGGAAATTTAAACGCCGATAGTTTTCCAATGCATCGATACATTAAAACCAAAACATTATGTAATTCAGCAATTTTTATTTCTTCTACAATTTTTTTTTTTTTTTTTTTTTTTTAACTTTGATTATATTAACTATCCACCCTGCCGCTGCCCCTCTACCAAAACAGATACTATAAACATTCAAATATTAATGTAGAATAATGAAAATACGTTATTTCGGTTATGCTTGCACTTGTACGTGTGAGACGGTGCTAATAGAATTATTTTACAAACGAAAAGTGTAAACGTATTCGTCTCGTACAAAATATTCGACACCTCATTTAAATTTTAAATAAGTACATTACTAGTAATTAAAGGTATAAATTCAAAATTGAAAGATAAGCTCGTTCGTTAATTGACGGTGCTGAAAAGTAGAAAGATAATTATTCATTATTATCGTAAGAATTTTACTACGATATTTATTTTCTTTTAATAGTGAATCCTTAACTTTATAGATATTGGGATAGGCACGCTGAACGTAAATCTCCAGCAATTTACTATTTGTGACATTTTTCGCAAGACATTCGTTAAATTCGTTAAAGTACTTTCTAATACCGTTTTAAAATAATTACCTTTACCTATCGACACCTGTTTATTTATTAAAAATCTGGAACCCTTATGTAATAAAATTAATTGAATTAGCCATACACGCCCTTTCACGTGGGTTTTAAAAGTTCAGCCAAACTTTATTACCCATTACAAATACCTCGAATGTCAGGATAAATATTAATTTAATCATTTTACAAGACGCCCATCACATTTCGCGTTCGCACTCTCTGAAAAATATCGGTTTCTCGGTAGTAACTTTACAGAAAAATTGACATTCCGACAAATAAACGAACTTCCGAGCATTATTTTATTCAGATAAAAAGTAAACGAGAATATAATGTACCTCGAATAAATCGAGGAGCAGGATCGGAGCGAATACGTGAATTGTAAATATTGACATGTTAGCATATGCTTCGGATCATGAGAACCGAATTATATCATAAATAATAAGGTGGCAATGATGGTCGCTGAAAAAGAAAGTGAATAAAGTTATATTGGATGGATGGATTAATTAAATTCTGGAAGACGTATGCAAATATGGGAAAGCCACGATTCGCTAATTTCACAATATAATAATAATGATCGGATAAAGATTATCGTTATCCCGATCTCGATCAAGATCCAAACGAATGCAGGTAAAATTAACGAAATAATTTCTTTCGAGTCCGATCCTCTGATTGATTCGGATAACTTTCTATTTCAAAGCTCGAGTCGAGCCGATTCGTTGCAGTACAGTATTGCAATGACAATTTTCGAAATGCCTTTAAAAGCTTTACACCCAAGCGCGCGGTTTCGAGATTCTTTTACTTTTTTTTGCACGTCAGCGTCTACGATTAATAGGTTAATTTAATTCGAAGGAAATAAGGTTGCGCTTTTGGGATGGGGTTGAGGGGCGAGGCGTTGTGGGGCGAGGGGTTGTGGGGTTGAGGGGGTAAGGATGGGGGGGGGGCGGGGTTAGGAGCATCAACGCCAAGTGCGAGCGATGTACGCGAAAAGCTTTACGGAACAGGCGCTGAGGATTTTACCGGGAATTAATCGTCAAAACGATTTGACGGTCATATTTCAAGGCTCAAGTGAGCTAAAGAAAAATCGCGCGCTCTTAATAAGGCGACGTGTGGGTTTGTAAATGGCCAAGGTAGTAAAAAATCAGTGGAAATCCGTGTACGTAACAACACCTAGGGATAATAAATACGAAAATTCGGAATGTTGAGCTCGGTAATTTACCTGGCTCTCGCCATATTTCTCCTGGCTTCTCTTTATCAATGCCGGAGCGATCTCGCGTAAAGGAGGACCTCGACTGACTGCAGGGAGGAGCGGGGGCTAGGAAATAAAACGGGAGGGTATAGGAGGAGGCGATTGCTTCCTCGAGATCAGCGACGAATGCGCGGACCCGCGTAGGCCCCTACTATCGCGCGACCTCGGAAGGCCAAACCGCGACACTTAGCTCTCGGCACTCGCGGCAATAACCATTAAGGCCCGTGCCATCCTGGCAATTTGCCCCGGTAATAACCTGTACAGAGGCCCTTTGAGCGATTTAGCCGGGAGTCCGACGGACCTCCTCCCTTTACAATAATTGCCGGCTTACATGCGGGCACTTACTTTTGAGCATCTTGCTCGCGTACCCTTTCGATCGAAGAGGACTTTTCTCTACCTCCCTCGTCCCGCACCCCTCCCCCCCGTCCCCCCATCCACCTCACCCTCTCCCCAAGCCGTCGAGACGCAACCGTCGTCCTCGCCCGCGCTGACGTCATCCCCAGCACTGTTAAATAAAGTGGATTGGCAATTTTATTTATTCGAGTCCGAGGCTAAAATTATCTCCCGGGACCCTCGGGACTTTCTACGTGGCCGCAAATTAGTGCCTTAAAGCATGTTTGATTTCAATTTTAAATTATTTATGCGTTTGCGCGCCGGATCCCGTACATTAGTAATAAATTCCCAATGACGGGCCGTGGCGCATGAGAACATTGTGAGCCGACATCAGCATGGCCAAGCTTTACATAACGACGACATCGGGATCGGCTATTCGAAAGGATTCATTAGCGACCGGAGCCGTCGACTCCCAGCTTCCCCGGTCTTTACCTCATCCTCATCTGCCGACGAAGCGCGCGACCTTCCCTCGCCTACCCTATCCGCTGTCAGTCTAACACGGAAACTAATAAATTGCCGAGAATGACGAACGAATTAAGGCTAATTTTCCCCGTCGATCGAACCTCGAGGAAACGAGCTCACGATCGATGGATGTCGACTTTTAAGGTCTGGGCCCGCCCTCGTCTCCCTACGCCGTCGCGAGTTCACCGAGAACCTTAACGTCCCCTCGCCCCCGTCATGCAAATGCCAAGACATTGTAACCGACAGCTTGATTGTCTTAATAAGGAATATCGCGTGACTTAATCATAGGATAGTGTGCTCGAACGCGGTCCCATTGCGAGAGTGGCAACAGTGGCGGAGGAGAGAGGCGCGAGAGGCGAGAGGTGCGAGAGGTGCGAGAGGGTCGAAAGAGAGGCTTTAAAAATAATATCGACGCGAGCTGGCGGATCGATAAAGGAATAAAATTCTAGGGATCGAACTGGCTAAGAGCGAGTAGAATATTCTCGTAACGAGTGGGAGCGGCTGAGGGACCGGCCCCAGGAGATGAGGAGGTCAGGTGCAGCGACGGCCAAGAGACGATCGTTGAGTTATATGGACAAGCCGGTTGTCCGATACCCGAGCTCCTGGCTACTATCCTTCTCTTTTTCGACCATATTTCCAATATCTCGGATGGTTTCGTCGAGCTCGCCCGGGACTCGAGAGATGCCCCCCTACTTGCCCACTCACCGAGCGATCCAGCGAGCGAACGTGTGCGTGTGCGTGTGCGTGTGTGAGATAGACAGTTATATCCGTGTATTTCATGCGAATGGTCTTGCAAGGGCCTTAACTGGAATCGCATATGAGCTGGTGAGTTGCAAAAGCTCCTCGTAATGCCTCGGCGGGCCCCGCCAATGACGCTTCCATCGTTTCCACGTTCATTCGTAATTGTCGTTTAGCTTTAACGAATCCGGACTCCGTAATCGGCAACTCTGCTTTTTAAATTACAATTATAATGAAATTCTAAAACTTTGGGATAAAGGATTCTATACGTAACGACTCCGAGTATATATTTACGATAAATTCGAAAATCGCGCTCTTTAAATGCTATATAAGGACAGATAGATAAATTGTCTTTCTATACATTCCGAGGCATAAATTTCCGAGACTCATTTCCTCTTTCATTGCGAGAAGAGGGAATATGTTTGATTGATAGTCACTGATCACCCACCCCTCCCCCTATCTTACCACCGAGCACGCATAAAGAAAAGAATACGGAATTGGACAACTCAATCGAACCAGAAACATTGTCAAAACCGGGAGTTAAAAGAAGGAGTCGATGGCCGGGAGATGATAATCGGCCCTCGACAAATGGCAATGCATGCACCGAAAGCTGGGAGTATTTAATTTAATTGCAGTCCCCCCTACTCTCCCCCTCCCCCCTCCCTGTTCTGTCCCGTCGCCGCGGTCTGATGTTACAAGCGATAGCACGGGTAGGCGATTAGGGTAACGGGAGGAGGGGGAGAAAATTCAAATTACGCAAGACGACGGCAGTTTCAATAATTTTCGTGTCAATGGCCAACGGAGCCGTGACGGTGGTTAAGGTAGGGTGGGTGTGTGGGCCGGAGGAAGGGGGACGGATTGAGAGAGGGAAGCGAGGCGAGCATGGAAGCCGAAGCCGATTGTCCGCGGTGAATCGCGCGAGTAGCGGTCCGGACGGGGTCGCGCCTTCGTTAATAGCGATTTATCGGGCGCCGATTTTCATTGGGCTTCTCCCCGGCAGGCGATTAACGAACCGATGCACGAGAGGCCGCGCGGCCGACGATTCCTATCGTCTAAATTATTCCGCGGTGGAATGGAAGTGCCGCTGCCAAGACTAGTAGTTGCGCGCTCCGAGGGCTTATAACTCCCCGGCACTCTGTAGGAGCCGAGCCTCTTCCTCGCCCACCCCACCACCCCCCACCCCCCACCGCCGCCACCGCTTCCGCGATATCGAGCTCTTTCGTCCCCCTATCCTCCTCCTCCACCTCCTCCTCATCCTACCCCTCCTCATCCTACCCCTCCTCATCCTACCCCTCCTGCCACCCTTCGACGGCCCACCGCCGTAACCGCTTCCTCGTTCGGTCCTTCACTCGGCGGAGCGGCCTCAGAGCGTCACGACGCGACGGCTCGACCACCCGGATAATTAGACTTTTGGCTCGTGATCCGCGGCCTCCTGAACCTCTCGCACGAACTCCGGAACCCGTCCGATTCCCTCCGCCTCTTCGTCCCCTTCTCTATTACACCGACAATAATAATACATTTGCTCGATAACTGCTTCGGGACTCGTACTCGTACTCGTACTCGTACCCCCCGCCCCCCCCGCCCCATCCTTACTGCCGGCCACCCCGCGCTCCTGCTCCTTATACTATTAACAGCATAACGCCCCTCGGAAATATTATTAATTGTTCCGGACAATGTCCATCCGATCGTCCTCCTTATTATTAATACGATCCCTCTTTCCAAAGAGTTGCAGCATCAGACCCCTCTTACAACTCCGTAGCCATCATTCCGTTCGTCCATTCTTATCATTATACGCCCCTATACGGCCCGCCGCTCCCCCGAGCCCACCCCACCCCGCCACCATGCCGCGCCGCGCCACGCCACGCCACGCCACGCCACTTTATTTACGATACTTGGACTGGACTGCGCGGTCTTCTTTTTTCCTCTAACGTAATTTAATGAATTTAATGCACTCTATTCGTTCTCCGGCCACGTCGTCATTTTTAATACCCACCTGTGCACTCCGTACCTGCAAAAATGCGTGTACTTGTAATTACAGGATATAATTAAAATTATTCGTCCGGCCATCGGGATTTTATTTATTTATTGAAAAGTTCTGGACTCGTAATAATTGCGGGCTGAAGGCGTATCTTCACTTGCATCCACTTACTCCCTCCCCGCCCCCGCCCCTGCCCCCGCCCCGCCGCCACTTTCAACGTTAAACAAATAAAGTTTTTAGAATTGTTAGCCGCGCAGGTGTAGTGGATACGTCGAAATCACATAACGAGGAAAACCTGGATAGGTAAGCTTATGCATTATTGTTAGCTTAGGATCGCGCGCAATGCATCTCCTTGATAATCCCGTATTCCATTTATAAAGCAGTAGGTGCGTTTCTTCTTCTTCTTCTTTTTTTTTTCTTTTCTTTTCTTTTTGTAAAGCGGGTATTTCATGAAATTGATTAGGGGCCGGAGTATGGCCATTCCAAGTGTCAAATGGTATGAATAATCCGCGGTAGGAATGAAACGCTCCGTCTTGGCGCATTGAGCACCGAGCCAAGGAAGAGCATCACCTAAATAACGCAATTGCACGCACGTAGGCTCACTCGCTCGCTCGCTCTCTCTCTCTCTCTCTCTCTCTCTCTCTATCTCTCTATCTCTCTATCTCTCTCTCTTTCTGTCCCTCGGTCACCGTCATTCCCCTCGTCCTTTTTCGCTGCCGGTGCTATTTCTTCGAGTGGCTCGGTACTGCGGAGGGGAGGTGATAAGTCCAGTGCGCGGGCAGACGCGCGGCGTGTCTGCCCCATAGTCGGTCATCGCTCATTACCGGTTAATTACCAGAGTAAGTCTCCGGAGGCCGACAGCACGAAGCCGCTGCGTGACTCTCGGCACTACGTTTCGCCCTCGGCGCTCGACGTAACTGTACAGCTCTTCTCTCTACCGCCACTATCCCTCCCAACCCCCCGCCCCCTCCCCTAACCCTCTCCGACACGCACACACTACGACCAACCCTACTCCGACGGACACGTACTCGCATGCAAGCACACGCACATACACAGTGGCGCACGGAGAGACATGGGGCAGCCAGCCCCTGGTCAGGATCGCTTGCATCGAGCCATTGCTTCTCAACTGTTGAACCGCACCAAGAGATACGGGGGTGGAGGAGGAGGAGGAGGAGGAGGAGGAGGAGGAGGTGGAGGAAGAGGAGTAGCAAGAGGGGCAGGGGGAAGAGGAGGCGCAGCGCCGGCCGGTTGACGATAAAAGCCAGTTGCCGGGGATACGCCTTCCTCCTGGATCCTCCGTACTCTACCGTATACTCGGCCCATTCGGGATTAAAAGCCACGCCAGGAGTCGGGCGGAAAAATCCCACTAAGTGCTTTTACTTTTTGCCGGTCCGCCTCTCTTATCCCCCGGATTGATTATTAAATCGGAGCTTATCAGGCAGTAAGGTCAGCGATTTCATACTTTATTCGAATGCCTCCGTGATTTGCCCGGCCCTGCTCCACGATCCATCCCACCCCCTCCGCGTCATTTTATTCACCAGCAAGAGAGGGATTCAACCTCGGTCTCGCTCAACCACACAAGGCAGATCTGCGAGTATTTAAAGAGGAATCACAAGAGCCACGCGCGCGCGCTCACTTCCTTCCCCACGCCTAGATAATACTCGCACTTGCCAAAGCCAAAGACAATCGCGGACAATCGCGGACAAAGAAGATTTCTACTCGAGGCGAAACTCGAGGCGCTCAAATGCTGACTGAAGATCTGATTTAGAGGTAAAAATATCAGACCGAGGGCGGCCGGCCTCTGGAATAACTGGTCTTATAATAAAGAAAGCCCGAGACGCTCGGCTTCTCTTCTCCCGAATGAAGTGCATGGATTTTTCATGCATTGAAATTTGAATCGAAGACGTGGGGTCGTTAGCCTCCGCCGGCATAATTAATTAAAGCAGACGCGCTGCACTTGTCGTCCTTTTCCCTCTTCGCGGTACATTGAAATGTAAATGTATGCCCGATATGTATGCAATGGTAAGGGCCTATCTTGGCAATCTTATATCGAATAGAAAAATTGGTCCATGATTTGCATTAATACCTGAGTTAAGAGAAAAGAAATATTTATAGTCAGCGAGGCAGAACGCGTTATAGGAAGCTCAGGGCGGACGGACTGACGGAGGGATGGAGCGATGGAGGGATGGAGCGAGGGATGGAGGGAGAGAGTGAAAGAGAGAGAGAGAGAGAGAGAGAGAGAGAGAGAGGACATAGGCGAGACAGTGCAACCAACAACAAGTAAGTCTACCGTAATCGTATAATTTTCCAACCCGCTAAAACTTAATTCGATCTTTATCGCCGCCCAATAAAACACTCAACGATGTATCTCTTTTTGTATCGCTCTCACTCTCTCTCTCTCTCTCTCTCTCTCGCTCTGTCCATCGCTCGACGGGTTTTATAAGCTTGTCTGCGTGCTGCGCTCGCTCTCTGGGAGCATCCGCGAAGGCGCGATTGTCATGACAATCGAGGCTCATTGAAGGAAAGGCAGACGTAGCGGGGCTCCGGGCCGAGCCCTATTTATGCTTCCTCTACCGATCATTAGTTCCAGCCTCGGCGAGGGCTATATTGTCTGCCCGCCCGGGTATTATTAATGCCTAATTGAGTGCTGGGATTCATTACCCGGGTATTATATCTTACCTCGACAAGCGATTACAGCGGCGCTTCAGCTGCGCTCTCTTCTGCTGTTATTGCTGCTGCCGCTGCCGCTGCTGCTGATGCTGATGCTGATGCTGATGCTGATGCTGATGCTGATGCTGATGCTGACGCTGATGCTGACGCTGATGCTGACGCTGATGCTCCTCCTCCTCCTCCTCCTCTTCCACCTTCTCCCCCACCTCCTCCTCCCACCGAGGACCGCTAACCTCAGCAGCCCTTTTTATTTTTCGCTTGCGTTTATAGCGATGATCGAGCGCTACTCACTCGAGGAAAAACAAAACATACACGCGAATACGCGGTAATACTTGGCTGTACAGGTTCCACCACAAAGTCTCAATAAAGCTCAATTTTTTCGCTGAGTCGATTCATTTTCTATAATAGTAATCCGCCTGTTGGCATCGCGCTTCCCCTTCCCCTCCACGCCTTTCGCGTAATCAAATCGACGAAATCCGTTCTGTAAGATTGATTGGTATTTAGCCAACTACCGGCCAAATAAATTCATAAAGCAATTTACTTTTATAAGGTAATTCTAAGCAAAGGTGGAAATTAACGCTTGTTGAAGCTCGTTGTCCGCTGTACTTGGCTCGTCGATTCGCATTAATATCTGCATTAATTCCTCGTCGTCCCTTTATTGCCCCCGTACTCGTTGACCTTTAAATTAAGGTTGAAATTAGCATTTGCGAGAAGGATTCCCAGGGGGGTGGGCGGGAGGGCAATTGAGTGGGAAGCCTTTTCGTTAATTAGCCGAGGTCAAGGGAGCCGAGATTAAGCAATTAGAGATTACTCGAACGTTCAATTAAGATCAATCCAAATTAGATGGTTCGTTACATTATCAATTAAGTGGCGAGGAGTAGGCTGCGAGGATTGTATTACGGTAACATCGTCGCCAGCATGATGAAAGCAACGGTTGACACGCGAATACTCGTCGAGAACGCCGTGTTCCTTTCTAAGACAAGAGGAGAAAAGAACCGGAGGAGCTCGAAATGTTTGTTGCTGCTCGCGTGTCTCGATATATATATATATATATAAGCAGTGTTAATTCGTTCAAGAGTCCTTCTCCTTCCTCTTTGTCCCTACCCTGAGCCTCCCCCCGTCTCTCTCTCTCTCTCTCTCTCTCTCTCTCTCTCTCTCTCTCTCACTCTGACTCGCTGTCTATCTGTAGGCTTTATCACGAGAGAAAGAAAGGCACGCGAATTAGCTCGATACCCTAGATGATCACACATCTCGAACCGTTTACCTCCGTATATTGTTGTCGATGTTGTTGTTGTTGTTGTTGCTGTTGCTGCTGCTACCGGTGCCGCTGTTCTCTAACTCGGCTCTTGGTTAATGATATCGTAATTTATGACGTAATTTATCGAGCGCGAAGGAAAGAAAGACCGGAGATTAATTAAATTGTAGCGTTAAACGTTTCTCGGCTTGTTAATTCGAAACATTTTGTACGTTTATTGAAGATTATGCATTCGAAATCTTAGCTTTCGTTTAAAGCTAGAGAGGAAGGAGGCCCGCAGCGGTATATTATGTTGCCAATTACAATTATCCCTTTTATCCTCTTCGGGACGATAGTTTAATTTCTCATCTTATCCGTCAGAAACAGAGTCGAGGTTATATACGGGACTTAATTAAAAGGATTAAAAAGACAAAGAAAAAAAAAAGAAAAAAAAAAAAGAATGAAAGAAGGAGAGGGAAAAAAGCAACTCCGTTGCCGGTAGTGGCGATCGAGCGATTGCAATCGAAAGAGAAGGAGGGCAAGTAGAAAGAGTGTTTGGGCCGAATGAATCGGCGGTGCCAAGAGAAGGATAGAAGAAAAAAGAAAGAAAGTAAAAAAGAAACAAGTAAAAGCGGCGTAAGTAAGGAAGTGAGCGAGTGAGTGAGTGAGTGAGTGAGTGAGTATGAAGGAGGGCCGGGAAAACTTTGGGCCTCGGTCCCTCTTCTTAAGCCTCGAGAGGGCATTTTAGCCGATAACCGATAATATGCCAGAAAGGCGTAAGGTGCGAGGGGCCGTCCACCAGCTGCTGATTGAATGAATGCTCTCGGCGCGGTGGGAGGAAGGCAGAGGAACCGAAAGGACGGAAGCGTGAAACGGAAAGTACGAGGTGCGAACGCTCCTGACGGGCTGCTCGTCGCCATGAATATGCATCGCTCGCGGTGAGGGCCGACGGCGAGCGCGTGTTAACCCCAATAACCAGGCAACGTACGTTGCTCCCAATTTGTCACACACCATGGCATTATCTCGTTCCGTTAATAAAGCGGTATATAAAGCGTCGGCATAAGCCGAGTCTTCCGCGACCTCTTGCTACGCCGCCCCCCCCCCCGACCACCCCGACCGCTAAAATTAGGCATGGCCTTGAGGAAGAAATTCCGATAGCGATAATCGGGTCTTTGGTCAGCTCACTGAAAAAGCAAATGAATTTGATAGAGCTAAGAACCCGGAGAGCTGAGGAATATTAGAGAATAGAGTACCGTTGAACCGGATTAATGAGGGAGCTGCTGCTCTTGATTAAAAAGGACGCAGAAGCAGGCATATACAGGCTCATATAGATCGGCAGTCAGCCAGCCACTCGTCCTAATTAGTTGTAGGGGGCTAGTCGTAGGTAGGTAGGTAGGTAGGTAGGTGGGTGGGTAGGTAGGTGGGTGGGTGGGTAGTCCTTGGGTGGATTAAACGAGGTCCGAGTAGAAAAAGGCAAACAATGCTAAGTAGTGGGATTCTTGATTGCATTCGTCGGGGTGAGCTTCCAGGTTATATATATTAAAACTCGAGCGGTATTAATAATTTAGACGTTAGGGGCATTGTCTGGAGATAGGATGCATTAATAGTTGGCCGAGTTGCCGATGTCGAGCCGTGTAGTGCATGTGCACGTCTAGTAGTCCTGCCGCGACTCAGCAGTGGCCAGCCATACCTTTTCCACCTATTGTCGACAGGCTCCTGTCACTTCCACGACACAACTTACAAGACAATTCAGCGATATTCGCTTGGATCAAAGAGATTAAGTACTGATTATTCGCCTGCCTGCTTGCCTGCCTGCCTGCCTGCCTGCCTGCCTGCTTGCCTATCTCCTTGCGCTTTCATTCTTTAATACATGCACTTTTCAGCACTCCGACGACCGCCACATTATTTTTAAATCAATCACCGTTCATTCGTTGTTGCCTTACCCCGGCTTTCGACGAAGCTCGGACGATTTATTAATTAATAGGACATACTTTTAAGCTAAATTCGATATGTTCAGCTGCCGCTACACGTGTCAATAGTCACGATAGTTTTATAGATGCATAAATAAAAGTCTTAAAACTTAGATGTTTCAACGCAGTCCGTGCACTACCGCTAGGAAGCAATGACTCTGGGTAGACGCCGCTCGGATGGATTACTTACTTGATAACGCTTTGGCTTTTATTAAAGTAACATCAAGTCAATAAGCTTTTAAGCTGATTGATTCAATTTTCAATACCCCTACCCCTTTACTACATCCTTTTATTCCTTCGTATATGTATATTAGTATGCAGTTACTACTAGGAAGCAGCCAGTGCCCGCGTTTACAAATACGTCGCTCTCGAGGCGCGTATCCTTTAGAATTAAAATTTAATACGTACATTGCAGCTCCAGGCTTATGTTTAAGGAAATAGGCTCTCGTACTCTTTCGATCCGAAGTAAAAATATTATCCCAGTAAGTCTCGTGAGTATAAAACATTGCTCGAAACGAAACCTTTTATACAACCTTACGTGTATACAATAGACTTACAGAAGAGCGCGATCGAGTGGGAGATCAAAGACACTTTGTTTATTTACAATTTAATTTTCGCATCCACGATAAGGCTTCCGCAACAAGGACGGCACCGGGCGGTGTGCTCAAGGCTTAAAGATAATCAAATGATTTACGCAGGGATTATTGTTATCGGCATTCTACTCTTACAAAATTGAGTCAATCGGGCCGACGGCTTATTATACCTTTGCCGGCCAGCAAAGCGCATAATGCGACAATGGGTAGAGTGTGGAGAGGGGGGCGGGAAGGAGGAGACGAGCCTGCCGGCAATTAGTTTAGTAAAAATGTAGGAGAGATTAAAAGTAGCTCGAGGTTGCGGATAAACGAGACTCGGGCTTACGTAGCCAGGGTCGGCTCCGCGCACAAATAAGATAACCCCAGCCGAGCATTGGTTAACACGAGCGAAGCCGAGGCCGAACCCGATCCCGAACTCGAACCCGCGGGCCTGTTCGCGCCTACGCCACCTGTTAGCACCGGACGACGACGATCGGACGCGATTTATCGTCAACGGCAATATAAACCCGCGCGCGGTGAGCCCGCCGCGACACGCGATCGCCCCTTTTACGGGCTAATGGCATGCCCAGTCACTCCGAGAGCGCCGCGACGATGTCTTCGATAAACTGATAAGCTAAATTTAAATGAAAGCCCGGCCTTTATTACCCCGCCCCTCGCACTTACTACAACCTCTCGATGAAAATAACGATAAAACGCGCCCGCGTACCCCCCCCCTCCCACCTCCTCGTACACGTCCATTTCTATTAAGCTGCGTGTAAGCCTTTATTAAAATGGCGTTACCGCGCGACTGACTTTTTTCTTCGCGCCTCTCCTCCGTCCCGTGTATATTTACTCCATACCCCTCCCCCTCCCGACCCCCGTCCCGCCACCTGTCCCAAGCGGCAATAGGAAGATGATGAACGAAAATTGTAGCATTACCTGTTGCTCCCTGCTGCTGCTGCTGCTGCTGCTGCTGCTGCTGCTGCTGCTTTACGTACGCTGTACTACTACTAGTGCTACTACTACTACTACCACTGCTATTACTGCTACTACTACTACTACTACCACTGCTATTACTGCTACTACTACTACTACTACCACTGCTATTACTGCTACTACTACTACTACTACTGCCACTACTCGAACACGTATTCACGCTCAATTCTCAATAATAAATTAAAAGTTATTATTACATAGGCATATTCGCCGCTTACTTTACTCATACAACTCTCACAACCACTGCATTATTTTATGCGTTTCAAAATTAATTACAATCTCATGAATTACTTTCGCCCTCGTAAGTAAGACCCGCGCCATCGATGATAAAAGAAAATTTATCAAAATTTATCTACACTCAGTCCCCGTGCACCTTTTGCTTTTGTTTACCGCCACTCCGAGTTTCACGATCAAACACTAAGTAGCTTCGAAAATTTACCATCTTCGTGTATTCTGCTGCACAGAAAATTATTATCCCTTCACAATTATAACTACCAATTTATGTATCCATAAACTCTTGATAAATATCAATAATATTAGTTTTAATATTATCTGAAATGTTATTTGTGCTAATAAAAGCCATAGATTATAAGCCACGCTTTCGATATTTAGTAAATTTGATTCTAAGCCTATTTACTTTGTTTTTAATGAACTGTCATCTCTCCTCTTACGCTTTGTAATTTTATAATTGTATAATTTTATAATTAACAAGTACCCCGCATCCATACAAATTAATCTAAAATATAATATAATCGTATTCTATTAGTTAGAGTACTTTATTTTATTATTATTATTATTATTATTATTATTACGATTATTGTTGTTGTGAAATATTTTTATTGCATATAAACATGACGTGTGGGGAAAGAGCAATTTTCTGGCAGTATAACGATTGCTGCAAGATTTACGTTCATTTCATTAGAAAATTTCATAAATACAAGCACATCCAATCTTCCATGTACTCGGTTTTTTGTATATTCTTTTTTTTTTTTTTTAAATATCCGATGGCACAGATTAAAATCCGTTCGAATTATCTTCGCTCTTGTATTTGATTTCTTGCATTATTTTATAGGCTTACTGAAGCTTATGTGAACTTTCTCACCGAAAGCTGAGGACAATGAAAATTTATCATGTTTTCATGGAATAGCAGCTTGCATTTATAAACAACACAAAATGGTATTAGATTAACTGAATTTCTGAAAGAATTTACATAAAAGGCAAGCGATAATAGCATTTATTAATGAATTTTATCAAGATATGCGTTCAGGTATTTATTTATTAAACTCTCCTTTCCGTTCGATAATAAATTAATTTTACTGCAACGGCCATTCCTTCTGAAAGTCCGCCGGCGACTTAAACGCGTATTAACGTTTCGAGTGATTTAAAGAAAGGCGCGATGATTCAGAACTAAGGACAAACATTAAAATACGATTTAAGATACATTGTAAATAAGGCGCGGGTCTTAAGGTTCTGAAATACCAGAGGATAAAGCTTGAGCTTTATTAATTTAATTACGTCAAGTGCTATTAAACAATTAAAGAAGTTGAAGACGCGGTTGATAGTGTCGGGGTGAGATAAAAGCCGAGGACGAAGAAGGAGCGGGGTTGACGAAATTAGTCGCTAGGGGCGCTCGGGAGAGGGGGAGGGGGAGAGGGTGCAGAGCGAGCGAGCTGTGATTTATATGTATAAGGAGAAGGCTCGCCGAATTTTTGCCCCGCATATTAATTAAAACATGCACCTGCAGTCGGTTAGGGAGACATGGCCACTTACGACAACATCTACCGAGAGTAATCGAGAGGGGAGATCGCGACATTAACCAGTCGCATCTACACACTTAAAATCCGCACTTATAAGAAGGTGGCGACCGTTATAAGTAAAGAGGAAGTCGTCCGTGCGCTCGAGGGCGAAGGGTTAGCATCGGCCGCACGTCGCGCCCGAGAATCTTTATAATATATATATATCTACATACGTACACGTATATGTAAGTCAGTTAGTTTGTGAACGGGCGTGCCTGTCTGTGTACACGGGTACGAATGCGTGTCGCGCGCGTCGAGTCCTCGTGGACGCACTGATTTTACGGGAGATACATTAATGCGACATGACGCGCATATAGCCACCGGATGTATTTTCTTAAGCCCCTCGCGCTCCACCTCGACCCTCCGACCCTCTCGGCAACCCACCGACACATGCATTTATGTATATAAATAATCACATAGCTAAGCGCGAGATGCCATCGACAATTAATTCATTTTTCCGGCATTCAGTCTCACAACGCTACCTACGTACGTACAACCAACCAACCACCAACCAACCAACCAACCAACCAACCAACCAACCTCCTCCTCGTCCTTTCCACTTGCGCACTCGCGCACTCGCGCACACGCATTAATTCCGTTATGCAGTCGTTAAGGAGGAGAGCGACGCCCGGCTTACACGGGGATTCAGCTCGCTTCTATAGTATGTAGACTACTTGTCGAGTAATATCCTACTAATATAGAAGTATCGCCTTGCGGATTATAAATTACGGAGCTCTCCGAATTCCAAATACGAAGCTTAAACTTGTCTTCCGATAATTATGTCTCCCAACTTTTATTACCGGCCCCTGTATTTTTATTCCCTCTTTTACATTTCCCACTAATATATATATATATATACACAAATCCTCTCGTTGTAATTAGTAAAGCTCTAAAATTTATGTTATTATTCATAATATAAATCCGCAGATAGTCATCGAACACGGACCATATTTATATTTACTCAACATTGTATCGCCGCTAGTCCTTTAACCTCAAGTATCCTTTACAGTTTCCATATCTGTAACAATAATCTTGCTTTATAATTTCGATGATTTATTAGGCTTTCCTCATTAAATACATTCAATCGACAAGCGAGATGTGGACGTATCAATTTCTTATCCAAAATTACGCAATCGATATACCGTATACTGCACAATTTTTATTAATAAATGTTCGTGGCTATAATGTAACTATGTGTACATGTATTTATGCACGTATGGATATATGTAAGAATGATGGGCGCGTATTATTCATCGTCGGTAAGTAATTTAAGATCTTATAAAGCAGAGGCGATTCGATGTAATTATTAAGCTAACTGTTGAGTTCATCCATAATTTCATTATGACGTAAAATAGAAAACCGAGCGCTTAGAACAGAAAATTCATAGAATGAATCATAAAATAAAACAGTTTTCAAAAATTCGATTACAAACGAAAATTACAATTTGAATTTCTAAAAGGAATGGCAGTAAATTTCCCTCTGCCTTGTTATTAATGAGCATTAAAAAAAATTTTAATCGAAAACCAAATTTTTCGCATTAAACTTTACGAGCATTAAAGTAAAAAAAAAAAAAAAAAATAAAATAAATAAAAAAAAAATAAAAAAAAATAAAGAAGAAAAAACCTAATTATACTAATTGATTAACTACTCAGTACTTGAAAGAACATTCGATTTTAAGTTACGAACATAATGCTGTTAATAAAACGAAACGATACTCGTGCAAATCCACTCGAATAAAATTTAATCAATAATAGGGAAAAATTTTGAACATTGAACATTATATCAATAAATTATACAACGAATAGAAATTAAACTATTGATTTTAAAAAATTACAATTTCACCTTCTGATGATAAACAGTTAGAATTAAGCTGTTCTAAATAATAATCTTCCTCGCATTCCCTCAGCTCTAAGGCTTTTTCCTCTCTTCGTACTAAGCTAAATGTACTTACCTTATTTATCATTGATTAATATTGTAAAGATATCTCTGCAGGTACATTTAAACGAATTAAGTATGTTTATGTATCGCAACGCATGAGGAATACGAATCCAATATTGGCGTAATTTGAAGGAAGCGTTTTAGTACTCGGACGTTACTCTTTATAAAAACTTACGGCATTGCGTACAATGTAGAATAATATTATTATATTTTATTGTATTGCAGTGTAGAAGCCAGTAATGCATCGAAATATATATATATCGTGATAACGTGACGGAAATATTTGGTCAAATTTGGCAAATATCGAATTACATAAAAAAAAAATCTTTATTATCATTCAACTAATTCCTTTTGTATTTGCAATCAGAAATATTTATTTAAATCAATTTAAATAAATGATGATAACTCTTAAGCGACGTGGCAGCAGTTTTTATTGTTTACAAATTGTTTCGGCAATAAACTAATGGGATTGACGATTAAACCAAGCCTATACATCCGCCGCTAATTGTTAATACGGCGTTTGTAAAATAACATTGTTATAAATAAGTATGGCGTGGTACTGAGTATTAAATTGAAAAGTTGGGATAAAAACGTTAGTATCGAAAGTATCGAAAGATGGTTATTGTGGCCTGAAATCGTCAATCGTTAAGAAAGAGAGGTCACGGGTATAAATATAATATGCGAGGGACGGGGGGAGAAAATTAAGGACGCGTAGCTGGAGGATAACATAACATGAATTATTTAGTAATTTAAAAATATTTTCAAACATATCCGAAAGCACAGTTAGTACGAGACGCACTTATACAGCATGCCGAGAGAGCGTACGTTATCCCGGTCGGGATCTTATGGCGAGTCGAAAAATGCGAGTCATAGGGGGATCAACGACGTTTCGCACTTTTCCTCGGTGCCGATCCTCTTAATCTTATCAAGTCTCGAACTTTTGTCAGCCGACTCGGCCGCAAGAAAGAGCGAAGAAAGGGGCCGGCGTGGAGGGGCGAGGAGGGGCGAGGGGGATGGGTGGGTTGGGTGGGTGGGGGGGGGACGGGGACGGACGACGAGAGAAGAGCGAGCCTGTTAGCGGCGAGCTACGCGTACACGTTATCGCGCGCGGCTTCGACAGACTCGGCAGACTCCGGGAGAAAAAGAGCGAGGGGCGGTAGGAGGCTCGCTCTCGGCAGGAAGGCGGCCGACCTGGCGGACCGGGGGGGGGGAGCGGGACAGAACTCGTTTTAACTCCGGATCGTACGTGTTTGTCGCATCGAGGCCGCGAATAGTAGACCGAAAATAAGGAGTCAACGGTTCACCTATCTCACGAGCTCTTTGACGAACATTGCATACTTTCGGCCTATCTCTTGCCGAAGATAGCGCGGATCTAAGCTCATTATTGGCGGGAAGAAAAAAAAAAAGGCTTATTTATTTACCGAGCTTGACGGAATTATTGATTAAATATACCCTGGAATAACGAAGGAAGCGGAAATTGAATCGACTAAGCCATAGGCGCTGCGGGCGACTCGCTGTTGCGCGCGGGGTGCGGGCAAATATCCTCGATCCCGCCAATTAATGCTTGATTAGCCTCTTTATTCCTGAAATTTCCTTTGAAATTGAAAATCCAGCCCCGGATTTATCATTCGCTTGAGATCTCTGTCGAATTTATTATGTGTCCCGAGAGCCGTACTCACTTCATTAAAATTACACGATAGTCGCGACAACCGGGTCTTAAATTCGTCGAATGACAATAAACATGACTTTCTGAAAGAATAATTATCTTTATGCTTTTTAACGATAACTTTTGAATCGCGCGATAGAGCTTCGAGCGAGTCGAGTTTTATTGGACGGAGAAGCGCCGATATGGTATTTCTCCATTGAAACGGAGCTCAATTCACTCAATCGTAAATATGATGAATTCTTCAAGTTTTTACCGACGTGAATGAAACGTTTGTTTTACTTTCATTTTCACACGAGATTATGTCCGTCAAATGCGATGTAAATTCTGTCATTAAAAGTGCCGTTATAATGGACATTTTATAATGAAATTATAATAAGGTGAAATCTAAATCCGTTCGATCAGAATTATGAAGTTATTCTTATTCTGAAGTCCCTTGGCTCCCATGCATTTAGATAAAAGCCCCGTTGAATTATAAGCATTTTATAATCACTTTATTTAACAGGTAGTGCTGGAAACTCGGTTTTTCAATTCCCTACAACGGTTGCCGAGAACTAGCGCGCGTATCTCGAGACTGGATGTTAACATGGCATTTTTATAAATTAATACTACGAATACTAATCTACGAAATATATCTAGAGTTCTGATGACGACGACGACGACGACGACGACGACGACGACGACGATGATGATGATGATGATGATGATAACGATGAACAAGAAGAGTGGTGGTTGTCTTCTCGTATTCTTGTGTTAATCCGCGCAATGGTAGGAGATGGAGATGCGGGAATCAATAGTATTGAAGTAAAGAGGGACGAGTGAGGGAATGGTCAGTGGTCGTCGTGGACGAGGACGAGCTGACCGTCACGTAACCCGGGCAATAGCCGTCAAGTAATCGAACTGGCGTAAGACATTGACCGTCCTCGTCCTTCTCCTGGGACTTGGCGCGAGTTCAGGAAACGAGGCGACAGCCTTTCGAGCCTCGGATACCATTGTTGGGGCTCCGGCCCCTCTCCCTCCCTGTCCCTCTCGCGATATATACACATGCGCGAGAGTGGGAACGAGAGCCGCGGAATCTAATCTGATGAAGCGGCTCGGTCCACCTAATGGCCAAGCCGTGTCGTGACACGCACCTCGGCATCATTCCGCCCATCCTTCTCCACATCCCGCCCCCCCCCCCCACGTCCCTATGCCCCAATCCCGCCGTCGTTGCAAACGTCGGCCCCATTCGCCCTTTCTCGCGCTCTCCTGCCCCGTCTTGCCGCAGTCCAGGAGATGCCCGAGTCAAGACCCTAAGAGGCCAAAGAAATCGTGTCTCCCCAGGCCGAGGAACTTAGTGATCGCACTCGATTTACCCCGACGCGACTCTCTCGTCGCAGACGGTCACGCGGATTCGGTGGATCCTCTCCCTCGCGTGCTTCCTCCCGTCCACGTCCGACCGTCGTTAGCGCCCCTCGCCGACAGACTCGGCGGACTCGGGGACAGAGACGGGGTGGGACGGAGCGAGAGCCTCGTGTTCTCGCGTTCCTTGGCGACGTGACGCTGGCTTTCGGATTTTCGGGAATCCTCTTATTCCTCGTAATGAAGATAAGCGGCATTTTTCTTCGAGGGACAATTGCGTCCGAGTACGGCTCTTCAACGGCTTGGCGAGACGGCGGCGGTGGCGCCCTGGCCGTGGTGGAAAGTGGCGGGGCGGAGGGGTGGAGTAGGAGGGGCGGAGGAGGGGGAGAGGATTTATCTCGCTCGATAGCTAATCTCGCGATAACGAAGAACAGAGAGGCGCGCGCTCGTAAGCATTGCGGAATTATGTTTAAACGGAGATGCGCGCGCCTGCTCACTTCCCTCTGCCCAACACGACATTCACGCCACCATATGAAATCCCGGAGAAAGGGAGGAGAAGGGATGACGGGCCGAAGGGCGGGGGCGGGTGGGGGGACGACGAATCTTTTACGAGTTATTCTGTATTCTACATTAATTACAGGGTAAATTGCGCAAGGATTTTACAAATATGCTCGTTTGTGCGCAACGGCAGACTGAAAAATAATAACGAGTAAAGTCTCGAATGTAATAAATATGTATTTCTATCGGAGTCCGTCGAAACCAAGTGGATGGATGACAAAGGATACTTTGTAATGTTCGAAGAGGAGTTAACAAGCGAGTCGAGCCAACTAGTAAGTAGACAAATAAAATACACGAGAGTACGATATTACAAGCGGTCGGTACTTAATAAAACTCGGAGAGAGTCTGGTTAAATCATAGCTGTGAGTAATGAAAACAATTTGTGAAATCATCGCCCCAACAACAAAAGTCTGCATAAGGAGCGAGCGATGGCTCTCATTGTTGCTATTGATGTTGTTGCTGTTGTTGTTGTTGTTGTTGTTGTTGCTGTTGTTGCTGTTGATGTTGTTGTTGGTACGTCGTCGGTCTAGTAGCACGAGAAAGTCTAGAAAGACAGGTTCGCGCGAGCTCACGGATGCCACACAAAGAAGAAAGGAGCTCGGACGGGGAAAGAAGGGAAACGATCGAACGAACCAACGAACCAATGAACCAACGAACCAACGAACGAACGAACGAACGAACGAACGAACGACGACGCGTCTGCAGGAAGGCAAGCCTGTGTAAATTAAATTGGAAAGCGCGGACTCGCGCATTTTTCGGCTCTGCGCGACGCGCACGCAATGCGTCCCGGCGACACGAGGCGCGCGGAAAACGCCTTGATCCGCGCGACACGTGGAAAAAGGAAGTCCTGTAATTGGAGAGGCCGCACCAGGAGCTGTCCTTACCCGGTATTTTTTCTTTATATAAAGAATTAGGAGCCTTATAAATAACAGCTGGTATGACTTAATAGGGACTGGGTGCGCGCGTTTTCGATCTTTCCGTGGAATTCTACTCGTACGGCCGAGGCAATTTATTCCCATTTATTCCCTTGGATTTCTTATGCTTATTCCCTCCGTATTATATATTAAGGAGGGGCTTCGCCGCCTCCTCGGGCTGCTCGCTGCTCCTTTTTCTTTCTCCAAGCGCGAACGAGAATCGCGAGAGAAAAAGGAATTGATTACACGACCCGCGCCCTCCCCTGCCCCGCTCGCCCCACCCTTTTTTTTCCCTGATATTTTCATTAAGGATTATATCGTTTAAATTTTTTGCTTTATCCTCCTACCGGAGACTCGTCTCACCCAAACCCCATTTCAATAATACACACCCGATACTCTCATTCATATATTCATTATTCCCCAGGTACATTCTTTTTAACCTTTATTATCATAATAACTTCCATATGAATATTTATCGAACGCGGCTCAATGAGATTAAGACTTCCTCGCGTGAATGAGTGTCCTATAATTCTCGGCCTGCATAATTTTGTTTACAAACTTTCATTATATTATACAAAAAATACCGTATGTCTTCACCCATATGCACACACACACACACATATATATATATATACGTATTTACGCACGCGTGAATCTTAAGCTTTATAAATACGACTAGTTCGTTATCATTTTTTTCCTCTTTGTTTATCTTATCCTTTTGTTTTTCTTTCTCATCCCACTCGAAATATTATTACATACAAATTGTTCTTATTATTTACCCGCTAATTAAATAGTTTATGTTTATGTATTAGTCTATTCATATCGATAAAAGGATTCACACACGTATCGTTCTTGTTCATTTTTAAGCATACAATATACCTCTAATACTTAATCTCGAGCTATGAAGACACGAGCGCTTATGTAAATCATTCGAATTCATGAAACGAAACATTAGATAATAGAGTAAACGTTCTGACATGGTGAAACAAAAAAAAATAAACAATTTAAAAAATTACTATATACTACGAAATCGTTTTCTACACTATTTTCGATATAAAAATGATTTTGCTTATTTAATGAAAAATATTCTATAGATATGCATTTAAATTATAATGAAGTAATGACAGACATTGAAAATTATCTGTAAGTGGAAATATAAAATTATGCTGCTTTAAATTAGATTTTAAAATCACTTGGACAGGTTTCAGTGAAAGGGTACGAAGTGTGCGTTAACTAGGATCAGGAAATCATATAAAGTCCAGTACGGAGAAAGTCCAGACACTCGTTACATAGACACGAGCGCACGTTGCGTTCTTTGCATTTTTATTCTTTTTAATATTATTATTATTGTTGTTATTGTTATTATTATTGTTTTTGTTGTTGTTATTATTATTATTATTATTATTATTATTATTATTATTATTATTATTATTCCGTATAACATGAGTCACACGAAATTTCAACAGCGCGTGAATAAAAAATTGAGATCAAGATATTCACACGAATTCAAAGTGACGCCTAATTTATTTATTGCCATCGCTGCGTAAGAACAATCTACACGTATAAAAAGAAGTAAATGCACGTGGACTCGTATTCGTGTACATTTTTTTTTTATTTCCACACAACGTAAGTTTTCAATTACATTTGTACTAGTTTTAATATTAAGTGTCTATATTAATTCCGAGGCAGCCGTATCGGTTAAATAAAATAATTTCAACAAGTAGACGCTTGGAAATTTATCGTTATTTGACACCCTGAATAAAAAATAATGACCGTTAATTTGCTTATCAGCAATATTTATATTAGTAAATAAATTTACTGTTTTCAAAGTCGTAATTCAAGGTCAAATTGTTTATTTGAGCAGAGAAAAAAATGTAGTCCGATATATTCGTTGTTATGAAGGCAAAGAAATGATAAATACGACGATCGAATAAGAAATCGAATGCAGAAAATAGGTAGATCGTATGCGTATGTAGAGAAACGCTCGAAACCGCTTTGGTACAGAATGACGTAAGCGAATTTCCCAGCCTTCCTTCAATATTCAGTAGCGGATCGGAAAAACTAATGACCAATTATTCGAAAACGTTTATTCAAGCGAATCTCTCTTTCTGCCGGGGAAAATGAGAAGAAGAAGAAGAAAAAAATGCATTTGGAGCATCGACCGAATGCTTAAATAGATAAATTCAAAGACCGTAATCGGAGATAACAAAGAGCTGGATCACGAAAAGGAAAACAAATATTCAAATAAAGTATAGGATTGGCGGACGATAGAATCGAGGGTAGGAAATCACATGGAAAAGTGCATGCAAGCCGATTGTCTGACAACTATCTTCTCCGTATCTCCGGCCGGTTATCTCATTCCGTGAATTAGTTGAGTATTGAAAGTTAAGTAAAAGCTCGGAAATTAAGTAAAATGTCGGTAAAAATTTCAAGGAGTATTTTCTAGCGGCGCTTATCATGGCCAGTCGCAGGAAGATGGTATCGCGAGGCTGGAGGCCGCCGATACAAATATACTCTCTAGATAATCTCAATAAAAGGTCGTAAAAATGTTTGTCCCGCAATTACTCCAAAATTAAACAAAGCACACACATATTATATATATATATATATATATATAAATATATATATATATATATATATATATGAGAGAGAGAGAGAGAGAGAGAGAGAGAGAGAGAGAGAGAGAGAGAGAGAGAGAGATGGATGCGGTCGGATGGATGGAGCTTTGCGGTACGTTGGAGTCTGCTCCGCGGCACGAGCTCCAGGAACGGGGTGAGTGGCCGGACGGGGAAGAGGACCGACGACTCCTCGCAAGTCTTCAGGGGCGAGGATCGATAGAAGCAACATTTCCGGAAATCCGAAGAGAACTAGTGACACTTTCCCCGAGGAAAGGTCTGTGGCAGTAGTGGCCTCATTAAAATAAGAAGAGTCAGGACCCGTGGTCCGTGGGGAGGTTAGGTTGGTAGGTAGGTAGGTAGGTAGATAGGTAGGTAGGTAGGTAGGTAGGTAGCGCGCGACACTCGTCCTCATTGTCCTCGCATCGAAATTCCGGAATCCCCGAGATCACGATTTTCATTAAAAGCCGGCTCCCGCGCATCCATCGGATGTGCCGCGTCGCCTCCTCCTGGGCGCAACGGAGGTGATGTATATCGACGCGGCGCAGCAGCAGCGCGACAATAATCGACGAGCGGGAGCCAATTACACCGGGCATACGCAACAGCCCCGGGATCCCTCGCTCGAAGAAGAAATTTATTTGCCCTCGCGGCGATTGTTTCCACGTCTCCCGTCTGTCCCTTCTTCTTCTTCTTCTGCTGCTGATGCTGCTGCTGCTGCTACCGCTGCTCTTCTCCGCCATCGGAGATCGCGGTGCTCGTTCCCCGGGTTCCCTCGATAAACGCGACCCGACCCTTCGGACCCGACCCCCTTTTCTTATCCGACAATTTCTCTCTCTCTCTCTCTCTCTCTCTCGCTATTCGCCTTTCTGCACCTGATAGCGCGTCCAGTCATTTGGGTACCTGGTATCTCCCTCGACCGCCTTCGCGCGTACCTTATACCTGACTCCTTTTCTCCCTGAAAAGGAGCCCTTACTTATTACACTCGTATCACCTGCGCACTCTTTGCAAATAAGAACATTTCCCATTAGCATTGGCATCGCCGCCGGTTCACCTTGGGCTTCAGGAAATTTAAACTATTCTCTATTATCGATACCGAAGCCTCGACATTCTCGAAACCCATTGTTTTTACCTTCGGCCATTAATGCGATTTCATAATACTTTGAAGCCTTCTCCTTACCGACTATCTGAAAAAGATAAACAGACTTGTGACCTCACAAAGTCCCTCACAAAGTCCCGTGAACTTCTGCAAACTTGGCCTCCCACGTATCATTGTAACGTGAAATTATCACAGCCAATGCTTCATTAGTACTGCTATCAAATAATATATAATATTTCATTGTCTATATAACTGCAAAGAGAGATGGAGAGAGAGGGAGAGAGAGAGAGAGAGAGAGAGAGAGAGAGAGAGAGAGAGGGAGGAAAGCGGGAGATGGGGTTGTCCATAATATCAATAGCCATAGAACGTACCTTTTCAAGTCGGTTAATTAAAATTAGCCAGAAGCCCATGTAATTCAGTATTATTGATGATACAATATGGGTGCGTTATAGTACTCGCAGAATTTCTTATTTTTAATGCATTTTTAAGACATTTTAGCACTATAATTATTTCCTTTATTTTTTTATTTATTTATTTTTTAAATTAACACGCATATGCATAATTGTATATGAAGAATAAGATTACAGTTCTTATGGGTGAAAGGGTTGTTGTAAAATTCGTAAGGGTCAGTGAACTTTCTCAAATAATTATTTCTAAAGAAGAGTAAAGAAGAGCCAAAAGGTTACGAAGAAGTTTGAAGTGATTTTTGGCGTCTTTGGCTCAAAGTGCAAATACTATGATTTAATGAAGCATCGGTTGCCTAGCGAGCAGACGTTGGGAATCGCAGTTTTTCCGGTCAATCGGAGGCAATACTCTTATCGAATCCTGCTTCGCGTGCCTAGACACAGGCAGTTTTTTTTTAGACAGGTGGGTGCCTTCAGCCATAAACACGAAAGCAGAAGTTTCAAATCTATCCCTTTATATAGCCAATCGCTCTGCGAAAACATTCCAGTCCCCCGCTCCACTCCCTTGACCCAGCTACCCTCATGTGCCACCGTCATGTCTATTCGTCTTCCATGTCGCTGCATTGATGCAGCCACGTACGGAAAAGTTCCATATAGCACTTGATGATATCGGCCGTAGGTGGTGGCTGTCTCTCTCTCTCTCTCTCTCTCTCCTCTCTCTCTCTCCTCTCTCTCTCTCTCCCTCTCTATCCATCTCACTCTCCGTTTGCGACGGGTACTTTCCTGCCAGGGAGCAGCGAGCGGCAGCACCATGCCGTCTAGCTCGGAGATATTTGATATTGACTTCTCAGAGTCAGCAACAGCAGCAGCAGCAGCAGCAGCAGCAGCAACATAAGCGCGTGGCTTTGAACTTCCTCGAAACGAGCATCAGAGGAAACAGTTAAAAGAGAAAAAAGACTCCTGAGAGAGAGGGCAGGAGAGGGGGGGGGCTCTGTGCAGTCGGTTTAATTAAAAAGCTTCGTACGTAGTATAGCGCTCTCTAACTCTCCTATACATACGAGTCCTATCACCCATATCTGTGTATGTGTAGGTGTACCCTCCTTCCACTCACTACTGACCCCTCGCTGCACTGCTCGCGCACACTCTTTCATTTGAGAACTTCCAAAGTGCTAGCTGATAAACTTTCGGAATTCTAATTTTTTAATCTTCCGAGCTACTTGCGCATCTTTACGAACGACTGAGGAAAACTGTAGTGTTTTCTATGACCCTTTCCCCGTCACCGTTGCCGTATTTGTCCGCTCGCCTTCACGGAGCTCAATTCCTCTATTCACGCTTCAATGCGAACCAATTCGTTCGTCCGTTCCATCTTTCTTATTTTGTATTCAATTAAAAATTCATTATACGTCCTTTATGCCGAAGGTATTCTATCGGATTGTCGTTGTATTGGTGTACGCGAGCATTATGATTTTTACGAGTAGCCGCATTCAAAGAAAGCTCTAAAGTACATGCATAATTATTAATAATATGCGAGTATTTAGTTAAAAATATTTCGCGCAATACGATATTAATCGTATCATTAATTATAGAAATTTACTTATATTCACGGAGTGAAATTTTTTACGCCCGAGAATAAGAGTCGATTTATTTACCTTTGAAACTCAATACATTTCTTAATTTAATAAGATAATATTTTATCTCCCCATTAAGTATTCACTAGATCTATGCCCACGTTATTTTTTCACATAATAGGGCCAGTGCTTGCTCGGAATAAAGGAAGCTTTTCTCGGCTAAATCGCTCAAATCAATATTCTAATAAATATCGACAAGCATTGATTTCAATCGTACCAGCCTACGATTTAGAAGTAAATTATAATTTTCATTATAATGATTTTTTTTTTTATTCTCGCTCCTATTAAATAAGATTAAAAGGATTTTTATGCTTTGATTAAAATAAGCCGAGCCGTGAGTTATGCTTCGAATTAAATTTATAAATTAGGAACGAAATGCATGAAAAGGACTAGTAAACGTGGAAGCATATTAACGATTAATCAAAAATCAAAAGTTTTCTTTATCAAACATTTTTCCACGAATTCTATAGATTATTAGTAATAATAAACGAATTTCAATCACATAGTCCTGCGAAGCCATATATTTTTGTATTACAAATGTTTTCGGGCACGCTTTTAATTTTAATCTCCCGTTATGCATTCCTTTTCATAAATTGTTTCTTGGATTTTTCGACATTCGAATTTTCAATACAACGACGTGTCTTAAGGCTACGTAAATTTATATCCGAGAATTTAAACAATAATCGTACATAAAATTGTACTTTCAATGAAATCACGAAAATAAAGCCACGAACGTTTTAAAATTAATCGCTTTTCAAATTCTATTTAATTTCATTAAAACATTCGTGTCATAAAATAGTATAGAAACAGATTTAAAAAAAAAAAAAAAAAAAAAAAAAAAAAAAAATCATTTCTAATAATCATTGTTTTCATATAATAACAATTGAGTTACACAGACCTTAGGAAATAATAGTTTTCGCAATCGAGTATTGTTTTAAAGGTCATAAATATACATTGAATCAATGGGAATGGCTCGGTAATGAAAATTAACGTAAAAACACTACCTACTGAGATCTTTTATGTAGGTATTATTTAATAATATCTTTCGGAGATTAATGCTCTACCTTTTATAATAATCGAACGTTTAAGAAGCATTAATAAATAATGGCTAAAGAAATTGTAATATTTTCTAAAAGTTATGTGCGCTTCTTGTGTCGAAGCTTCGGGTACTTTTAATGAACTGAAATTTCTACATTGAATTTCGATTGTTGTGCTTCTGCGCCTGCGCAAATGACAAATGGTCTCTTTCGCAATATGAATGGAATCCGCAAAGGATAAAGATTTTTTATAACGCAGGACCGCAACGAATGAAAAAAGACCTTCGACCGACTGGCTATTTCTATGGATAGTAATGGATATTAACTATATTAACAGTTCATTACATAACTGAAATAATTAATGTTAAGAGGGAAGAGGACTGGAATTGGTATTTTTCATCGGTATTTAGATAAGCGTAGGAAAGGAGATTCGCCGGCTCCGGTGCAAATTATGGTACAGATGCAGTTTCGGAATTTTTCGTTAATGCGAGCAAGGGTATCGCTTAACGAATTCATTGACGAGAAGTATTTGCCGCATTTTCGAGCTCGTCGGCTGCATTCCGCATTAATATTTGTTGAGCACTCCTCCCTCCTCCCTCATCCCGCCGCACCGTTTCCAACGACGGCTACAATTATCCACGAGAGACTTCATTACCCATTCGCCGGGAGCACACGCGCGCGCGCGTTCTATTCTTTATTTATGGATAAGCTCATTATTTCTGTGCAGGTAAGCATATGAAAAGTGCCCCCGCTACCCTCCCTATTCCTCTATCGTTCTATTTCCTTCTCTCGCCAGCGCCATTTCTTTCGCTTTTTTTTTTTTTTTTTTTTTTTTTTTTTTATCCACGACCAACCTTTTTAGGCTTAGCATTTTCATCGAATGTAGAACGGTGATAGAATTTTGCATCCTCCAGCCTGCGCTTCCTTTTTCGATGCTTCGACGAACAATTTCAGTGACCACACGAGCACTGCCGGAGACTTGCGAAACGATCCGGGAACGTGAAATTCAATTGAATTTAGCAAGAAATCTTTTAAGCTAACGAATTATTGAAAGTCCGAGATAGAGAAAGAGACTTTAGACGCCGCTGTCGATAATTATGCCTGGAAAAATAGATATTTTTCACAAATGCGCGAATAATACCTTGAAGAAATGCGAGTAGAAAGTAATTTTAAATGAAATTGAATGGCCTTCGTACGTTGCGAATCGACTTGGAAGTAGTATCCGAGGAACCGATAGCCGAAGAGTAATTGTAACAGTTATTTACTTTCACTTTTCCTTTTAACAATGATTCTAAATCCTGAGGTGTTTTCTAGGTGAGATGTCCCTGTGGATGGTGGTAAGCTTCTGGCACGTAGCAGAGAGAGAGAGAGAGAGAGAGAGAGAGAGAGAGAGAGAGAGCGAGCATGGTCGAGGAAAGGAGAGAAAGAGTAGTTGGCAATTTCACGTATACGTAAGAAACATGACAGCAGCAAAGGGCTGTCGGAGGGGGGGGGCTGGTTAATTTGCATCAGGGGCTCGTTCCGCGGTCTCGGTCATACATGAGACGGGGACGTCGGAGGAAGGCCGAAACGGTGACACAAAGGGAGCATTCGTGCGAAAATAGCCTCGGGCCTTTTGACTTTGGCATTCCCGAGCCAGATCTAAGGAGACGATAGCATCCTCGTGCTCGCGAGCCTCCCGGCGCCGGGGAGGATCCCTTCTCGGAATCCCAGTACCAGCTCGGTTGTGCGTGCGCGCGATAGATCATCACCGGGAACGGTGGCGGTGGCGGCGGCGGCGGCGGCGTCGACGACGAAGAGGTCGACGTGTCGCGGCAGTCCGTAAGGTAGACTCGGATTTAGCAGGCAGCTTCCGTGAACGGGAGGAACCGGCTTCTGCCGAACGGTAGCTCAACCCTCGACGACCGAGGCTCGTATCGTTTTTCGCTCCTTCGTTCCTGATATGACTTTCAGATATAGAGTTTAGTGTGTCGTCGCTGTTCCACACACCCTCACCTCCCCCCTCCATCCCACTAGCCGCTTAAAGCCGCTCCACGACTTCTTCAAACCAACGCGCGCAACTTTATTTTCCTGGTACCCCCACCCCCTACCCCTTTCCCTTTTTCATTCATTTTTTCTTGCTTAACCTTCCATTCTTTCATCTTCCTTATTTATTATTATTATTATTATTATTATTATTATTATTATTATTATTGTTGTTGTTATTGTTATTATTATTATTGTTATTATTATTATTATTATTATTATTATTATTATTATTATTATTATTATTATTATTATTGTTCTATGAATTATACGAACCATTGATAGTTCGGACGTGCCGTCCACCTGCGGGATTTTAACGATTCTTTACATTCTTTGGTATTAAGTAATTGCGCGCGCACGAGCTTCATTTATCCATTGTGTAACTATGAATTTATATGAACGTTAGTCTTCAAATTCATTTGCTTTATTATTAAGGACATACATCGACCGCTCGACATTAATTCCCTTCTCTTCTTTTCAATTAACTACATTCTGTTCAATTTCTTAAAATATTTTATATCAGTTTTGAAATTCATTCGGAGTGAGTGAATGTGCAAAAGTAGACTAGTAAATAAAAGAAGGATGAAAATCTCTCCCCCCCGCCCCTTTATTTCCGATATTGAGCGTTAGTACACGTACTGTGCCGAGGATAAATTTAAAAAAAATAGTACACCATCGGCAGAAGAAAGTCGCAGCTGCTTTTCGATACGAATAAACCAAAGATTAGAGAAGACCCGACCGCGAATTTTCAGGGAAAAGTAAATGTCGGGGCCGAAGGGGGAGTGGAACTTAATTTTTTCATTAAGCAAGATAAAGAAATAAATTCCGGGGAGGTAAGTATAAAGCGCTTGTAATCTGTGCAAACAAAACGAGCAAAGGGGACGTAGGGACCGAGGGCCAAAACGGTCCAAGGACACGCTCCCCAAAACGAGATTATTAAGCGATTAAAGAATTTGCCCAGGGCCGGCGGCGCAGATAATCGGCGTCGCGCGCTATGAGGCGATGACGAAAGGCGAACCCGACGAGAGGGGAACGAGCGGATATTAGCCTCGGGAGGCTTCTTTGTGCTCCTTGCCAATAAAAATTTCTCTCTCTCTCTCTCTCTATATATATATATATATATATTTCTCTCGGCCGCTCAAAGAACCACGATGGATACATTTTTAATTACTTGGAATATTGTTGGCGCCGCGAAATGTCCGATAATTAAATATCGTATCGGAACTGTTGGCTCGTCTCGTGTCACGTGCAGCTTTCCTCTTTCCACCCACCCTTCATCCACCCGCCGAGTATACAGAAAATATGGATTTACGCTAATTTCAAGGCTCGAGTAGAGACAACTCTTGTGTTTACCTTTACGACTCGTCCCGTCACCTAATACGCGGCATAAGCGCTAGAGGGCGCGCTTTACCAATTGACAGGAGCGAGGGAAAAAGGATGAGACTCGAGGATTATAGGACGAAGCCGAGGGTCTAATTATTAGGGCATGACGTTAATATATGGGCATTAATTACACAAGATTATAATACGAGTCCGCTTGATTTCGGGTGAGTGAAAATCGTGAATTTCCAGTACTACCTGGAGGATTCAAGCGAGAGAGAGAGAGAGAGAGAGAGAGAGAGAGTGAGAGAGGGGCGAGGGGAGTCAGATATTTATAGAAGACGGTGGTGAAATTCGCCGGCTCTCGGATGCGAGCTAATATATTATTAGGACGAAATTAAAGGTTCGCGGGATCTAATTATCGCGTTGGATCGATGGTAAGGCTCCGACGGCAGGGCTCTATATCATAAATAGGAATAGCGTAGAGCGATGCCCGAACTCTTCTTCCTACCTTAATTATTTCCCCATGGAGGTGCTTTCCCGACCCACTTGAAAAATAAATAAATAAACAAGAAGCAGCAAGAGACGGCTGCAGCAGCAGCAACAGCAACAGCAACACCAGCACCAACATCAGCAACATCAGCAGCAGCAGCAGCAGCAGTAGTAGTAAAAGTTGGTCGAGGAAGAGGGGGGAAAAAAAGAATTGGCCGGTAGCCGTAAGTGCAGGCCGGCCCATAAATCCGAGCAACAATGTCGAGCCGGTGGAAGGCGACGCTCCTCATCCTCCCGTTATTGGCTCGCGCACGACGCGGCCCCAAAGTGGGCGCGCATTGTGCCGACAAAAGTAAATCAATGCCGGCCCGAAAGCCTATTAGAGTGTAGGCATGAATTTATCTCTCTATAACGGATAATACAATCGTAAAGTTGGAGCGCTTGGGCGCCCCATTGATACGGCGGGGGCCGCGGTATCGTTAGCTGGAGTTCCGCAATCCCGGAAGCCCAGACGGGGGAGGCTGCTGCTGGCGCTGCTGCTGATGCTGATGCTGCTGTTGCTCTTGCCCCCCCCCCGTGTCCGTTTTTATCCTGGTGCGAGGATTATCGACGATCTCGACGTTTATCCGGGCTGGCGGACCGCCGGACCATGGCCGCCATGGCCGGCTCCTCGGCTTCTCCCGGGCAACGGGGCCCGGAGGCCCGACTTTTCTCGATTTTTCGAGACTCCTTATCCGGCTGGCTGGCTGGCTGACTGACCTCCGCACCCCGTCCACCTCACCCACCTCACCCACCTCAGCCTACTCCTTTCATCCAGACAATCTCCCGATTGAAAATTCAAAAAATTTTCCAATCCCCCTCCCCTCGATGATTTTCAGCACCGACTGCGTGACTCGCCCGCGCCGCGGATGATAACACCTACCCAGCCGCCACCCGCGATCCGCTCTGTTCTGGGAGAAAGGATACTCCTCCTCCTCCTCCTCCTCGACCTCTTCCTCGAGCTCAGGGCGGTAAGTCAGCCATCGACCTAAAGCACTCATAATTGCTTGTAAAATCGCTTTAAAGGCGCTTTCCGTGCGCTTGTGAGAAACTCGCTTCTCGCATGCCACGATCGCATTGATTTGTATGACAAGGGCCGCACGGTTCACACGCGGGGCCTTATTTATTGAGCTTCTCCCCGGCTCATATTCTCCCGCAGGTTGGCTCGCACGAGCCGATGTCGCTCGCTTAATTTGCCAGAAAGGTGCAGTTCGCGCTCCCGGCAATCGTCGACTCGCACCTCTGCCACGGAACAAAGGATCCCGCGCGGCCGTTATACGATTGGGCGGCACCACGTGGAGCGCGTGACTCTACGCAAGCCGCGCTCGAACGCGCCAATTTCAACGGATAGCGCGCACGGATCCCTACCAAGGACAAGGGCCCCCGATTTCGTTATTCCCGCTGAAATGCGTGGGAGGCAGGGATAGGGATCGGCCAGGGTAGCAGACCATACGAATGAATTGCATATGATACGACAACGCATTCCTAGACCTGACATCCGAACGTTTTTTTGGCCCACACTTCACTCGACACTCATAAACCTGCCACTTCCTTCAATCCTGACGCAAACTCTATGGGAAATTATTGTCTCTACAGGCACCGCTCTCTCCTTCCGATAAATATCATCGGCAAGGTAAGTCATTATTTATCAAGTCGTTATTATTATTCGTTCAAGTCGTACAGATGACGGCAATACTAATAACTACGAAGGTCATCATAATAAAAACGATTATGAAACTGCTTTTACTGTCAATGAAATCCAGTATACATTTCCTCGTACACAGCGCGTTCCCTTTTCCTCATTCCCTTTTCATAAGACAATTAGGAAAAGAACTTTCTTTCGTTGATATTATAACAGAACGATTATATAAACATATCAAGTATGATAAAAATTCTACAACTATGTTCTCTACAACTGTAATATTTCACAAGAACAACTTCAATTATATTTATTATTATTATTTTATCAAATGAATAATATTATGTTTTCTGCTTCCTACGCCAATATATTTTGACAAAAATTATTCTTAAACCGCCATCGAGTAGATTATTTTTCACCATCATTATATCTATTCTGTATTCATTATAATTATTGATAAAATAATATGTATAAATTACAAATGACTCTTTTGGAAATTTCTTTATATTCAAATTTTAATTTAACAAATATTTCAAATGTTAAATTATTAACGAAAATCGATCAGGTATTTATGTAAATGAAATGTAATTAATTTATTTGAGATATTTCACAGCAATTCAATACTGAAATCTCTCAATAAAGTTCAAAAGGTTTATTTATAGCGATCATGACAACAAATAACATTTATACGATAAATTATATCTCAGTAAATACTTTTGAACAATGTACTTAGCTACGGTAAAATGTATGAGTTTGTGTTTGCATTACTGTCTAAATTTTAGATATTTACAAATATCAAATAATATATAGTATATAAATACTTTAGATTGCCAGTCTTAATAATTTTAATCTTTTTAATGTTTTTAAAAAATATGATTATTAGACATTGTAAATAGTTTTTTCAATACCTTTGATAATGAAATTAAAAGTTTGTTTTAAAATATATGCATACGAAGCATAATCTGTTTTGTTATTAAAATTTCAATGAAATATTATTATTTCCGTGTCATTTGTAAACAAATTTCCATCTATCGAAAATTATATGTATGGTTTCGTATTGTCCCGTTCGCTGGATTTATTTAAAATAATCTAAGCGTTAGTAAGCGAAATAGTATTCTTCCTTGATACTACTACTTTCCATATCTTTAAATGTATCTTTCCTATAATTTTACGCGAGCAAGAGATTCAGACGATACGCGTGATATATATTTGTTCCATTCCTCCTGTATGTATTTCAATAAGATGGTGAATCACGAATAAAGATTTTCCGTTTGCAAAAATTATGGAATTTATTGTTCTTAAAATAATGATAAAATTTAAATTGGTTCTCATTGATTTTACGAATTTTTTAAAATTCTCGTAAGAATAAGAACAGATTAGAATTTCAAAGAAATTCTGTAAATTTCAGGCCTTTATTTTTATTAAATTTACATCTGAAATTTCAATAAAACTCTCGGTGCGATGATAAATAATTCGGAACTTCATTCGAACTTAATTTTCCTTTTCTTACTACTCTATATTCCATAACAGACGAATGAATGATTGGAGTTCACTATATCATAACGTTCTCATTTACTTATAACTTTTTCTATATATATATATATATATATATATATATATATGTATATATGTATATATGTATATATAAAAAGGAAGAAAAAAGCAGTTACCTAATGCTCCATATAATTTGAAACGTTCAATGTTTTGGGAAACAGGGAGCCAATATAACGAAGACGTCAAAGTACTTATATATCAACTCGACTATTGTTTACTGATGAGCATCGTATCAATGAATCATCTTATTCTTGCTTATGCTAATCTAGATCATATTTATTATTGTTACTGAACTATTATGCTTGGGATCTGTCAAATAAGTTGCATTGTTGCCGAGCCGAAGATTCATACTTCTCCGTTCCCCTATTTTCGTTTGCTTTAGTCATTGTGTAGTGATATAACTATACTATCTATTCACTGCATATGATTGCTTTATATACCCTTCCATTAAACAAGTGGTACTAAGACTTTTCATGGAGCTGCTCGAAACGTCTATTTCCTAGACCCGTAAAGGATGACCAAGGACTAGTAATTAATAAATTCGACCGCTTAAATAGATTTCCAAACTGATTGAATAGTTATAATGAGATTTACATTTCAGGTACGTAAAGCTAAGCATACGTAGATTGGAAAACTAAAGAAAAATTTATCGCTTTCGGTATTCACTGCTTTTTTTACCAACAATTCCCCATGAAAATGTACAGAGGAATTGCAGAAGCGCGAGTAAATGGGATCTCGTAGGGTAAAGCGTAGATACACTTTCATACATGGCATAAATCCGTTATTCAAAGGAAAATGCACGATAAGGTGCTGTTTAGGATTTCATTGACCGGCCTGCATCCCTGAAAAGATACGGTGCGCAACTATTGGAGATAGAAGGAGGCTTTATCGCGAGGAGCGTTGAGCCTCTGCAAACGTGCAAAGCTGTTGAAAGCATGGAGTAAGTGTCGGTGGGTGTGAGGATCGGGTTATCGGGGTTAAGGGACGGAGGTGCGGAGCAAAGGGGCGAGACTGAGAAAAACAAAGGAGAGAAATTAGAATATTAAATATGGAAGCTTTTAATTATTTCAGGCTAAATTGTAATGCGGAGAAGAACTAAGGAATGCGTCGGTCCATTACATTGCGATGGTGGCGTAAGCCTAACGCCTCTAGATTTATGAGCGATGATGCCCACTCCGAACAAAACTCTGAAATTCTGAAATATTTACTGTGTAGTTAACTTCCATTGTTGCTCGCTACTGTAATACGTAAAGTATCCGTAACAATACCTAATAACTTATATGCCACTCCAATAAATAAGCTCGCATGACTCTCGCTGTACAATTTAATGGTAGTATATTTGAAATTAAAGAATTATTTGCGGCACTTTGAAATAACATAAATTATCACGACTATATATTCTAAAGTATAAAAAAATTGTCAAATCTAAAAAAATTGAAAAAGAAATTTAATGTCTATAAGGAGAATAAATATGCGTATATTTAAAGTGGAGATAAATTTAAAAATAAAAGTCTGTCCCCCTCTTGGAAACGGGATTTAATCATTCTTGGTCAGAATGACGTGTAGTCACCCGTTTGCAGCAGTTACATTTGGAAAGTTTGATCGATGAGAGGGATATATAAAATCGTTCGTTCTAAAAATAATTGAAAGAGAGAGAGAGAGAGAGAGAGAGCGAGAGTGGGAGATAGAGTGGGAGAGAGAGAGAGGACAGATTGATCCGGTGAGTACGACAATTTAACGTCAACTCTCTTGAGGATAATCAATCGAATGCCATTAATATCGTAATAAAAAAAAAAAAAAAAAAAAAAAAAAAAAAAAGCATCGGGCGCGAAGATCTTATATCGATATAACTCGAAGTAGAGTAGATTCGTCGGGATGGGATATTGACAAAAAGAAAAAAGAGAGAGAGAGAGAGAGAAAGAGGGAAGAGAAGAAGAAAAAAAAAGAAAGTATAAGGAGCGCAGCTTTTGATCTAACGAAACAACTTTGCTGAATGTTATTTAATTTAAATAACATTAACAGGGTTTACCATATAGGGAGCGAGTATCGTTATCCTCGCATTATGCACTTAACTCACCTTTGGCGAGCAATAATGTCAAAGATAATTTCAGTGGGCCGTAAATGTAGCAGCAGCGGGAGCGGCGGCGACGGCGGCGACGGCGGCAACGACGGCAACGACGGCTACGGCAGCACCAGTACCAGCACCAGTACCAGCACCATTACCAGCACCAGTACCAGCACCAGCACCAGCACCAACACCAGCACCAACACCAGCAGTACCAGCAGCAGCGGCAGCGGCGTAGCCCCGTATTCCTCTGTTAGGAGGAGGGCAGCGCCCGTGTCATTTTACATCTCCTCGCAGACATTATACTCATAAGCAGTATATCAAGCGAGCTTGCCTGCGCTTCTTATTAGCTATTCCTACCAATAATACCAATAACAAAAATAACAAGGGAGCAACAAAAGTTATAGTAACGATAATGAAGGAAGAGGCAGGCTCATTAAGTAGGATTGTATCCTCCTTGGGTGGTGGGAGGGAGGGAGGGAGGGAGGGAGGTAGGGCTCGCCAAAAGTCAGCTGAGCTCGAGGAGCCGGAGATACGGAGGTGAAAGGTGTATCATCGGCGTAATCGCGCGCGCGCACCCGGAAACTCTCGCCAGCTCAAGTTTATGCGCCGCTTCTCCCTTACAAATAAGCATAATACCATCGTAGTATGGCGCAATACTTGTAGGACTCGGGATCGGGCGGAGGTAGGCTGGCCGAGGAGAGTATAGAGCACTTGTGCGCTTCGGACGGGAGACGCGTAGGTTTATTGAGTGGTTAAAGACAGGATTATCGCCGACTGGAATCGGATTAAGCGAACATTCCATGTACGGAGGTGCGTTATCCGTGTCATAAGTGCTTTCGGCCTCGTCTATTTATCATATTCGCCGATAATTAACGGAGCTTTCATTAAAAGCTTTGCGATGTAATGTACCGGGAGCTTGCCGATTATAAGCATATTGCAAACGGTAAAACTTACTATCCGACAAGTTATACAACGACATGCGAGCCAATGCAGCTATGCAGGTAGTTATCTATGCTAGTGGCATTGGAGCAGGGGCAGGGGCAGGGGCAAGGAAGAGCTAGAGGAAGGCGATTAAATCGATAAAATTTGAATGAGCTTGTAATAGTTTGGCGCGTCTCGGGCAAGTTAACCGCTTCTTAAGCCGCAGCCGCGTCACACGCGAACTCCCCTCCTTCGCCCCTCCAAACCCCCCTTACAAGAGATAAGCCGGAAAAGTTTATTTAAAATAATAGTCCCGGAGGCTGAATTTATTTGGCTTTGAAGCCCGAGTTGTCTTGCGACGGCGGAGAAAAAAGGGGGAGGAACTCACGTTTCTATCATTAATGACCGCGTTATAATAATAATAATAATAATAATAATAATAATAATAATAATAGTAATAATGATGATGATGATGATGATGATGATAATAATGCGCGAGAGTCAGTAAGGGTCGGGAATTTAAAGAAGATACAGCGCGCTCGTCCGCAGCAACTGTACAGGTTTAATAAATTGAAAATGCGCGGTTCACCGGCGCTCAAAAAGGATCGGTCAGGCTGATGGAGGGGGGTGGGGAGGCACATTGGCATCGGTAGCGTTTAAAGTCCGTCCAAGGCGTGGCTCGCTTTTACCGCGAACTCGTGCACTGACAGCGATCCTGAGTTAGCGACCCCTCACCGGCTTATAAGTATGTTCTCTCTCTCTCTCTCTCTCTCTCTCTCTCTCTCTCGCGCCCTCCCCCCGAGAGAGAAGAATTCTCGATATGGCCGTTGCCCTCCTCCACCCACCGCGCTCCTAGACGAGAACTAATAGACGGCGGCGGCGTCGAGCAGAGCGGCAAATTGGGCGTGGTGGGGCTGGACTGGGCTGGGTGGGACGGGGGGGGGGCATGAAATTGCGAGCGGCGGCCTCCTTTATGCCGGTTTACGAGCCGCGGACGATGAGGACGAGACATTGCCGGCGTGCCTCCGCGGCCAGTTCAATTCCCCGCTAATGCCCGCCGATGATTAACCCGCGCTATTTATCAGCGAGCGCGGTGGCCTTCCTTTCCCGAGCTTTTCCTCGGCCGAGTCTCCTGTCCGCGGCTCCGTCGGCCAGTATCGCATCAGCCGTTACCCGCCGACCGACCGACTCGCCAACCATCTCCAATTAATCCTCCCCGGTCTTCTATTATTACGACACCTCGCGCTCCCCCCTCCCCCGCCCCGTTACCGAAGGTCCCAATTTCCCCTACGCTTCCCTTCCTCGCTGTCCTTCTATTTGAATTTCATTCGCTTGGGCAACTCTTGCTCGACGATGCAATATGGCTTGGATATAGGATATTACGGCCGTTATCGAAAATCTTCTTCTGTACCGCACGGACTCGCGTGCATTGCCATTACTTTAAACCCGCGAACGGAGCTCCGGCAAGCGCTTTATTGACGGGTAATTAATAAAGGCACGGGGGTGGGGAGCAACGAGTGTCGAAAGACATTTTCAGGTGGTCGTCAATGAGTAACGTCCGAACAAGGAAAGGGAGCGGGAGGGAGGTGTGTCTGTGTGTGGGGGGTTGGGGGGGGGCTGCCCATCTCTACGGGGATCAAAGCCAAAGTAATTATATTCGCTTTTCCGCAGTTACGCACAGGTGGAGGAGAAGGAGGAGGAGAAGGCACACGCATCGGTAAATGGACGTGGAGAGAAGTGAGGAAAGTGAGCGGCTGTCGTAAGCGCGGGCGTGCCATTGTTGATTCGGGACTCGTCGTCAACGGAAAAGTCACGTAACGAGCGTTTTCACGAATATGTTAGGACGCAGCAGCGCGCGCTCCTTTTCTTCTCGTTGTGACTCGTTGGGACTCGTTGCTCTGTGACGACGCCCTCCCCCTCCCTCCCACCCTCCCTCCCACCACCGCTTTCATTAACGTAGCAGTTGAGCATCGGTTACGCGGAGTCTCGTGCTCGGCGAACGCCTTCATTCTATATTCGCGCAATTTTTTTTTCCTTAACAAGGGGGGGGGGGGCTCGGAGTGTTTTTCTCGGGCGAAAGGAGGCGCGTGCGAGTCGAGTCGAGTCGAGCGGAGCCGAGCCAAGCCGAGCCGAGCCAATTGACGAAGCTCGTTTCCTTTCGGCTCTGTCAGGCTTACTGGGTTAGCTAACGGCCGTGCTGATGAGTTTTGCGGCATTGCAGTGGGTGGGCGTTGGGGGGTGGGGGGGGTGGGGGGGGTGGATTTAGAGTTGAACGAAGTATCGCGAGCGTCGAGGAGAAGGAGAATAAGTAGTAGGAGAGCACAAAGGCGATAGTTGGGCTCGGATTTATTATCACGAGGCGGAGGAGTTTCGGGAAATTTCATTTGGCCGAGCGTGGCGCAAGTATTTGACATGCGCCCTGGTGAGAAGCGATTCGCCCTTTGCATTCCCGGGGTTCCGCGGTCGCTTTGATTCGTTCGCATCCCCGGATCCGCGCGCAGCTTAACAGCATTTCAACTATTTACGGATTAGATGCACGAATATTTAGCCAGGTGTTGTTTGTAGGCTCTGGCAACGGCACCGGCACCGGCACCAGCACCAGCACCAGCATCAGCACCGTACCGTACCGCACCGCACCGCACCGCACCGCACCGCACCGCACCACTCGTCAGCAGGACCGACGACGGCGGGGGAGTAGTGCCGAGGAGAGCGGCCAAAGAATCCAGAATGTTCAATGTAATATCATTTCGTCCGAGCATTCGCAATACTCGTTGTGTTGTGTATGTATGTCTGTGTTTACCGACTGACTATACTCGCCTCGAAAGTAGTTAAAATTACTTAATCTTTTTTTCTTTTTCTTTTTTCTCTTCGTTCTTTCTCTGGATTCCTCATCGGTCGAGTGAATCGCTGAGCATTCGAATCGACATTCTAAGCATAAGAAATTATTTCAAAGAAATCATTGCGATGCACTTGTAAAGTTTCTCGATTCGCGAGCCTCAGGCCGCGATAAAAATTCAATCAACGCTCTTGGGAAAAGCCGAGCTGCTCAACTGTTTCGAATAAACGGCTTTCCTAATGTTATTTAATAAACCATAATTCCATATACTAATGAGCGATCCGAGCAATGGTATTACAATCTCTCTCTCTCTCTCTCTCTCTCTCTCTCTCTCTCGCTCTCTCACACAGGGCGCCGCTCCCGCATACATAGATCGACCTTGTCGGCGGTATTACGCCTTCTTAAAGCTCCGAGTCCTAAATCACCCGTTAAATGACAGTGCGAGGGAACATCGCCGGTGAATTTCGAGGCGCTCCCGCGCATTGTGGCGGGGAGAGGGCTCGAAAGCTCTCCGTCCCAGTCGCGTGGAACTGCGTGAATGGGCGAGGGGGGGGGAGGCAGGCAGACAGACAGTCCTTGTGGCACCTGCATGTGCGACGTACACCGCGGAGAAGGTAACGAACTTTCCCACATATAAGAAGGCAAGGGGGACGTTGGATCCGAGTGAGAACTGTCGCCATGAACGAGGACTAATACTCCGCGTCGATGTGCCGCGATTTCTGCCGAGTTAACGAACTTGGGAATCCTTTCTCTTCGACATATGGTCACACGTGAGCGTACCGCACCTACTCCACTTTAGGCGAATTCATTGAGATAATCAGCCAATGACAAAGAGCGGCTGACTACTCCCATGATGATTATCTCCCGTCTAATCTCTAGCTCCGACAGATTCAGCAGTTTTACCTGTTACCTGGCCTCCGTCTCTCCCTGCTCTCCCTCTCCCTCCCCCTCCCCCCATCCACCTACACCCAACCGCCCCGTCAACCAAACCCACTGGCAGCAACCCCACGAATATAAATATTTCATGGCTTTCTGAGGAATAGCCACCTAGCGGTGGTCGCCCAAGCTACGACGCAATCGATACCACTCGGCTGCACTCGGCTCACTGCAAATCCACCACCAACGAATTCCATGCTACCTCCGTCCCCCGCAGCCCACCGCGCACCTGTTTGTTTAATCAGATCATCGGAACTAATGTTCGTATCCACGAACGAACCCGCGCAGGTTTTAAAGGCCAATATATATATTTCGATTCGATAATCGACTAGCCCGAAATGTAAAAATGGCCGTGAGACGCGGGTGCAGTTAATGATTTCCCATCGATGGTCAGGAAATGTAGACGATCGCCTCTAGTGCGAGTATGGTTCACCGGTGCTAATTTATCGAGGAGCGTGCGTCTCCGGAGACGCGCAGAGAATACGAGCGAGTACGAGATCAAGCTAGGATATACAAAATAAACATGGGGATAAGGGGATGGGGGATGGATATGTGGTAGAAAGGGAAATACGCAGGGCGATTAACTTTGGGAAGGCTCAATTATGTACGCGGCCGCTTGACTGGTAGAAATGATCCTTTTGAAGAATGTAAATCCAACGGCAGTTAGCGGGGGTTAACCGAGCCCGTGATTTCAGAGGCAAACATAAAACAGTGCCCTCCTGCCCCCGATCCCCGGGCGCACGCCTCCGCCGCCCTCTTGTTTGTAGCGTCGGGGACGGCCGCCCCACACCAGCCGCGCGACTCGCTCGCAATCCCGTAGACTCACAAGCCCGTAATCCCCGCAGTCCTACGGCTTCTCTGACCCGTGCAATGACATTCCGCGTTTGAGCGAACGTGGATTATAAATTATTTAATCAAGCTGCCGCTATACACGCCGAACGGGCGCCGCCCGCTCAACGGGGAAAGGGGGGTGGGTGGATGGGTGGGAAGACGGGTAGGTAGGTAGGTAGGTTGGTAGGTAGGTAGGTAGGTAGGTAGGTAGGCAGGCAATGAGCCAGCCAGGGTAGAGGAAAATATTTACCCCATTATAAAGGCGAAGATGCGCGGCTTCAGGACGGATGGAGCAGGGGTGCGAGAGGGTATGAGTGGTTTAAAAGGTAGACGAGCGAAATGAAACGAACTAACAAGGAGAAAACGAGAGAGAGAGAGAGATGATGAAATTGAACAGGACAGCGCGCCGTTAGCCGTTAAAGCGAAAAGTCGGAAAATTGTTTCGTGAGTTGGTATTGATAAGCTGCTCAAGGTAGAGAGAGGGGGGGGAAGAGGATATCTGAAGCAGATGAATCTCTATAAATAACAATTAATTAAAGGTTGAAGTCGGAGGTCTCGTGCATGAGTCTGCCGAGAAAGTGATCTGGGTTAGGAAAGTCAAGAAGAGTGTCATCGGTGCTCTATTGTAATAGACCGTTTGAATGTAGTGGGGACCGAGAAGGGGGAGGGAACAATGGGACTGATCGGGGAGGAAGGAAGAAAAGTAAGAAAAGTGCAGGATTGGAGTGAAAAACAAACAAGAAGCTGACAGGAAGTGAGTAGGAGTGGAAAAGAGTTTGGGGAGGTGGGGAAGGGCGGAGGGCTGGAGTTTCTGGGGTTGTGGGTGGGAAGAAGGCAGGCTGGTGTATAAAACAGGAAGGGTGGCTCGAGGCAGTAATAAGAACGACGAGCATAGTTTTAACTTCTCTTTTATGCCGGCATTCTTGGTACAGCGCGAGAGGAGCGCGCCAGTCGGGATAAAAAGGAAGAGAGGGATAAAGAGAGCGCGAGGGTGGGAGGGAGAGCGAGAATGAGTGTATACACGCGCCGTAGCCGCCCGCTTTGTGCGAATGAAAGCACAAATTGCTGGAGCGCCTTCGGGGAGACATTGAGACACGATGCGAAGACCTTTGCTTCGTACGCCGCCGCCGCCGCCGCCGCCACCGCCACCGCTGCTCTTCTCTATGTATATTCATCCTTGGCAACTTTGTTCTTACCTTTTTCTCGTTTATTGCACAGTCTTCCGAATGTTCTCTCTCTCTCTCTCTCTCTCTCTCTCTCCTGTTTACTTAATGCCTCGTCTTATACTACTACCCTTCCTCCTTTTTCCCCCTTTCTTCTTTTCCATGCTCTTTTCTTTTATCTCCTATTCCTTCGACCGCCCTTCCTCCTCCTCCTCCTCCTCCTCCTCCTCCTCCTCCTTCTCCTTCTGCTCCTCCACCTGCCTCACGCCCTCCGCACCCCTCTTACTTTTCATTCCAGTACAGTATTCCAACAGAATAAACTTTGCTCACTTCCTGCGCAAGACTCGTTAAAATTGAGAATCGGTTTGATGCGTAGAGCGTCGTTTCAGCGCAGCGACGCTATTAAAACGCAATTAAAAATAAGGAATTCGATGGGACGCTCTGAAAATGGCATTCCAGAGTGATAAGCTGGGAGAAAAGATCGGCCGGGCGATTGCGTGAAATATTTTTTATTTCCTTTTACAAAGTTGGCGCATAAATAATACGATTTTATGGGTGTGCGAACACCTCCAACTGGACATTATTTATCATTCGTATAAGTTAGGCTTCGTCTTTGCCGAACCCGACACAATTATGACAAACTTCATCATCAGTTACTGGATCCTGTGATTTCCAGTTGATTATGCTTGGAATTAGTTGAAATTAAGTTAGAATTTTATATCGCGACAAGTAAGTGTCCCTACAAACGAATGAGCATGCTTTCGTTGCATATAATTAACACGACATATGATGTATATGTAATAACGGGTACGAAATGACGATTCTATAATTGCTGTAATTTTATTTCCATACGAGTTGTAAAGGTATTACTAATGCCTATGTAGTATCGAATAAACAGGAACCTTTTAAATGGTGACGGTATTTAAGTATCCACCATTACACATACTACGAATTGATAAACGGCATGAATTACTTACTTCCATTTGCGTAAGTTATATACGTCATTAATTCATAAAATAAGAAATACCTACGCAACCTCACTTCAATACGTAATTCTAAATTAAGTATACCTTCTTTCCCGGAAACGAGGTGAAACGCACCCACTGAAAAATATCTTTAATAATACATTATTACTAATGAATGCTAATGAAATACTTATCTAATTAAATAAACGTTACAAAGATTCCTTACTGAGGATTCGAGCGTTCACATTGGCCAGGACAAAATACGTAATTCGGTATGATTCCACGCCATCTATAAGTAATCGACTAAATTGGCGTATTTTTGTTTTTCCTAATTACTCTGCTCGTACTATCTCGATAATGAATTTTAATGAATTGATAAATCACTAGTGAACGCCGAAATGATACTTCTCGATCAGCGTATCCGTAAAAATATTCATAACCAATGAAATTGAAAATTTCTTTTATTTTCAAGAGAAGAGAAAAACTAAAAATGAAAGTTGAAATTTATTATTGATTGGCGTGAAAATTCTAAACAACATTTATCATACGGTAGATCCAATCTCTCTGTAGATTTACGTTTATTACGTTGCTCAGATAAATAAAGTATCTTCGTTTTATCTGGGCAAATCTGCTTAGCTCCGACCATTTGTAGTATCTGTTGGGTAAAAAGCTGTACTTTACGAAACTACATTGATTCGCCGATTTGGACCGGATGATTTTTTTTAGTTTTTCAGTTTGAAGGAGTAGCGGGAATGTCGTGCGGTGTCTCTGGGTTGCCGGATCGCGGTCTTCCAGGATTCGTATTAACAGCGGAAGTAACACGACGTAATAATTGTCGATGAAAGGCGAAGAATCATTAGTATCGAGCCAGCCAAGAGGGGCAAATAAGTGTTTTCGGCTTACGTAAATCCCAGTGGGTAGGGAGGGGAGTGAAAATTCGTGTCAAAAAGTAAGTAGGGGCCCGACCCGCGAGGAAGTGACGTAACTGGAAATCGGGAATGAGGATGACGAGAGCGCGCAGGCGTAGATCGTCGAGACGACGGGATAAGCGCATCGCATGGGCCGAGTGTAGCGGTAGGAAAGTTTTTACGCGCGACTCCAGGACGCGCTGACTGCGAGCCGAGATGCGTTATCGAATGTTTTATTCATAAGCGTAGAACAAAGCCCGGGGGCCTTTATCCCGAGGACATCTTGCTTAGACGGAGGCCGGCTACTCTCGCACACCGGGCGCATCTCTCCGATGTGGCCCGGCGCGGCTCGACCGCGAGCTCCTCTCCGCGAGCTCATCATACCAGTCCCGAGAGCGCCCGGGAGCCCGGGCCCACTTCCTCCAAATGAAGTTCCTGAAGTTTCTTAAGCGACACGCTCGTTTATTTATGCATGTATCACGGGTATTGTCCAGGGATCGAAAAAATCCACCGGGACAAATGGCTCTGTCCGAGAGTCCTGTCCGTGGGCAAAGTCCCACCAAGAGCCAAACTCGGCGGGGCCACTGCTGTCCGCTTCTTTTCGGCATCGGTCGCCTCCCGCTGCTCGACGGGACATTTAATTAGAGTCGAGGGGACCGAGGGAAGGGAAGAAAAAAGCGCCCGCCGCCACCTCCGTCGCCACCGGCGTCCGCTGCTCCTTGGCTCCAATTATTCAATAGCCGAGAGCGCCGGCTCTATCGATTCGAGGGGTTCCGGTGCGCGCGCCGTCTCCCCGTCCTAGCTGCTGCTTTTTCTCGAAGTAACGTGGGAGAAAAGGAACCCCCGGTGGTGACCACCGCGGCCTCCGGCCGAGCCTTCGGCAGATCTTCCGAGAGCCACCGCCGTCACCGCCGCCACCGCCGCCACCGCCGAACTGCTGCCCGGTTAAAAGCGTCGGCTGGAAGTGCGTGCGCGCATGCGTGGCCGTCCCTGTCGCTCGGTTCCGTGCACGAGGAGACACGTAAGAAAGGAGCCCTCCCTCCCCCGTTCGTCCCTCGCCCAGCGATGGGCCCGTCGAGATAAAAGCCCTTATCGCCGCGTACGGTAGCCCCCGGGCGCGCGGCTCTATCTTTGTCATTTGTATCTCTCTGCGGGGGCGCTCGCGAATGACAATGAGGGCCCCAGCACCGAGGCCCTTTTCTGCCGAAAGCGACGACTTTGCCTTTTCCTTCCTCCACTTCCTCTCTCCTCTCTCCTCACCATCCGCACACATCATCTTATCCGCGTCTCCGCCGCCCCGACCCATCCTCCCACCCTATCACCATCTCGATATACGGAGCTGCGGCTTCCTGCATACGTGGGCGCTCGCGCTAGATCGTCGACTTTGGGTACGCGCTCCGGAGTCCGGGGCAGGTCGGGCACAGGCCAACAACCAACTCCGCCGTACCCTACCTCCCCGCCCTCCCACTCCCGCCAATTACCCGTCCAATTCCTTGCATCATTCCCGCGATTCGACGTTCGAGCCCCTATTATCTCATTAACTAACATACGCATACGTCCTCGGGAATGTGAGTGAATTATAACAAGCCAATATATAATTTTCAGATCGCCTTGCGTTCAATACAATCAACGAAATGTCCTTCAGCTCATTCCATTCGAGGGATTTTTTTTTGCATTTTTTATAACGCGTTACTTGTCCTCGATTGCATTCGTTGTCGTATTGGCGAAACAACAAAAAAAGGCAAAGCCTTCCTTTCCTTAGAATTTTCAAGACTCCAATAGACTTCAAGATAATGTTCCGTAACGGGGAGCGAATGTTGAGGAGGATTGAGTGCTGGGGTGGAAGGAGCATCCAATCGGTATTTACGTAAGTCATTTTAGCCTCGAAATTCTTACAGCGTCTTATGCTGCCAAATAAAAATATTGGCTCCGGAATCGCGATAACTCTGTGGGGTTAAAAATTTATAAACGATAAGTATAAAGACATTGGTAGAAGGGACGAGTCGAGCCCTTGCATCTCGCTCGCAGACGCCATTTAAACTTTCACCGACGAGAGCAACAAGATCGACAATAAAGGAGGAGGAGGAGGAGGAGGAGGAGAGGAAGGAAAAAGAAAAAAGTGGTCATCAGCGGTCACAAATCAATATTCAAATGGAGAGGATAAATAATTGTTACCGGGATTCTTACTGGTCCCGAGGGCGTCCGGCCCGGGCACGAGATACACATAATACACGAAGAAATAAAAAAATGCGACCTCGGCCGGCCGTCTCAGAGAAGCTGCTGCTGGTGCTGCTGGTGCTGCTACCCCTTCGCACGGAGAACCCTCGTTTATGCATAAATTCGAATTAAATAAAGCGTTAGGAGAGCTTTCCTTCCGTCGGGCGCAACTCAATCGCGAATCTCTCGCGTTGGAAATAAAATATCGGCGGATCTCGTTGGGCACGAAGCCTCCCGAGTTATTATTACCTGCATTCCTCAAAAGAAATACAATCCGTAAAAAGAAGAGGTAAAGCGAAGGGCGGAGGGGCATAGGGAGGTGGTGGGTATGGGGTGGGGGGGGAAGAGGGAGAGAAGATCTTAGAGGAGCGGAGAGAGCGCCTTATATGAGAATGTAACGCCCCCGCAAATAAATATCGAGGGGGCCGGTGGAATACAATTCCGGCCGACACTCGCGGCGTAATAACTTTTGTCACAATCCCTTATTCAATCTCTCGGCCTCGGCTGCCCTGGCCCCGGCAAAACCAACAATTTCGCGCCCCTGCGCCTCTACGACTCGCGAGGTCGCCCGCGATTATCTTACCAGCGACCGACCGGCCGACCGGATTTTTCCTCGGGGCCTTCCCTTCCCGCCCCTCCCGCAGACCCGCGCACACGTGTCTGACACCATCGCCACCACCGCCTCCTCCGTACCTTATACGTAGCCATAGCTAGGAGAGATGGGCCGCCGCATTATTCGCCTCGCCTCGCCTCGCCTCGCTCGCCCCCTTGACCTCGTTAATTGTCATATCGTATCTGACCACGACGCTTTCACACTCGCTTCTTCTCTCCCCTCAGCAACACCCGCACCGGCACCCGCACCGGCACCCGCACCCGTACCCGCACCCGCACGCACACAAACAAAACGCAAACAGCCATTCGCCATAAAGTTCTTTGCTCCATCTCCCTCTCACACGAGCTATCTATTTATCTATCTATCTCTATCTTTCTCCTTTCGCGCGCTCGAGAAAAGAATAAGGGGATGAGGGGCTGTTGGGAGAACGTGGGTGGATCGCGAAGGCAATGATTTACGAGGACTGGCGTTCGGAGCTCAGCGAGCGAACTAGCGAACGAGCGAGCGAGCGAGAGCGCAAGAGAGAGAGCGCAAGAGAGAGAGAGAGAGAGAGAGAGAGCCGGACTCCAGAGACGCCTTGCTGATAGCGTCAGAGCCACATAAGTCATCGAGACTACCTAGGGGTCTCTTTCTTTTTCCCTCGTTCCTTCTCTCCTCTATGTCTCTCGCTCATCGCCGACACTGTATTTCTCTTTTTCGACTACATAGGAGGATGCGCAATCCCGTACCGGCAGCCCTGCTCGCGTTCCGTCCTGCTCATCACCTACTCTCCCTCCCTCCACCCCAGCCCCAGCCCCAGCCCCAGCCCCAGTGCCGCCGATCGCCGTCTCTGCCACTTCTATTCTTAATCTTCTTCGGACCCCCTTAGCCCCGCTCGTATCCAATTATAACGGCCGAGGATTATTTGAGAATTATAATTGCTTTGGTGCGACAAGCAGGTAAGTTTCCCAGTAATCGAGATTAAATTAAAAATGTTCATAACCAAGCAAAGCAACGGGCTCGCCCTCGCATTACTTGCACTAAGCCAATATTGTATTTGTTTTTGTTTTTATCAGTAGGTCAGTTCCTGTTGATTTTCGAAAGAATAATATCTTCTTGGCCGCGGCTCATCGATTTGTATTTTGTCAATAATTATCGCGGCTTCGCTGCAAAGCCCGACTACGCGAATGAATAAAATAAATATTCTCAATCGATGTATAGGCAAAGCCATGATTACTCATTCAGCGGCTCAATATCTATTTCACCTATTGATTTAAAAGCTTTCTGCGATTCATTCCCCACCTCCTACTCCTCCAGCTCCTCCTCCTTCTCCATCTTCCGTTTCTTTTTAATTTAAATGCATCGCGTAAATTTCGCCCCCTCGATTTAACGAAGGTAGGTAGCACCTGTCCTTTCCTTGCGGAACCTTATGAAATATGTTATCTATTGATAAATCCCCTTCTAAAAACTCAATTTCGTACGATTGTTAAAATAGAAACAAAACGAGAGGCGAAATTATTAGCATAAAGGCCGGCGTTAATTAAAAACCACATTGGTTATGATGTATTGCGCAGGCTTGGAACAACTAGCCTCAAAAGATGTATGAGTTGTGACATTTAAAATATTAATTAGAATCTTAACTCCCAGCGCCAAGTATACTTTATATAATTATTATTAACTTAAAAAGCTATTACTCAAATTATACACTGTATAATTATGACCGTAACGGGGATTCGCGTTCGTAGTAAGCCATAGAAGCAATACCAAGTGCTTAGTTTCCAGTCAAAAGAGAAAAGAGTACTTTATACTATAATAGGAACTGATGCTAATTACCAATGGAATTTATCAATTTACCAGGACAATACGCAGAGCTTCTCCGAGTAATTAATAATAGTTACCTATGCAGAATCGTTGCAGAAGAGTAGAGTATCGAAAGCTCATTAGCTTATATTGGTAATGGTAAGTTGGTAAGGAACTAATAGGAAGCCATCAATAACCGATGGAAGGACAGCGAAACCGGAGGCTAAGTAATAAATCAAAGAAGAGAGATTGGGAGAGAGAGAGAGAGAGAGAGAGAGAGAGAGAGAGAGAATAAAACTAATGTGATGAAAAAATGGCAGGAAAGAAAGCGCACCTCGGGAACTGGACTCGCGATCTGCCTGATGCCCGCAAGGCCAGAAAGTCTCGAGTACGGGATGCCGAAATAAGCGTCACCTCCACGCCCGAACGAGCCTCCCCCGACACGTTACGCAGTCGCCGTCCGGTCGCCGCGGATGCGCTGCTCGACGAATCGCCGGGGCATCCGCGACGACGACGTCCGTTGGCTCTCAAGGTAGCCGCCTCCTCTGTCCCAATTAAACCTGATTTTCTCCGTTTCCTTCCCGGTGTATTAGTGTCACGGTGCGCGCGCAATCGCGGGGGGATCTCCGCAGCGAGGGGCGACAAGGGGGAGGGGGAAGGCGCTCCCTCATGAATATTCCATGGGGCTCTTACCTAGCGGAAAGATAATTGTCAAGGAGCTCTAAATACGCGGTACGGGTGGACAAGGAGTACGTGAATAATAAATTAGGGGGGCGGGGTGCTGGTGGGTAGGGGGTAGGAGGGGGGTGGAGTGAGGAGAAAAACTCGCCATGAGCTACAACAGTGTTTGCGCCGTCTCCAGGAAGGCGCGAGCCTCGACCCCACCTCTCGCCTGCTACTCGCGTGCTCATCGCGCGCACAAAACCTCTGCGAATCCTCCACCTCCGGGTTTTTTTACTCCGAGAAAGCCGCCGCCGCCGCCGCCGCCGCCGCCGCCGCTATTTTTTCACGCTCCCCCGATTTCCTTATGCGAATTACGCGCGCGAACGCCCCTCTCTTCAAGTGCTTAGGGGGGTAATAGGATGAGGATGAGGATGAGGTGGAGGAGGAGGAGGAGGAGGAGGAGGAGGAGAAGTCGAGCCGAAGGAGCTACGTGGCACTTGAAGAGAATTCCGGAACGAAATTTGCAAAATGGCCCCTCGGAGTGGCTTACCCACCGCTTCCATTAGTAAATCATCCACGGAATCGTTCGCGATCACGAGTGTCAATGTATTAGTGCGTGTCCGGGGCCGCTCGCTAATGGCTCTCCTGCCTCGAATTTCATACTTCCAGTCAATTCGTAGACGGGATTGGCACTGGCCTGACATAAAGCGATACCAAAAATTTCAGGAACAAAAGTTAAGTACTACTGCCGGTAGAGAGAATTTACCGGTTACTCCTTGTCCTTAAGCTCCTCCAGGGAAGAGGCTAATAAAGCAAGGAGAATAACCAAGATTAAGAGAAATTGGCAGCAACGACCGCGGTCCTGCACAATGCTTAAGAAGTAATTAATGGCCGAGCGGTGATCGCAAGAGAGAGAGAGAGAGAGAGAGAGAGAGAGAGACGCACGAGGACTCGATTAACGGTGAGGAAGGAGTTCAAGGCCGCGAGGACCACGACAACGGCCTTTCATGACTCGGCGAGGGGGGGACGAGAAAATTTCGAGCATTATTAGCGCGTTTGGCCGGATGGGGAGACGGAGAGTGGGGGGAAACATTGTCGATGTAGGGGTGGCAGGTAGTGGCCACGCGATTTCTCGGGACCCTCGCGTTTATAAAATTCTGGCCTCGGAGAAGATTTAACTAACGAGGGGTACGGGGTGGTGGCGGTGCTCGAAGCCTACACGTCTATGCGCTATTCACGAAAAGGAAAGAAAGGAGTGGCGGTGGTGGTGATGGTCGTGGTCGTGGTCGTGGCTGCTGTGGCTGCTGCCGCCGCCGCTGCTGCTACTACGGACGCTTTGTTGCCCCGACCCGACTTTTTCCCAAGGGCCAAGAGAGCACGATCCGGGCGACGGTCGTTAATAGCTCTGGCCGTTTTCTAAAAATGCAGACTCTGTAAACTCGACGACCTATTTCCCGGACATAAATCACCCTGACACGCACCGCACGGCACCGTCGTTATGGAATTTCAAAGGTAGGCATTAAATCGATGGACCTCCTGCAATTAGCCCGCGACTATATACGTATACCTTTCGTCTAAGCTCTCCCTCGTCCTCCCTCTCGCACAACAAGCATCCTCATTCGAACAACAAGGCCCAACCGAAGGCTGGCTGGCTGGCTAAGGACCACCATCACCATATTGATGAGAATGCGAAATTCAATTCGGCTCACCCGTCCTCGATTATCCTCCCTCCATCCCCCCCACCCCATCCCCCACCAACCCTACGCAGATATGTGTGCCTAAGATGGAGCCCCGCTCCATCTCACCCTCTCGCACCCTGACTCTATCTATAAACGTGCGGCGACGCTCAATGGGTCTGGACGCCACTGGCAATGTGTCGGGCAGCGAAAAATATACGGCTCGTGATCTAATGCAAAACCATAAGAAGAAAAAGGAGACCACCGGACGGCCTCGCCCCACTTGTATCACGGAGCCCTTTTCCGTCTCCTTCAAGAGGGTCGGCTCACAAACAAGTCTTAATACGCTCGACCTAGTTATAGAAAAGTATAAATCGATTCTCCACTCGTTCGTGGGCCTCGGCCAGCGAATCACAGTATCATTTCGCATAAAAGGTCTAGTGTACGCCAACTACTCGCCTGTGTATTACAAATGGTACACTTATAATCGATTGTAAACATTTGGTTTACAATGGGAAGCTAAATTATCATCCTGGCGACGCGCGAATACACATAATACGTTCTCCTTGAGTTTACCCTGAAATATTGTATCCTTTAAATGTAATGTCGCGCTTACCACCACGAGTCAAACGCAAAATTCTTTAAATTTCACACATACACATTTCGTTGCGTCGTATGTATAAAAAAAAATACGCACCTATAAATATCTTTGGCCAAGCTCAATAATAAAGGTTAATTATCATTGCATACTCGAGGACTGTGATAATAAGAGGCCAATAGGATGCCATTAGGAGGGATTAAAGTCCGGAAGAGAATAAATCTAAGGGGACCGAGACACCGAGGTACATTAAGTACACGCTTTAATAATAATTTGTCTGTCTGTTAATTACTCGGTAATATAAATCTCAAGGAGATTAGTTAGATACAGTGCGAAGGCCGACACTCAACTTTAACAGTAACAGCAACAGCAACAGCGACAGCAACAGCGACAGCAACAGCAACAGCAATAGCAACATCAACAGCAACATCAACAACAACATCAACAGCAACAACAACAACAACAACAACAACAACAGCATACGTGCTTTCATTAATTTGACGCTCGTTCACAAGTCACCCTCCCTCCCGTCCCGATTAGCAGCGATATTTCTTTGTTTTTACGTGGCTTCGACCATAATGGCTACGGCAAATAGGAAACACTAAATTATTCTTGAAAATAGTTAATTTTACTGCGCGCAGTCTAAGAGTTCCGATGATAATGCGTTTATAAATATATATTGAGTACGTTCGGGTACACCATACATACGAATGCACATGTACGTGTTCCTTATTCCGACTCTCGACAATATGATCAATCAACTTTCCTTGTATTTAGTGAAGCAGATCAAAAAAAAACAAAAAAAAAACAAAAAAAAAACAAACAAAAAACAGCTAAATCGCCAACGAAAATAAATACAATAAGAAGCGTTTCACCGTGTCGTGGAAACAATATAAAATATGAAACTATTGTTTATGTCGGACAGTTGCGCCTAATAAATAAAGCCTGTAACTTTTGATAAATCGATGATATAAGGTATAGGATGGAAGAAGAAAAGCGTCAATCCGTCAGACAAAATGATACTCTCAGTATTTATCAATGCGTAGTGAAGTTTTAATGAGAAGCAATGAAGGTGGAATATTGAAGTTTAATAATTCAAGGCGAAAACGTTGTATTTTCGGCGGCAGGCAATTCCAGTCGTTCGACGCCCTTCTCTCTGCTCTCTGCTCTCTGCTCTCTGCTCTCTGCTCTCTGGAGTAGCTGCTGTAGCCGCTGCTGTAGCTGCTGCTGTAGCTGCTGCTGTTAGCGCTAGACCGCCGAGCGTCTGCGTCTAACGCACCTCCCCTACCTCATTGAAACATTTACGACGTTTGCGAACGGTTTTTCAACCGACTGTACTATGGGTCTACGACAACAACGCGATGCCTCGACGTAAACTAATTCTGCCGAAGTATTTTGCCAAATTAATTAATTCTCTCCTAAAAGGGCTATAAGGTTTGTACGCGCGAACAAGGAAAGCTCGTGGCCTAAGAATAATAATCTAAGAATACTTGTGGAAAAATTCCGTCCTGCATCATGGGAGCGTCGATAGCTCGATACCTCGATACCTCGAACGGAAGAAGCAGCAAAACGCAAGCGGCAATTGAAATAAAGGATTTCTGAGCATAAATTATAACAATTTTTATTTCTCAATCGTGTTTTGCGGCAGAAATTTTATCGGCCAAATTAAGTAAATACATGCGAGCGAGCACCTCGTGGCAAGGAGAAGTAAATACAAGTAAATGCATTTAATCGATTTGATAGCTCGATATAAATATTGTCAGTAAGGCTGCATTTAATACGCATACCCAGGGAGCTGAATGCAATTTTCCAATTGCTGCGCCTGACTCAAAATTAATAATTCACCCGACTATTCTATATGAAATCTATCTTAAATATACGTATAGGCTTGTTGTATACACGTATACGTACGCACCTACACGTATATAAATAAGACGGTAAAATATAAACTTGCCTTTTAATATATAGCGGAGATATATTTATTTATCAGTTTACTACAGATTATGGCTTCGCTCTGAAACTAATAACCGTTGGAATCGTAATCTATAAAAGGCAGATAGGCAGAGCGCGAGAGAGAGAGAGAGAGACAGAGAGAGAGAGAGCGGGAGGGAGGAAGGGGAGCATGTGCGCAAGATTAAAATGACATTACTTATACGATATTGACTAATCAAATAATAAATAGCTTCGGCTGCTAAGGCTTTCCCTTCCCATGATCTACGCTTCTTCGCTTTAATTGCTTCCCCTTAATTTTTGCCTAATCCTCCTGTATTTAAAAGCAGTGAATCAAAGGAAGGTCTACATCTCCGAGGGATATTATTATCTTTGATTTTTTTTTAAAGTAGAAGGGACGAACGGGGCTTTTCAAAAAAAAAAAAAAAAAAAAAAAAAGTAAAGGAAAGAAAAGAAGAAACGAGAGAGAAAAGCAAACGTCTCTAATGACTGTTGCATTTCCGTATAAATGCGTGAGATTAGAAAAATGAGAGGTAAATGCAAATAGGTCTGGCTCAGAGAGTAAAAGAGTAGTAGTATTTATAGATTTGATTATTGATTCGGTAAATGCATGTAAAACTCCGTAAATTGCGCGATTGAAGAGGAGAGAAATAATTTTCGCTCGGATTAAGTGGACCGGATGGAATTATTGCTCGGCCAATCGGGATATCCTTGTAAGCTTTAATAATTCAGCGGCTCCACGCGAAAGACAATTTAAAGGATCGAATTAAATAACACTGGATTTCTTCTCGTTAGCCTCAGGCGAGGGCCGTAGCGACCAGTATAAGCGTATAAGACGTATAAGCGTAGCAGAGAGGGAGAGCGAACATCAATGAGAGTCTAAGAGAGAGAGAGAGAGAGAGAGAGAGAGAGAGAGAGTGAGAGAGAGCCGAAGTGGTGTCGGATCGCTCGATTTACAACGTATCGATCCAGGAAACATCTGTAGGACTGGGAAAAGGTGTTTGGAAAAATGGGAGCGCCGGAGGTGCCCGCGCTAACGGGATAAAAAGGGAAAACTACTGTGCACCGCGTGTTGTTGTTGTTCGCGCTCTCGCCCAGCTGGACGTCCCGGGCCTGCTCCACCTTTCAATATATCTCAATTATATCGTAAATAATGTGTACGGCCGGCTAGTTGCATGCGCCCGGACAATTGGCAGCGCTGCCGCCGCCGCCGCCGCTGCTTTCCTCCGTTAGCCAACCTGTTCTGCCGCAGCTCCTGCCCCTGTCGCCGCCGGACTTTTCCGCGGACTCACGATTTTCGACTCCGCGGAACTTGGAAACTTTGCCCCGACTACCCGGACCTGACAACCTAGTCTCGAGGCTTCCTTCCAACTTCACGATTAGCATCGGCCCCTCGACAATCCCGATACCCTCGCGTGTTATTGCTTCCACCCGTCCCCCCGTCCGCCCGCCCCCCTCTCTCTCCCCCTCCGACTCTGTCTCTCTTTATCCTCCATCGGCATTCTAATCCTTTGTTTGATTAATTAGCCCAAGAGCCGCTCATTCGCTTCGTTTGCTCCTCCGTCCGTCAGAATATCGTTGCGGCCACACTGACCACTTCCACCAGCATTTTTTACGAAAGCTCCACCGTTTCCAGTGCACATTCTTTTTTCTCTACGTAAAATAATCTGTCCCATTATTAGTGAACTCGTTGTAAAGCCTCCTGAATCAATCATTTTTCGTGAAAATTAAAAACTAGCTGCAATAAAACAATACCCAAAGAATACTGAAAAAGATAAAGAAGAAGAAGAAGAAGAAGAAGAAGAAGAAGGCGAAATACTCGGCATCCAAGGTCTTTTATTATCTGTGCTCTTTTTTTCTTCTTCTTCTTCTTCTTCTTCTTCTTCTTATTCTTATTCTTATTCTTATTTTCTTCTTATTCTTATTCTTATTCTTCTTATTCTTCTTATTCTTATTCTTATTCTTATTCTTATTCTATCCTATTCTATCGTGTTAAAGCTCGTAAAATTTCTTATTTACACCTTCCCGAGTCCTGCAAGCTCGGCTTGAGTATTTTCAAGTTTAACAAAATCCCTTTGTCTTCAACTCACCGGAGCAACTATCTGGACGCGGCTAGAGCTCGAGCGGAAAGCGTAAAAACAATATCCACGTATCTCGAAAGACATCTAAATTTAAAATACGCGGTAATTATAAAATTCTTCCGTCCCACTCAGTCGGACCGGCGTAGCAGAAGCGCCGCCGGACGAGCCTGACTAATGCGACTCGGCGGCCAGGGACGCGTAAACTACATAAACCACGGGCCCTCGGGACATAAACTACGTGACCGCGATGGGAGCTACAAGGGGGAGGGGGCGCGGTAAGGGGTCGGGGGGAAGGAGCTTGGCAATTAAAACAGGACCGACTCGGACACACTCCACGATGCGCCAAAGACATCGTGGATGGCCGCGAACCGACAGAACCAGAGGGGCCAGGAGGGAGCCTTGGTGCACACGAATCTCATCTACATGGAATGGACGTATCGCGAGTGAGCCATTACGTGGTTTCCTCCTGGAGCCTTTCTCGGTCGATCCCCATCCTCCCCACCTTCACCCCCCCCCCATCTTTCCCCCTCTCAAGCTCGCTAAATCTTATCATTTATATAGGATTTATATAGGCCTTGTATATCTCGGTCGGATCGAGTGTTTATGGTTTTTCATTTTCTAGATACCTACACGCTTACATTAATTTTCTCATTATGATCATTGGCCCTTATCGCTGATTTGATTTTGCCCAACAAGCTCGTGTAACGTATTTGTATCCTGTCCATCACATACACGACTCCCCAATAATTGTTCTCCTCGGCGGCGTAAGACTTTCCAACAGTTTGAGCGATACTCCGGAGAGGATTTTGCGAGAGTCCAATCAGAATCTGATATCTGCGAAAACCTTTGATTTTTCTTTGGCCATCGATATTTTTTCCGTCCTTACTCTTCTTCTCTCGTAAATACCACCCTAATCACTCGTAAATCCTGATAATTACTTCATTATTATAATCAGTCGAGATAGTTTGCTCGACCTGGTTAAACGCAAAATTACAAGAAAAGAGGGGGAAAAAAGTCCCAGTTGAAATTGCTACACGTTTACGATAGCTTTATTTAAAGCGCTTCTTTGTAAATGTGCACGATACGGGGATTGCCTAATCATTAAAGTCCAGTACTTAACATGAAAGTAAATTAATTTTATTCAGTTTCATTTTCCGCAGATTGACGGCCGCTTAATTTCAATTTACCCCCATCCCCTCCCGCCATACCGTTAAAACACCTTAAATAATACCTAGTTAAAAATTATAATGCATCGAAAATTGCAAAAATACAGCCGAATTCAAGATTTCCGAGGGGTGAGAGAGGGTGTGAGAGTCATTGTGAGAGGAAGCTGGATGAAAATTTCACGAGACTCAATCATTCGGATAGATTCGATCGTCGAAAATATATTACGGAAGCGTTATCGTGTATAAGAAAGGTTGAATGTTGTGTGTATAAGAAAGATAATTTGTAAAAATAGCTACAGTAGCATTAATTGTGCTATTCGGCATCCAGAAATCGCGAATTTTCCCACTTGCAATGTTTAATAAGCTCACCCTCGGCCTTATTCTAGACATTCTTACATTGTTTGGGCCCTAAATGCGATATCGAAAAAGAATAAGGACATTTTTACGGTTCACGAAGCAGCCGCGTCTCGCTCGGCATTGAATTCTTATAAGGACGGCAAGCAAGGGCTGCTTTATCCTCATTTTCGTCAACTTTAACGGCATTCTTAAATTAATTAAGTCCCGGGATCGGCTCGCCCCGAGGGAACTGATTTCCACGGCGAGTTTTCATTCGGCATTAAAAGGGGCGTGGGGTGGTAGGGTGTTGAGCGAGATGGGGGAGGGAGTGTGAGGTGGGGGTGGGGTGGGGGAGCGGAATGAGGAAGGAAGGCTAACTAAGGAGAGAAGAAATATAAGAGTGTCTGCTGTGCTGTCTTGGTTTGACGCCGACCTGACCGAGCATGTAACGGCAACGCCGACATCGAAAGTCATCTTCTTGCCCCCACACCGTTAGGCGCGCTTTATTTTCCGTTAAAGCGACAAGTTTAATATCCCCGGCTGGGCGAGGGTGAGCGAGAGACTCCGAGCTGCCTCGGAGATAAGCCAGCCGCCGGGAGGTGAAAGTTTAATACAATTTCATTTGGGCTCCTCCTCGGCACTGACAAACTCCCGAGCTTTTTCGCGGCTCCTCGGCGTCGGTGGCACTCCGCCTCACGCCCCCCCCCCCACCCCCATCCGCCCAACCCAACCCAACCCAACCCCCCCGTAACAGTCCCGCTCTTCTTGTTTTACTCTTTACTGCCGTCGAACACGGACTATTTATAATCATAAGACTTGCGAGGAAATTCTCCCCCCTCCCCCGGGCGACCCGGGCGCCCTGCCCCATCCGACCATCCACGGGAGGGGAGTCGGTGGCTGGCTCTCCCGCTTCTCCACTTTCCATCCCGAGCATTATTAACTCCGAGTTCATGCGAGCCTCCCGAAGCATTTACAACCTTTCGCGCCTGCCCATATTTCCTCCAAGGATAATTTATTTCCTCGAATCTTCGCTATTCGTAAAAAGGCCTCTGTCACTCGGTAATGAGTAGTTTTTATTAATAAAACCGGAGAGCTGTCTGTTTTTCACCCGGCTCTACCCCACGCCCCTCGTCGTAATGTATGTATTGGCATTCCGCCACTTTGCCAGCTCTACCAATTATTACACCGCTCCACTTGTCCACCCCTCGCCTCCCCCCCACCTCTTCTTTCCCTCTTCCGCCTCACCGCCTTGCCGTCCTTAGCCACTCGACATTGTTGAGAAATTCGTTTCTTAATTTTACACTCTATTTCATTCCATTTATATTATCCGAAAGCATGCAATGCCTTGGTGCCTATTTAACCGTTTGCCAGCGAGCCTCTGCTCGCGCGTCTTCCACTCGCCAAACAGGTATACGGTTCTTAGATTTTTTTAAAATAAAAAATAATAATAATAATAATAATAAGCGCCATTGTAGTTGAGTATTGATCGGCAATTAGTCGAAGGAATGCATTATTACGCGCCGAAATGCAGGGAAATTCGGTTTCCATGTATATTCATAAAAACGCATGCGATAAAGGGAGACAGAGAGCGAGTGAGAGAGAGAGAGAGAGAGAGAATGATTTTGAAAAGTGTTTTGGTATATAAAGTAATAATCAATCAAAGAGCTTCGGCAAAGAAGATTCTTTGGTTGGCCGCCCGAAGTTCATCTCATTAATAAGTCATAAGAAAGAACGTAATAGCGATCGGCCGTCGTTTTACGCTTCATCCTTAGTTAACCAAGTGCTCGAAAGAACTAATAAATTTCAGACTCGTCGGAGGCTGTCAGGAGCATACATTGTAGTACGAAGGTGAGGGGAGAAAAATAGTTGAAAGAAAGAGGCTAAGCGGAGTGAAGTCAAAGGCGGTAAACAAATTATCGCCTTGTCGCGACGTGAGATGAATTTTTAAAAGGCTCCGCCGAGGAAATCACTTCAGACCGCTCGAGAGGAAGGTCGCGGTTGTCGAAAAACGATTTCGCCCTTCTTCCCCACCCTCCAAGTGAAACTGATAGTTGTAGGACTCGAGAACCGGGTAACAGCCACGAGACCCGGGAGAGAAAAATGATCCAGCCGCGTTCCTCGACGTGATCGTACACAAAACCAGATCCGCTTTCCCGAGCCTTCGCGCGCCCCTTCCGAGTCTTATTACCCCCAAATTAAGATGGATCATTTTTCCAGCCGAGCGAAGACGACGACGACGACGACGACGACGAGGACGACGACGACGATTTTTCTTACTTAACCGAGTAGTCGGTGCCTCTCAAGACACGGGGGCTTTTATCGCCATCTATAGTAGTACTCGGGGGCCTCTGACCAGCAGGTTACCGGACCACCCTGGGGACGAGCTTCCAACTCACTAGGGCTCGACATAAGCCGAACACCTACTAAATTGCGGGAAGCGTAGGGAGAGCCGAGCAAGTTTCCCGAAGGAAATTAGGGAACACGAGGCGGAACATGCTCCCGCGGAGAAAAACGTCTCGGCTCGACCAGCGACATCCGCGCTCGCAACTCTGCTATGCTCACGGTATAATAGACCTTCCCCTCCCCCGTTTGTCTCACTCCCTATTTATTCTTCGGCCCCACCTTTCTACGCTCGAGCTCGTAAAACTGCACAATAAAGGTCGCGAGCTCTCCTACGTTACGCACGACTGATCGCGGCTCTAGCAAATTTTTACCAGCACTCCTTCCTTCGTCACATGCTCGAGGGTTAACGCGAAGCCGAGATCGCGGCAAGGGGGGGGGGAGGAGGAGGAAGGACGGTATGTATAGAGAATAAGCGCAATGCAAGGATGGCTAGAGGTCACAGGTCTCGCTGGGTAATATAAAGGAAAAAATTAGCGCGATGGCGGCGAGGGTAAGAATGTCTGCCGTAACGTCAATCGGCGGCAATTATAAGAAATGGATCGAGTGAGCGCACATGATGGTAAATGCCAGCGGCGGGAGGATGCGTCGGGGCAAGAAAAGGCAAGGATTGGATTGGTGTCCGTCCGCGCGAGAGATATCCCCCCCCCACCCACCCCCACCCCCACCCCATCCTCCGTCACCTGGCAAGCAAACGACTCGTCCCGCTTGAATCTGATTTCACGTGACATTGCCGGGCTTCTCTAATCTGATCGTGGCAGAGCGGCGCGCCGGAGGGAGGGGGTAATATCCCCCTACTCCAGCGCCGGGAACCGATTTGTCCGGCGCGAGCCCGGGAGAGCGTCTCGCCCTCGGATGCGGCTCTGATTACGCACAGAGGCTAGCGGCAATATCAGCCGGACATCGCGCTCGCGCATAACTTGATACACGTCCGCGCAGCTACGTCCGCCGGTGGTGGTGTGGTTGGGGGGGGTGTGTGGTTAGGCGGGGCACAAAGTCTGAGGGAAGTCTCAATTTTTTAGCCGGAGATAAGATTGCGTGGCGGTGGTGGAGGGTCGCGCGAAATCGATTCCGCGAACGGGCTGCCGGGAGCTACATTAATAACCGTCGAGCATTGTTCACCGGGAGTCGGTGAACGAGGGGGTAAGTAATCTATGGATCCTCCTCTCCGCGCCGAGTCCTCGGCAACGGTGGCCGGGCGCACTAAAGGACCGATTAATGTACCTGGGGAACTCGAAATCCAAGACAAGAGGAAGCCGGAGGAGAAAAATGACCCGGGGCTCTCCCAGGATGTTGTTATCCTTTCGTGACTCGGGTTCGGACTCGCGGATGGTACTCGTCGCGGAAACGTCATATAGATCGCATTCAATTTTACCCGCAGCTCTTCAATGGCACATCCTTTTAACCTGCTTTCGCTCGAGCCCTTGTGCCACCAACTATCACTTTACAATGAATCCGTTAGAACGTCGTCTGTATTCTCTCTCTCTCTCTCTCTCTCTCTCTCTCTCTCTCTCTCTGTCTCTGTCTCACTCGAGACGATTTGACATTCCTACAAGAGCGAGCCATTTGTACCTAAAATTACTCCTACAAGTCTTCCTTAGTTATTATGTAGGCTTTAAGCGTTGGAACTAACTTAATGAACGTTCATAAGGTGAGCATGTCGTATAAAATTTCGGGTTGAATGTCGAACGAGGAACTGAAAACCGACCGAAAGAACTTATTAGACAGAGATAAATGATGAAATGTAGGCGTACAAGAATACGAAGAAGCCGGTGACACTGTATTATTCGTAAAGACCTAAGAATTTGTAAATTCATTATGATTTTTAAGTCTAGTAGTTATACGTATAAAGATATTATAGGAGCAATAATTATAAAATTTTACGAGCAAGCTCGGGAACTTAAATTAATCGATCACAGCATCCGAATACGGGATTGCCCTCAATTGGCTCTTCGCAATCTGCTTTACAAGCGTGTCCAGGCTTCGAAGAAGTACCTAATAATCTTAGAGAACATTGTAGATGTATTAAAGGAGAGATAAGTCTGAAATTGTAAAACATTTCGAATATGCGTGACTACTCGAAGCTATTTTACCGATAGAATGTAAACTACGCGAGCCCTATCCGCTTGTTTGTACATTTATGCCTCCTGGTGGTGGGTCGAGGCATAAAGAGCACCGTCAGGTTAAAGTTGACCGGCGGCTCGACGTTAATGCCTTTATAACTAACAATAAAAGCACCTCCACCTCCTCTTCCTCCTCCTCCTCCTCCTCCTCCTCCTCGACGACGACGACGACGACGACGACGACGACGACGACGACGAAAGCAAAGCTGTCTGCGACATCTAATTATCTCTAATCTGATTGTGACCATGAACGAGTGGGCGTGAAGTGAGCAGCGGCGATTGATAGGCTAATGTAGAAATAGTTGGATCGCACGGGTCGTTGTCCGGATGCGAGTTCAGTTAAATGAGGGGCGGGTGGGTTGACTGGGGGGAGGGCGAGCGAACGAGCGTGCGAGTCGCGTCTCCTAACCGTAAGAGGTAGTATATGATGCTAGAAGGGGGGTGGAGGGAGCCGAGGCGGGTCCTCCCTCCAGGTCGGCACGCAACCAAGCGCCGGAGGAGGTAAGAGGGGCGCGTCCGGAGGTTGACAATCGAGCCGACGGAGGAGTCGGGGAGAGGACAGAGCTCGGCGATGTTCATTGGTTCGAAAATTTTAATAAGCTCGGGCTCGGATAGGCCAGCTGAGTACGCATGTCCGGGGTCGAACTGGATGTCACCGAGTGCCGTATGACACGGCGCGACCTGGTGACAAAGTGCGACGATATCGCGACGATTCGACCGGACCCAGGGAGGCCGTCGTCTCAGTCTCCTCCCGATAGGTGGACAGCCCTCGTTAGAGGAGATCCGCGCTTGCGCAACGCGCAATGCGCAATACCGGCCCGCGACACTCCCGTATGACCGCGTACTTTTTTTTTTTACTTTTTTTTTCCCCTACCTTGTGTCGCACGCCTGCCTTCTTTTACTCTCTCTCTCTCTCTCTCTCTCGTTTACGAATTATAGATGCTCGGATACCCTGACAAGCAGCAGAAGGAGCGTCTCGATAAATGCCGGTAAGGGATCATAAAAAATGTTTTTCAGCTTCTGTTCCAAGACTCGCGTTTAGCCCAACAGTCAGTACTGTTACGTAATAATAATTCAAAGTGTTTGCAATCGGATGCATAAATGGTAGTGTGCAACTATTGTTGAGTAGGATGTTTACGATCGAAAAATGCTTTCTTCCCTTAGAGCCGCGCCGAGCAAATGCAGGTGGAATTCTATTGAATAGTCAGGCTGCGAATAAATTGAGAAAATAAGATCCCCATAGCAAGTATAGGAAATAAATGACTTGAGGATAATGGAACGAAGAGGGAATGAGACACGCGGTGAACGAAAATCCCAGAGTATTATTATTGGTAGCGGACTCGGCGAGTCTTTCCGCCCCACCCACTCCGCCAACCACCCGTGCACTATCATCTCTCTCTCTCTCTCTCTCTCTCTCTCTCTCTCTCTTCTGTCTCTGTCTCTGTATCTGTCTCTGTCTGTGTCTGGATCTCAGTGTCCCTCGTAAAATGGGAGGAAAGTATGGCCGAAGAGCCCTGGAGGAGTGCGTCGACCGGCGAGACCGTCGAGAGAACGGACGAGGAAGGATGAGTTGACCCGGGGATAGAGGTGCCACGAGGAGTCGAGTGGAGTCGCGCGTCTGGATCGATACGGGCGCCGCGCAGCCCCGCCGTATACAACTCCCAGCTGCCATTGGTCATAGCGGGAGAGAGAGAGAGAGAGAGAGAGAGAGAGAGAGAGAGATGAGGCTTAATACTACATCCTCTGTCCCTCTGTCGGACCCCGCCTGTCTACTCTTGTTCGCGGTCATCTTTCTCTTTGCCTCTCCACTCCCTCGGCCAACTCTCCCTTGTTGTCTCCCATCCCCTTTTGCTCTTTTTAGCCGTGATCAGTGCCAGATTCGAGGGCGGTAAGTGCTATGATCCTTGATAAAATCCTCCTGTCTTCTAAAAATACCTTCTACTTTACTCAAATCAATGGTCTACGCACTCTTAATACTATTACTATTATCATTATTATTTCTTCCCTAAGCCTTGCCATAAAGTTTCTACAACAGCTTTCTGCAAACCAATTCCTTTGCATAGCAAATTGCACATCTCCTAACAATATTTATCGAATTTGACAAACGAGCTCGTCGCTACGATATTATTTTATTTAATTTTATTTATGCAATGGCGTATAAATATTCTTAAAATTTCTTTCGAAATTTAATTTTGAAATATTCACGGGGTTTCACAATTTTTTACTATTACTGACTTTTACTCTTTCAGCTTATCTTTCTTCCTCCCTTTTACCTTACTTATAAACTTTTCAGCACTTGTATTTTTTTCTCCTCGAATAAGTCCAGTACAACGTGCTGATTATTTTATTCGATCCTCTACATACCTTTTTATCTCTCCTCTACTTATACACTTTACCTTTACTTTATCTTTACTCATTCTACGTTTCCTTTTCCTCGCCCGAAATCCCTTTCCTTCCCATTCTTTTTTCCTTCTTCTTTTCTTTATGGTTTATCTTGAAGTTACTCTTACTTTGTATAACATTATGCGATTCTTTTTACTTTTTTTTAAGTCTCTGTAATCCTTTACTATCGTCGCTCTCTCTCTCTCTCTCTCTCTCTACCTCTATCTACCTCTCATTCTCTCACGCGCGCAATTGCTTTTCTCTATTCAGGATATCTTTACACTATATCTTTCCATCTATATTTTTCCATTACTTACGTACGTTCCACTTAACTATTCATTCGTATCTGCCTTGACCCTTCTATACCTTTCCTAGCTTTTACCATCACGTTTCGTACCTCATATTCATCATTCTCTACATCTATATATATATACACATACATACTAATCGCTACATTTATATAAAACACAAATAATAATTACTAATAATAACTAACACATTTTTTTCTACTTATTTTGCGCCGGTAAGAGTAATTATATAAGGCGTGTAGACTGTCGAGGATGTCGAGGATGTCGAGGATGTCGAGGATGGGGCAAAGCGAAAAATTTCGATAAAATCCTTAAGTAAGATATGAGAGGAGGGAAGTTGTGAGGAGGGCCGATAATCTCCGGAAACTCTGGGAGTGTTCACAGCGTAATCAGAACATGCGGTCGGATCTTCATCGGGACAGTCCCACGAGAGGGTCTCTGTCAACGCTGACGGGGTCGATGGGAGCATCGCGACGCCTCGCGGAGTCGTCAAGGACGCGGAAACGGCGTCGCCTCCTGAATATGGATGAGAGTCCTCGGAGGCGGAACGAGGGCTCGCATGCTTACGGCCACGGTGCTGCTCCTCGCGGGGACATAATTGCGCCTCAATTAAACGTAATATGCTAAAATGGCGACCGTTCCCCCTCGCTCGCCGCTCACCAACTCGGCCCAATAACGAGTACGGACAGGCAGCAGGTGTGCTTGGATCTTTTCCGAAAGACGCGATACGTGCGCACTAATTTTTTTTCCTCCTCGTGCTTTTTGCTCTGCTTGCAGGATACACTAGTACTGGCGACTCTTTAATTACTCCTCGGCTAATGTACAGTCAGTCACGGGCCTCAAGGGAGTGCTGTTATTACTTACTATCTGACCTTACAGCCCCTCCCACCTCCCCCCCTCTCTCTCTCTCTCTCTCTTGCGCGCACTCTCTCTCTCTCTCTCTCTCTCTCTCTCTCTGCCTCTCTCTCTCTACTATCCTTCATTCCCGAAACATTGCTATGCTTTTACTTGTTTTGAATAGAATAGATAACGGCGAAATTTCAAGTTCTTCAGAATTCCTTGCGATGTAATAGTCGTTAATAAGTTTGGGCTAAGCGATTTAATCTGGTCTACACGGAACTTAACAATAAAGGAGCTGGACTCTTGATGAAAATTCTTTCCTGCATCCTAGACGCGATACCTCCCACACCCCTCCGCCCCCCGCGACTCACCCTGGCTGGCTGGCTGGCTGGCTGGCTGCCTGCCTGCCTGCCTTGCATATGGCGAGAAAAGCTAACTCGTTTTCAAATTACTCGGGCAGCAGCTTTTTATATTAAACGGAAAGCCCGTTAAGCATTAGCCCGGCACAGTTTAATTACTATTTTGTATATATTTATGTAAAATACCACCCTCTTAACATAAATCTAAAAACATGAAAGTATAAAGTACTTTTTTCATTTTTGTTTTGTTTTGTTTTTTTATTTTGCAATTACCAGAGATACGAAGAACAAATTGCAATTCCGTTTTTTTTTCCAAGAAGAAAGAAAAACTTACGCTATGACAGTATAAAATATTCTTACGTAATAATAGTAATTTCCATACATCAAAATGTAATATAATTAGTATATTTTTCGTACTTTTCTCGTCTTCGCTGCACAATTCATTCATTAAGCTTCGAAATCTTCCCTTAACTTCCAAATATGGAGAAACTTCTTTTTTTTTTTTTTTTTTTTTTTTTTAAGTAATAAAAATATCAAAATTCAGCGTACGATTAGTATAGAAATATAGATTAGTATAGAACGTTATATGATATATGATTTGTAAATAATACAAATCCGTTTAATGGAGATCTACAGGCTTTCATAAAAAGTAAAATATACGACAATGTAAAGGGAGTTGGTACTTTTATAAAAATCATTATATTAACTGAAAATGAAAATTCATTTAATTATAATAATGGGCTTTCTAATTGCACATAACCAAGTTTGTTCAATTTTTCTTCCTTCTTTACTTATAAATATCAGTAAAACTGTTTGGAGGCGACCCGAGAATCCATAAATATCACGTATTTATTTTCTTAATTTTCATTCCACCTTTCAATAATTTATTCTTCTCGGTATTTTTCAATTTAGTAATTTCTCACGTTTTCGCATATTACTGCTTACTAAAATTTAATGAATATTGAAAATCAATGTTTCGTGCATTTCCTTAGGAAACGTAAGAGGCCTTTTCATAGGTACGCACCGACACTTATTAGAGCACTAGGAATTTTATTCGACAAGCATAGGAAGGAAAAAATAAACGTGATTTATATAATCTGCAGCTTCGCGAAAAGTAAATATCTGATCAAACGTGCCGATTAGATGATTAATAAGTAAAAACTTAGAGGCGCAGTAGAACGAATTAAGTGAGATTTTAATAATTTTTGTAACTGAAACGTAGTTTAAATTTCTTTGTATTTTATTTCGTTTTTACGATTCTTTGATTAATTAAAAGAATAATTTAAAACATATGTGCTGGAAAGTGTTATGTTCTAGTTCGGATTATCATTTCGAAAGCAAGGAAAATTATGTAGATTACTGATTGAGTAACGTAAACAGTATTATTGTGTAGAAACTGTGGAGAAAAATTCAAATCAAATGCAGGCCAAAAAAGTGCAATGTAATACTTAGGTTCATACATGTATTTATAGTATAACGGATTCCCGTGTGCATATCTGGTTTGTTTACCTGCCGCGTCAAACGTGACGGCAATTAATCGTTGAAGACGACCGGTGAAATATGTATATTTATTATCCGCTGGATAGAAATGGTGATTTTTATCTAAATTACCTCAATAATAATTACTCGAGATCTCATGTAGAATTCATCGAATTTTAATGGGAAGAGAATCAAATGCATACGATTTCTATTTGCAATTTTCAGCATTAGAGGAAGGAGGAGGGGGAGGAGGAGGAGGATTTCAAGGATTTAAGGATAATTTATGAATATTGCAATATCGGCTGATTTATTTTTCCCCGCCTCCGTCTACCATGCTATAAAGATCTATTAGCTTTCCTTTCGTTTCGACGAAAATGGCCGTCTAATGTATGTCTCTTACAATTAATTAGCCGACTTTATTATTAAGTTAGAGAAGAGATAAGGAGGGGGAGAGGCTAAGGGGCTTAAAAGCCGAGCCTCTTCCTTTAATGCGCTAATAAGCATACTCGAAGCTAAAAAGCTGCAGACATTTTGGATTAACGTTTTATATAAGTTATAATGCTTAAAAGGAAGAAATCGAGAGGCTCTCTTGTCGGAGGAGCCGCGGATCGGATCATTATGTAAGTTTGAAAGCTGAAACCGAAGATGGGAGAGGAAAAAAGTAGTGCATTAAGGATCTAGAAAAGATAGAAAGCTAGAGATGATTTTTCTCCAGATGGGGGAGAGAGGGGGTGGGGATCGAAGCTCGGATTCCGGGTTGCGAGAAGAAGAGGAAGACACCGACTGGTGGGCTCGGTGGACGGAGGACAAGTGTCGAGGGGCGAATTCGAGGAGGAAAGGCATAAAAATGCAGCATCGGAAAGCGGTGGAGGTGGGGGAGGGTGGGTGGGGGGAGGTGGGGGGCGTCTCCTCGATAATGGAGATCCATAAATTCATGAGCGGGTAACAGGCGAGTGACGTCATGCTAGCTTCCGTGCCGCGGTGGCAATGGTATTCATGAACCGACACGGTAATTAGGGACACTAGCTCGCCTCGCAACCGGAAGTCGTCCCGAGAATCCTCGCTCGCGCGCACTCGTCGTTCGGCCGGCGGCCGCTGCCGTCCTGCCGAGTATCGCCGCCGGAAATACTTATACATTCCGTTCGTTTCGTAAGGATCGCAAGAAATTTAACGTCACCGGGCGGTGGTGAGACGGTGCTGGGACGGTGCTGGAACGGTGCCTGGGACGGTGCCTGGGACGATGCCTGGGACGGTGGTCGGATGCCGATGGGACGCCGTTGGGACGCCGTTGGGACGCCGTTGGGACGCCGTTGGGACGCCGATGAGACGCCGATGGGACGCCGCTGGGATAGCGACGGGGTGGCGGAAAAGGGAAGGGAAAAGACCGAGGGCAATATTGTCGTATATCGCGCACCGAGAGTGAAGGAGGGAAGACGGATGGGAGGAGGCCGGCCGTTTTGAGTTTCCGGCTGCCAGGAAGGAGGACGAGCGAGCATTTACGGGCCGCGCCGAGGACGTTCCACGATGATGGATCGAATCCGTTGGATTATCATATAGATACGGATTGCGTGTCCCGCTGTCGTGTATTTATATTGGGACCCCAGCCCCTCCCGACCTCTTTAACGCCAACCTTTGCCCATTCCTTCTTCCCATTCCCACCAAACAACTCGCTTGATAATACTACGGATTTGGTTTATAGCCGCACTTGTCCTCCTCCTCCTCCCCCCCTCTCCCTCGCCCTCCTCAATCGCCGCCAAGTCAAAGGATTTACTTTTCCACTCAAGCATTCCCAATTACCGCAATCAGAATCTAAAATCAGCCCGATATTATATCAACTTTCTTATGTATTTTCAATTTTAAATAACGTAAAACTATCGCATTTTCACTCGATGCAGCGCAATAGCTAAAATATTAATTGGCAGCTTATTCTTTTTCTTTTTATTTTTATTTTTATTTTTCTTTTCTTTTTTTTCTCTTTATACCAGAGCTTTTGCTGCCGAATCGTAGGTTATACGAGTTCCCAAAGGATTGGGGATAGGGAAATGAGCCTGTCCGACGCGTCTCTTGTTTATCGAAATCCAAAAGAATCCGAACTCCACTGACGAGACTTCTGCACAAATAATGCTTGGGGCGTGCCAATTTATTAAATAAATTAAAGACTCTCCTTTCTAGGATTCGGGCTGAAATAAAATATGAAATGTGATAGACGAATGCTTGAATTAAAGTCCGGGTGAACGGTCGCTCGACTCAAAAGGAAAGCCGTATTTTCGGACCTTTTGCCACATTTTCCGCAGAGAATAACGAAAGTTTTGTCCGAAAGCACATATTATGAATGGGTATTGGCGTACGTGGGCGGGCGGGTACGCGTGTGCGCTCGGAGGTCTCGGAGGTCTCGGAGGTCTCGGAGGTCTCGGAGGTCTCGGAGACTGGCTCTCGGTCAGCGGGCAAAAGGAAAGCCAGAGAGTCGGCCGTGTTTTCATTCGGCAAACAACGAAACCTGCACGGGCAGAAAGTTTTCCTTTGCCACGGGCGTCCCGACCCTCGCGCCCCACCCCCACCCCTCCCACGCCCCAAGAGGTGAAAGCCCCATTAAAGTCCGTCCCGGCTCGTATGCACTCGGTTTTTCCGCGGCTCGCTCACTCGATCCAGCCGAGAGTCCGCCCCCCCGCCGTCGGTATACATTACACAGCCTCCTACCATCGTGTCCAGCTTCGCGAACCTCCCTTCGGTTCAATTAGCCTCGCCACCTCCCGGCCCCTCCCGTTTTAATTAATTCGATTTCGATTGGCCACGGAGCCGTAATAATTCGACGCTCGGCATCGCTTTTCTATTCCCGGACCATCATTACAATTACGACAGCTCCTGTATTTAATGGCTTTCTCACTACGTGACTCCCTCGCGTCACCTCCCACATCACACTCCCCGCCGATCCTCACAATTATCCTCGGTATTACTATTCGGCTATCCTTGAGCTTTCCAATCCTTTTTTCTTTATTTTCAGTGTAATTAAAGTTAATAAGCTACTCTTGAAGCCTCACGGTGCATATTTATTTAGAAGGAAGAGCAGAGCAAAGGACCGAGTCTTCTCTTTGCTCAATAGGATTTGGGAGTTCGACTAAGCTAGTCTTTAATTGATGAAGAAATACATTTCCAAGTATATCCATTGTCGGCTTATTATTCGATATAAATAATAGGTGAGACTGTCACTGAAGTTACGTATAAATCATTTATTTACGCAAGGTAGCCTGACTCAAGGCTCTTTTTTTTTCCTCTAATTTTTCATCTACACGTAAAACAAAGGAGGCAAAGAGGATCTATGGGTGGCGAGCGAAACAAAGGGGAAGGGGGGGGGCAAGAGAGGTCCGATCTTCCTAGCGAGCTTATCTAAGGATATTTTCAATAAGCCAAGCTTGGCTATTGAATAGCCCCATTAGATATTTAAGTCCCTGCAGCCTCTCTCGAAGTATCCTCGCGACCTTTGGATGAGCTCGGGGACTGCTGGGTTATTGGGAGAAGCGAGACTAAAGGAAACGGCTTCATAGGGAAGCGAATGGATTTTCCCGAGAAAAAGAGTCGAGGCTATGGGCTTCAGACGTAAGGTAAGAGACATAAGAGGTGTAAGATGTTGTTGTTCCGTGTGCAATGTATGAACAGAGGAAGGAATTGCATCGAGAGAGAGAGAGAGAGAGAGAGTGGAATGGGGGAAGCCAATTATTTGCGCGGTTCGCCGAGAGAATCATCGCAGGAGAAGAGGTTGCTGGGGCCGTAGGGCAATGATAACTCCGGGCGGCGCATAATTTTGAAGGGCTCGCGCAGCGATAGGAGGAGAAGGTGGAGGATGAGGAGGAGGAGGAGAAGGAGGACGGAGGAGGAGGGCCAATGCCGTGATATCGGCACAGTTCGGCACAGTCTTGTGCCTTGTTTGCGCGGTTGGTCATAAGAAGGCGGCGGACCGATGAAAGCAAAAAGTCGCGAGCAGCCGTAGCAGAGGGGAGCGGAAGAAAAATAGAAGAAAGGAAGAGAGGGAGTACGTAACTCTTGGCTTTATAATGAAGATATAACCGAGCCGAGTGCGCCGAGACATCTTTACGTTCGCGAGTGTGGCTTCGGCTTGTTATAGCGCGGATACGCGCCCCCTTTATATACATATATAAAGGCGTTCCATGGCAGGTTCTGGACGGGGAGGGGGAGAGGTAGTCCGAGCCCGGAGATGGGACTGGGACTCTGCGCCTTCGTTGGGTCGCGCGCGCGCGCGCGCGATATAGCGAGAAAGAGAGAGAGAGAGAGAGAGAGAGGCGTCGCTGTTAATCAAAGGCCACGCAGGATATAACGACCTGGAGGAGGAATACATATAGAGAGAGAGAGAGAGAGAGAGAGAGAGAGAGAGAGAGCGGGAAAGACTGCGCGCGCAAATATCGCGCTTCTGACATTTTTTCACGGGGCAGATCCGAGACCGATTCCAAGACGGGGTGGTCGCTTACCACGCGATAGGCGATGGATCGCGCGCTAACGCCTCTCCCCGCCACCCGCCCCTCCCCTCCTCCTGCCCGATTACAGTCCAATGGATTTTCGCCCCTGCGTAATTATAGCTCTGCTCTCTGATCTCTCGGGCCTTCGTTAAGTCTCAATTTATTAATACTCTTCTTACCCAGGCTCGCTCTTCTTTATATTATTTGCCATTTTTTTTATTATTTCCCGATCGAGACACCGCTGACCGTGGATTGTTAGTTACATTGATTTAACATATCTCAACCGACGATGATTTATAAAACGATGCGCTATCAAGCCCTAAACTACCTATCGACGTATATTTAGTAGATGTGCTCGCACCCCTCCACCCCTCCACCCCCCACTCTTCTCCCGCGTTCTCAGCCCGCCAAGCCTTACTTAGCTCGTCGTACTCTTTCTGCGCGTATGCGGCGAGTGTAATTCCTAAAAGACACAAATCAATGAATACTCCACCGGCAACGAAAGCCAAATAAATAAGTAAATAAGCTCGCAGACTGTTGCCTAATACCACTGGAAGTCGAAGCATTAAAAAATAATAATAATAATAATAATAATAAATAAAAAAATAAATAAATACGTAAAAAAAGCAGAATAAAAGCGAAAAACCGAGCGAAATACCGAATCTCGGAATTTTACGGCTAACCGCGCATATCCTAAATAATGTTCGAATCCCTCCCCCCCCCCAAATGCGTTGGAATATTATCCATCCTCTTGTCCCCTCGCCGCCGTGTGCGGAGGGATGCACCGAGGCAAGGACCAGCGACATTACGTGCACTAGTAGCATTATTTATTGATTTTTCTCGGTGCGGGAGAGAACAAAGGGGCCAGGAGCGGAACGGGCGCGCAAGCACAGAGGGAAGCTCGTTCAATCGAAAGCTCGTGCACCGGGAATTTTTATTTGCCCTCTCGCGGCCCATCAGAAACAAAAAACGAAAAAGAAAAAACGTGTCAGGGAGCGATAGACTAGCGCACTCCGGTCATTCCGGATGGTCCTTAATTGAAGGCTTTTCAATATTCACCGACCGGATAATTATCTTTGGAAAAAAGAAAAAAAAATATCGGGGAAAGGGGATACCGTGCTCTCTATGTACCCCCCCCATCCCCCGCCCCCCAACCACCCAGCCACCCACCGTCCCGCCATTCACCGCTCATGCCGCGGCTGCCGTCGCGCTCGTCACGCCGCCCCCTATTATTCCAGGTATAAATATTTCGAATAACATTGCGCCTTTGCCAGACGGCCCTAAGCCCTTGTCCATTGACCGTTCAATTACTTGTGCCGTGATTTTATTAGACTCCGGAGATGATGTCCGCGCTGTGCTCGTGGTGCTCTGCTCGTTACATCCTGGATAATGACAAATTTCCTTCGAGACCAGACCGGCAATTACCATGCTCGCCCCCCTAATTCAGAACGACTCCTTAAAATAACGCTTTGGATTTCGTCGATATGAAGCAATTACCTTTTTTCCTCAGCCGCTCCCGTCATTCCACTTATTTCTCTAACCGCTCCGACATAAGCCGGCCAGTTGTGCACGAGGCAATATTGACTCGACCTTAGATTGCCGGGCCCCTCGTCCCCCCTCCCTGCCACTCGCTACCCTCCCCTCCCCGCCCCCATGCCACACGGCCGTGCGCGCGTATCACCATTAGAACACGTTGTTGAGCAGAGCCGCGTTACAAATTATAGGGCTGCTACTTACCATCGAAACACATCCGACACACGAGCGACTACTCGCCTCGGCATTTCTCACTTTTACAGATAAGCCACTTTATCCTCCTCCTCCTCCTCCTCCTCCTCCTTGTCCTCCTCCTCCTTCCCTCTACCATCCCTTCGCCCCCAGACCGTCCTCTCCCGTCCGCTCGCTAACTATTCTCAACGGTTAATTACGATTAAACGATAATCGCGGGCCTGCCTCCGTTACATTTACGTCCGGCCTTACTGCCAAGCGCTTTTTATTATTCTCTCCTGGGTATAATATTATTGATTGAGGCGGGACATAAAAATATTTTCAGATACTCCGATCGAGAGATCCCATTCGATCACGCGTATTACATCCATCCATCGTCTCTGGCTACTTTTATATTCCAACATTCTTCCCGGAAAGCTCCGCCAGATTCGTACACTTTAAACACCCTTGAGCTCATTAAATAGAGTTATTTAGAAAATTTAGTAATTAAGTGAAATTGTTTTAGAACGTTGATGCACCGATAAAGAATAATTTTAACTCGTTACGCCTATTATATGTCGTATCCATCAATTTATAATTGTCATCGAGCGTTAGATATACATACAATGTCTTATTAGGTCGGATACCAAAGAAGAAATAGTTGGCGATATATATATATATATATATATATAAGAAATTTCTCCTTTCAAATTACCGTATTATAATGTATTATTAATATTACTATTGACTAACAGGGTAATCTTAAAATTGGTAATTAAAAAATTATTAATAAAAATTGTGTAAAACGGCATTATGTGCTGCTTCTCAATGTTTAATTAAAAAGGTAATTAAGAGTTATGGGGTTATTACCAATGGAAAAGCTCGTTATATATTTAAAATCCACGATTAACTCACTCATATTTTCTTTAATTAATAATGCTCAGATCGTCAATAATGAAGATTTCTCAAGTCCATCAATTTAATAGAATGAAATTGTAAACGTAGTTATTATCGAGGGAATTTGCGTGGCAAAGTTCTCAGTTAGCTATTTACATACATTAATTAGGCAAGAAAACATGTGTATCTAAAAATGCGATTTATATTGTGGAGGTTAATTTACACGGATCATAACTCGGTTGATCTGCTTAAACGGTCTTCCATTTAATTTTCTAATCCTAAATGTTCGGTATATACTTGAAATACATAATACAACATAATAAGGCTAAAGCAGCATTTGGTCACGGGAAATAATCATCCAACATTATTATCTCGAACGAATTTTCTCCCTCCTTCAAAGCTACCGGCAATTAAATTATTATCCACACGATTGTTCCACGGCAATCTCCGATATAAATAGCATTCGGTTTCCCGTATTAATAACAACAACAATAACAATAACAATAACAATAACAATAATAATAATTGAAGACGAAGGTTAGCGGAAAAAAAGTAGGCTGATCGAAGGCGTAAAGGGGTGGTAAGAGAAGTTTTACCCTTGGTTTAGTTACGGCGATGGGATTAAGAAGGCAGAGGCCCGCCGAGTGGTGCAAATGCGATTTTAATGTCGAACCCCCCCCCCCTCCGGCCCCGAAACATTAACGACTCGGTGGCGCGGAGGAAGTGTCGCGCGCGTGTCCCCGGATTAAAAGCTCTCGACCATTAAAAAGGTGCGACCTATAACTTTTCTTTTTATTTTTTAATAACGCCATCGCCGGGGTCATTTCACTCCCGGCGCCTTTGTTTTTCCCCCCGTCCTCGCCTCGCACGCCGACGGAGATTTGCCGAACGTATATTTAAGGGCGCGGCAGGTCGGGGCTTAAAAGGATTCGGCAATAAACAAGGCTACGAGCTCGGAAATTAGACGCGAACGTCTGCGCAGAAAGAAAAGGAAAAAAAAAAAAGAAGAAAAAAAAAAGATGAATGAGACAAAGAAAGTAGCCCCCTCCTTAACTTAGAACCGCGTTAGGTGTCCGCGTGCAAGCGAGCAACAAGGGTGGCAGGCAGAGTCAACTAACTGCCGATGTCTTAATGAGAGAATGGGCGAGGAAGGAAAAGGCGCTCGCTCGCCGCTCCGCTCTATGCCCCTGACTAATCTTTCTCAGCTCTATAAAAGCCTTATAACTATAAGTTATAAGTTAGCTGATCTAAATAAACAAACTGCTTGCTACGGTATTATCAGCGTTCACTCGTGGATAATAATAAGTTGAAGGATAGTTTATTCGAAAGGAGTGTGGGTAGAAGCGAGAGCACTCAGAGGGGGGGACGAAAGATCCTGTGAGGTAGTGTCTGTGTGTGTGTCTGTGAATGAGAGAGAGAGAGAGAGAGAGAGAGAGAGAGAGAGAGAGAGAGAGTAGGAGAGCTCGAGCCCGAGCAGGCAGCAAGACATACATCATCCGGAGTCGTGAAAAATCGCCGAGCCAACTAATTTCCGCATAAACGTGATCGGCGATGAACTCGGCATCGTCGTTCACTCGCGCGCGATTCGTGGGGAGCGATAATCGATCATGCGGACTCGTCATAAAACAGTCGGCCGATGGATCGATCGATCCTCGAATTCAGCCGAGGCATAAATCGAACCTGACGCGAATATTAGCGCTCCGGACGGCTCTTCTACGTCGGCGACCGAACCATGCCCTCTCCTCCGCGAGCTTCTTTTCCGTTCCAGAAGCACCAGGGCTCGGCATTACGGGATATCGCAGACTCCCCGTGCGCTGCCAAGGATCCTCGAGGTACGAAGGGACAGAACCGTAGGACGGGGGAGGGGGGTGTATCAGGAGACTCGTGGTGCCAGGGGCATCGGCGGTGAGGAGTAGAAGGTGGATGAGGGGGAGGGGGAGAGTGGAGAAGAGGCAGCAGCACCGAGAGCTGTGAGCGAGCTCAGTAAAATATAAGTGTATCTAATTACCCAGGCGTTTACGTCAACGTTTACCGTGATTTACGGCAAAATTGTGCCTGCGCGACCTTCACCCGTGTGATGCTCAGACGCGAGGGACGGGGGAATGAGAGAAAGAGAGAGAGAGAGAGAGAGAGAGAGAGAGAGAGAGACAGAGAGGAGAGGGAGGGGAGGGAGGGGTGAGGTAGGGAGGGGAGAGAGGGAGGCACGAAAGGATTTGGTCATTTATCATGGTGCGCGTCCCGCGAGCTGCCTCGGGCCCGGCCATGGGAATGAAAGGGGGCGAGGAATATAATCCCCTGGACAGACTAATCGTAAGCGCGCGCAGGACCGGCTAACCATTATATATCCTTCCTGCAGAGACTGCGCCACTCTGAGAATCGGGCCTGATTGCCGGGTGACGCAGGGGGAGGAAGAGCGCAGATGCGCCGCTCAACGACACGTGGCCACGTCGGGCCCGTAGATTCGAGTCCTCCCGCGGACTGTCATCCTTTGTATTCCTCTTTTCTACGGAAACACGAATTTCCCTACGGCTTAAGCGAATTCAGCCACGAGTCATGACTCCTTCCTCCGCCGGGGCTTCCACTCCTCTCGGCTATCCTGATTAATAAGATTTTTAATCTTAACAGCTCGATACTCTGCTCTCTTTTTAACCCTCTCCTCGCCCCCCCCCATTCATTATTTATCTACGTCCGCGGAAACTGCTTTACAGGCATGTAAACGCAATGACTCCGTCAAAACGAGTATAAATCGTATTATTTTCTTTATTATACATTTTACGAATTAAAATTAACATCCCGAATATTTATACTTCTAAATGATTGCGTAATAATGATAAATAATATTTATTAGCTTTTGACAAATTATACTGTTCTTATCTGCATGAAGCACGGAATTTCGTCATAGGTACTTGTTTTCTTTTTCTTTATGTATTCTGTACAACTCGTAAGTGAGATCAAAATTATAAAATTATAGTAATTTAGGACTAAAAGTGTTACATTATGGTATATAAAGATTACTTCGGGTAATCGTCTTTCATGCACGCAAACAAAGTTGAGTTCATCGTAAAAATTAATTAATGTATCGATGCGCTTAATATTTGGATGAATTTTTTGATGCACTATAATTTTACTTATTACTTTTAACCCTTCAAATCTTCATGCAACAGGCTTACAGTATTTTATGTACAGCTCCAGAAATGATAAATACACGCACACACACACACACACTTATATTTGTATATATATATATATATATATACGCACACTGTATTTCTATACTTGCACCTAATTTTAAAATAAATGAATAATTTTAAAATTATTCGACAACATTTAAAAAAAAAAAATATTTAAATAATAACAATAATATAAAAATTTCTCTCCTATGAAATACGCCATGAAATTATTATTCATAAGGTACGTGAAATGGCTTGAAATTAATAATATATACATTAAAAGCCTATTATTTGAATGTATAATAAATTTTATTTAATTATACAAATTATATTTGATCACCACGTCTAGATTTTAGGAATAATTGATATATATATATATATAGCAATAAGAAAATATTAATTAATATATGATTACAATTTTGAACTCCTCTATTATTATTTAAAAAGTATTTTTAAATCCCTCGGGAATTATATAAAACGACAATAATAATTTTGATTGATATAGCTGCATGAATAAAAAGGTCTCAGAAACAAGTTCCCGTATCTATAATATTAATTTCTTAATAATGTAACATATTCTTGATTTAAATACTGCAATTAGCGATTAAAACAGTATCAAAAAATAAAAATTTTTTTTTAAATTGTAAATACCTAAAGTAGTAAAATAGGATTAAAACTCATTATTCTAAGATAAAGATAATTAAATAATGAGGCTAATAGATTTGCCGGAATTTCAATTATAATTAAACTCTTGGACGAAAAAGTTTATCCGTTTGAATTGATTTACAGTGGATAAAAGAAGTTAGGTAAAAATGATAAATTTTAGAGGTAAAATAAAAAATCAACTCTATTCTCTAAGTTACGTACATCCGGGTAAATTAGATTCGTAAATCAGTGGTTAAGTTTCAAGAGGCTCATGAAGTAGTAATACATTAGCAACAGCTGCAGCAGCAACAACAACAACAACAGCAATAACAAAAAGAATAGAATAAGGTAATGAAGCAAAAACGTAATCGAAAGTCTCGTAAATTGCGAGTATACTCTGTTGTATACACATCGAATAAAGAAGGTCGGTATCAAGAGAAAGTGTTTTTCGCCAAAGAGTACCATAAAAAAGCAGTGAGAAGCGGAAATTCAGGTAAAGCCGTGTGGAGCACAGGATGTTATAAGGACGCACGCTCGAGAAAATAAGAGTAAAAGGGGACCAAGTGGTGGATAAAGAAGAGAGGAACGTCATATGGAGAAGCAGCACCGACGCACTACCAACACGAGCACCATCATCGGCCGCAGGAGCAGGAGCAGGAGCAGGAGCAGCAGGAGCAGCAGCAGCACCAGCAGCAGCAGCAGCAGCAGCCTCCGCCGCCTCCGCCGCCGCCGCCGTCGACGTCGCGTCTTTGTTTTGTGCGTGTTAGAAGGTATACATATAACGCCATGGAAATTACAGAGTACTGGGTCCATCCATCACCGGGCTTTTGCAAAGAGACAGAGCGCGAGCGCGAGGGGCAAGGGAGGGGAAAGGCAGAGCCGGAGAAGGACAGACAGACAAACAGAGGGGCAAGAGAAGGTCGGGGACTGACATCGAACACACGCATCCCAATATAGAGAAGGCGGACGAGAAGGGGCAAAGGAGGAGGAAGACGTGGAGGAGGAGGAGGAGGAGGAGGAGGAGGAGGAGGAGGAAGAGGTCCCACAGATCCCGAGTAACGCCCCGCCGTTTAAGTCGTTAGCAATTTCCTGCGCGAGACTAGTTTTGTCGGGGCGAGGGCCCAAAATTCCATATGGCCCGATAGCGCTTAATATAAAGCGGGTGAGCTGCGAGAACGATTCGCAAAATCGATCGGCTCGATCTTTACGGCAATTTTTTCCGAATGTCCCTTTTTTTTTTTTTTTTTTTTTTTGTTTTAATGCGTATCCTCGTGGCGCGCGTGTGCACCGCTGCTTTTTGGGGTCGGGGCCGCTTTTGGGGAGACCATTTAGCCGTGATGGGAACAAAGCTTCGACGTATGTGTTACATTGCTATTTCCCAACAATCTCTTCGTCTTTAACGCTCTCGATCGATTTCATTTCTTGCTTTTTTCGTTTTTGCTAGATTACCTCCGGTAATTTGAAAAAATTACATTTATCGGGCGTCGAATTACGTTTCAGGTATTCGAGCCTCAGTTTTTCAATGCGCCAACTTGGCAAAGCTGTTTACAAAGAGCTTTTATTTATACGCAAACTACTCAGTAATAAATACTTCAATTAAAATTACTATTGCTCACTTACATGTATTCGAGCCCACTTTTCGTTTCTAACAATAATACATATTTTAAAGTAATATAATTATAGTGATAAATTACGTAAGGAACGCTTCCAAAATAGTATATAATAAATTTTTTCATTTATAATTAATTTTTATACCTACTTATTTGATCCACTACATTTTAAAAACACGTAACATCAAAAATTATTATCATTCTTTTCAAGGATTCATTAATGCCATTTTCTTAATAAGTATTCAGTTTTTCTACATTGTCATGAAAATAATAAATAATATCGCACTATTAATAAATCAAATAAAATCTTATTCAAAACTATGAACCTTAATTAATTTCATTGAATTCATTATTATTATATATATATATAAGAAAAAGTATGATATATATATATATATATATATACATAAATATTCAAATATTTCTTAGAAAATCAGACTGTATTTATAATAAAAACAGTTATGTAGAGGAAATTTTAGTAATTAGTTAAAAAGTACTAAAAAAAATTTTTTTTTATAAAATTAGTTGCATCTAATCTATTAAGCTATTACATGAATAATTAATAGACATCATATAATACTTTGAATAATGAATATTGGTTTCAATATCAAAACGAGTCTTCATTGTTATCTGGCTAGAATACGAAAATATAATAGTATCAATTCAACTGATTGCAAAGCAAAATAAATGTTTATATTATTTATCAATTTCTCGCATGACGAACATTATAAAACGTTAAAATATTTTATTAAAAGTAGTTATTAAATAAATAATATCATAACAAGATCAAATGTTTTTAAATACTTTGAAATCATATTCTGTCAGAGATTTATTACAATTAAAGACTTTTATTTTTAATAAATTTACAATTCCTTTACATTATACATACAGAAGAAATATATAAATATAATATTATTAAAAAATTATATTATAAATAAATAAAATATATAAAAATTTATTTTACATGTTTAAATAAATATAGAGATATTTAATATATATTTAAATAATATAGATGTTTACTTGTATTTTTTACCATAAAAATGCAACGGATAATTGTACAAAATATAATTTTATTTAAATTTAGTCAATAAAAATAATTTTTTTTTTGATATTTTCGTATAAAGTACAAGTATTAAACAAATTTTTTATTATTTTATATTTTCCATTACAAAATTGTCATATATTATGATAAAATATAGTGAATATGCTGTAATTATTATATCTAAATTTATCCAATGGCATATGTAAACTAAACTTCAATGGTATACGATGTATAAATTTATTAATTGTCGTATTCATAATATTAGAAAATATTACTACATAAATTTGTTGGTTATCAAATACAGTAAATATTTTTATAAAATCATTCCTTAATTATACAATAATTCTGTAATTGAGTTTTTTTGGTTGAAAATTGCCAGTACCATATAATACTGATTTAAAATTAGGCAATTTCGATTGTAAAATCTAATGAATGTATTTGAATTATTATATTTCTATTTATTTATATTATATTTATATTACTTTTATATATAAAAAAAATAATAGTGAAATAAATCATTATTTTACATTAATTCTAGTCATAAAATTTAATTTTTTTACATTTTGAGAATAGGAATCTGTACAATATATATTTTTGTATACAGAACTTTAATAAAATAATATTTATGTACACATTATATGTACCTTAATTTTAAAAAGATGCTTTTTTAGTAATATTAAAACCGTAAAAACTAATTCTATTTGTTTGAACAAGTTTTCCTAATTGCATATAAGTATATGTACTTCTATATAAAACATGTACGTGTAAATTTTAAGTAAATACATTTTACGTAAGATTATTTTGTGATTTAATAAATATGTTTTCGTAGATTTTAATAAAATTTCAGAAGAAATCATACGCAAAACATAAAAGAAAACTTATAGTTTTATTTTAAGAAAAGTATAAATAATGTAATAGAATTTAAAACAGAAATACGTAAGCTTCAAATTATTTTTAAAAAAAAAGCAATAAAAAATAAACAAGAATAAGAAATTACAAAAAAAATTTAAATGAAAATCATAAAATGATTATTGATTAAAATTAAATATTTTGATCATTATTATTTTAGCGATTTAACATTCCTTATCAATTCTTAATACTTGTATTTATATTTTCCATACTTCTAATAATTTCATCAAAATCTTCATACGTTTAAATGAATGCATTTTAAATATTTTTTTTATGTATTGGCGTAACTCATATTTATAAGAGTTCGTTCATAGAGTACTATTTGCACATACGATAAGGTTATTTATGATCTAATAATATAGATAATTTCAAAAACCCACATTGATTAATACGATCAAACATATTTCCACTATACTGCAATTTATTAATCTAATTTTGAGTATTTAATAATTGTGTGATAATTTTTAACTAATTATTGCGTGTGTACAGCCTAATCAGAATTAAAGGATCTTTAAAAGAATTAAATTAAAATACAATGCTTAAGAAATATTCTAATTTAAGAATTGGTTTAAATTATATAAAATAATTTTGACTTTGATAAAAATTTTTTAGGATTCGATTAAAAGTTTATCATAAAAGAAAAAATGTATATGTTTCCAGTTTCCATTTATACTCTCTCTCTAAAGGTTCCTTCAACTCACTTGAGAGGGCAGTAGCTACCAAGTAAAAAATTTTGTATCTCAGTATAGTTAGTTACCTACATTATCTTTGGTCAATAAATTAACGACCAAGTTTACCAGCTCCTGAAAAATGTATTAATTACCGAGAAGTGGAACTTTTTAAAATTGTGTGTTCTGTATTTTCATCGCTCGGCTATGTTCGCTTAACGATCTGTTGATAATTCCAAATGTCTTCAATAAGAAATAAATGTAATATGATGACATTAGTAATTGACAAAACGGTTATTGAAAAATTTTGTCCTGCGTATCAAATAAATGCATTAGATTTAATAAAAGTACGAAATTGCATAATATAGTTGGGAATGTAAAATTCAATACGATTAAAAACCGTTTAATATTATTTAATATATTCTTACAGTATTATGAAGACTATTTTCTACGTATAAAAAGTACTCTGAAGATTGTTTAAAAAAATTTAAATAAGTAGTCTAATGTCATTTTCTGTTCTTCGCAATAATTATTGCCAATGTATTATATCGTTAACAAAGCTGTAGCGATTTATACGCTACTTACCATCTCCGTTAGTCCTGTAAGATATTAATAAAGTATAGGAAGAGGGAAAAAATAAACGTCGTTGGTTGAGTGTCAAAGATAAAAAGAATTTTCTTTATTTAATTTAAATTGCCCTAATCGCCTCGAGGCGCAAAAAAAACCTCCTTCGCCGGGAAGGAGTAAAAAAGCCTTTTGCCGCACGCAAATTTACAATTACAAGATCAATAATAATATTAATTGAACAGTTTCGCGATACGCGCGCGGGAGAGCTCTCGTGAAGGAATGTACGTACGGTACCTTGTTGCCAGCTGGACTTCCGCCCTACGCCGTGACACCGATGCGTCGCGAACTCCACACAGTTCGGACGTCTGGATGGCCGATCGGTGTGTGGGGTGCGGACACCGGGTTGTCTCCAACGTCTTGGAGACCAGACCCGGCCGCAGAGGAACTCACTTTCTCTCTATTTATCTCTGTCCTCTGGATCGGCCACCGGGAGTCGTTTCTCGGCTCCCAGGGAAGGTTCCCCCTGGGGTGGATTAGGAGCTTCTTGTCACTCAATCCCCCTGTCACCAGCCTGTGCCACGACACCACACGAATACTAACACTTATTACTTCGCGAAGCGCTATTCAGTAACTCGAATCCGCAAGTCGCACTCCTACCGCCTTTCCAACTCTTGTCGATTTTATACAAAAAACTCGACCTCGGCGGAACAAGTGAGAAGAAGCCCAAAAAGCTCTGTATTCTCATTCGATCTGTACGACCTCGCGTCTCTAAGTCGATTCCCCTGCCTCCGTCCCGAAGTCCGCAGCCGGGCCTCTTTACGCCTTTTCTCCAATTGTTTTTCTATAATATCATTTTTCACGCGCCACTAATGTTCCTGCGTTAGTTAACGGTTTCCAACAGAAGCATAACTCAAATAAATTATTTAATAGACGATGAGCATTTGTTGGGGCTCAGTATTATCATTCAAAGTTATTGTTCATACGTATACACATATGCATTAGCATCTCTTATCTTAAATTCATTTCAGTTATAGCGCAAACGCCTGGACATCTCGGAAATCCTGAGCCTTAACGGGAACAACGACGTCGAAAAAGCACTCGCGAAGCACACTAGAGGATCGAGACGACCCTCTTCTCCAGGCCGGCCCTGGTCCACGTTCGATTCTCGACTATAACCGCGCGTCGCAGTCCTTTATTTTTATTATTATTTTTTTTTTTTTTCTATTCTCTTATCGCCATCGACGTAGAATACTCTATTTCGTGATTTACCGACCTATTGTCAAAACAACAAGTAAATAAAAATACTGTTAAATGGAAGCGAAAGTTAGGAAGAAAGCCAAGAATAATGGGTAAATGAGAAAAGCGAAGGGAATAGTATAAAAAAAAAAACGAAAAGTAATGACTAGAAGGAGAATGTCGGGCGAGTCTTAACTTTCCGGCATAATCGGCAAGATTAACGTCCCGCGCTAAAAAGTCCGGAACGTCCACCTTTGGTCGGGCGACCCGCACGACTCCAGGAACCGCGAATCTCTTGGCCAATCGCATCCCGATACGCAAGAGCGCGACTAACCATTATAAAAATATTTAACTGTATTTAACACATTTTCAATATTCGACGATTGGTCTGGAAAAGTCGGTAACGAGCATTTTTTTTTTTTTTTTTCTTTTTCCCCAAAGGTCAAGAAGAAAACATAAACATTTCTTATAAAATTCACATGAAAGAATCGATACACGATTAGGTTTATTTTTAACCGGCAGCATGTCAAAAATTCCTTTCAATTATCAAAATTCAGCGACGTACTCGCCATTGAAAGTGTTACGTCGGTTCACGCGCCAAAGTAAATTCAACTTTTTAAAGCAGTCTTTCCTCACCGAGAAAAAGATGCCTCGCTCCCTTTTTTTAGCCTAAGATTTTACTCTTAATAGGTAGGGCTGGAGCCAATATTGCAAAATACCTCGAAACGCCTACTGCGATATTGTTGCATGGAAATTTAACTGAGAATGGATTGAATGCACTTACCTTTCGATGATTTGAAGCAGGATTTTAGTATTTTTATTAGACTTCCTTCCTTCCTCTCGTTCCGGATGCACGAAACACGTCGCGGGTGGTGCGCAATAAGAAAAGGGAAACTCAAAGTAAAAATTTAACACCCATGCACTCGCGATTTAAAATGATCGTTTATTGTAGTAACGATAGTGACAAGAGAAAAAGTACAACTAAACCGGACTCCGAGGTGTTAAGTACAAAAGTGCGGCTGGACGTCGGACCAAGGAGTGATGGGTCCATCGACCGGAGGCCTGTTTCATAACCCTGGCCGATGCACTTTTCGGGGTATTGTTTATTAAATACATCTAGTTTCTATTTCCGGTAACCTGTTGATTATTTTCTTCTCTTCTCTGTTTCTATGTGTTGAGGAGGGTCGCTTGTTGGTCGCCGTAACCTGAGTAATTTATAACAGGTTTCTTATCTCTAAATTGTAAATCGCATTGCCATTTTTGTATTTCCTTTTCTACTCTTTCTTTTACCTTCTCTAATATTATTGTTAGTTTTAATCTTATATAGTTGTTCTCGCTTAACAATCAGATCTTATTACTTTAGAAATCGTTGATGGAATTATTTTATTTCGGACCTTTTATCTCGGGAGAAAATGTGCGGCGGTCACTCTAAAGAGGCTCATGTGTATTTTGGGACTAATCTATTCGATAACGTATGTTTCGTAAAGTATGCGCCGAAAAGTCTCAGCTGTCGTAGTGGCGACTGAGTGAGTACGAGCAGAGTGGGTGTATTGTGAGGCGACATAACACGCCCACCGAAAAATGGTTGCTTAAGGAACGTAGAGAGTAGAGCAACCATAAAAGAGATGGTTAGACGTGGAAAAATGGTTTGGGGTTTGCATCTTTGGGTTGGAGGGTATCTGTTGATACTGGCTCCTCGTTGTCTTTAGTGCGGTCGTGACTGTGTGGGGTAGGATTTCCTCGGAGTGGGTTCTCTTCCGTTCTTAGTGTGGTAGGTAATTGTGGGTGTAACCGGAAATATGCCGTGGTATGGGATGGGCTGGTGGGTATTCCTTTGTATTCTTGATCCATTAGTGGCACATCCCTTTCGACGGAAACTGCTCGTAACTCTTGAGCGTTAGGTGTTGTAGTTCGTCCCAGATGTAAGAGTAAATGAGTCAATGAGCTCCAAACTGCACCTAAAAGGTGGATGGACCATCCGTAGATAGTGTGAAGCGCGTATCCTTGTATTGCTATATCTATCAATAGCTTAATGATGTGGATGATCATTAGGATTGTGATCATTCCTGTGCTAAAGGTACCAAACGTGAGGAACTTTGTCCAGAGTTTGTCCCAAGTGCCGTTTACTATTTTCTCCACGGCATCTTCATTTAATAACTTAAGTATAGTGCCTTCATTTTCAATCTCTGCATTTGCTTTTAGTTCCCTGGCCAAGTCGTTGATAATTGCAGTTGTTTCGACCGGGAACATTATTCTGTCTTTTAGTTGGTCCAAATCCTTTCCTGTATAGATACCTGTTGAGGCTAATTCAGCTGGATTGATGTATTTCCAATTGGATTTAGTTAATGGTTTCAAGATCATGGGTGTTTCGATGTGTGTTGGTCTCGGCGTCAATTTATACCAAGGTAGAGTCGATGTAATAAGCTACGGGGAGTATTGCGTTGCATTGTATCTGGTTTCCTGCAGATTTTAGGATATGGGTACGTGGGGTCATGTAATAGGTGTGATTGTTGTGTTCGACTGGTAGTTCGGTGTAACAGTTATCTGTTTCGTGGAGTTTCACTTCTATCGGAATGCACTTGATGACGTGCACGACTTCTCCTGCTGCCACTGCCATGTATCCTGGCCCCTTCATAAAATCGAATGCAAATTCATCCGGTGCTTGCGTGGCGATGGATAAGGAATTTCGGAGAGTATTTCTTTCTACCTCACATTTTTGGTTTAGAATGTCGTAGTATAATTCCAAAATTTGTTTTTTTATATGTTTTTCGACATATACAAACTTGGAATTAACGTATGTGAATATAACTAGGTTGGATATACTTTTGCTTTTGGTAGATGCGAATGATTTGTTGGGAGTTGTATTGAATATGAAGAGTTTGGGATGTTCGGTGGTAAGGATCACGTATCCACACACGGACTTTTCTCTTTTTGTGGCTAGTGCGAAGGTGACTTCATTTGACACGACTGAGTATATTACGCCACCGCTGTTGATGTCTTGTGCTCTATCAGAGTAACCCTCGTACAATATCGTATATTGGTCAAACTTACAAGAATCTACAGGTAAGTTTGACCAAAACGTGTTGCCGTTAGAGAAATCGAGACAATGGTTATCGGAAAATATACATGAAATGCCGGAATTTAAATGTATTCTATTAGTGTCTAAGGATATACGCGCAACATGGGATCGCAAAGTGATTTTAACGGTTCCTTGCACAACAACATTGTTCCATGTGCCAAATGGGTCGGAGTAGTGTGTACCCGTACAGGAACCGTCGCTGGTTATTGAACCGGCCATGGTAACTGGATATATAGCGGAGCTATTGACCTTTAGTCCGTGTATTACGTGTCCGACTCGTGTAGAGTAGGTTCCGTATTGGTGTATGTCCTGACAGACTCTACCCGATATTTCTTTTATATATTCGTTTTCCCCATTAGCCACTATGGAACTATGTGAGTGCATACCGCAATTGTAAATGGTCCGGCGAATCTCTATTTTACATTGTATGACCATGGATTCGTGGAAGTCGTTGAGTTGTAGCAGTTGGATGAAGCTTTTGTCCACCTTGACAGCGTCTCTTGGGATTTCGCATTCTCCAACTTACCGGAGCGAAATGGTGGTGAGGCTCATCATTCAGGATCCACAGTCATATCCAATTAGCCCATGTGCGATATTCAGGGAGGGTTAATATATATAATATTCGGAGCATTATTATAAATTTTTTCTGAAATATTAAATATATATTAGTATGTGTTAAATAAATGGGTTTACTTACTTTCGGTTATGTGTGACGTCCTGAGGCGATTTGTGTGAACGATTTTACCCTTCTTTTGGTTTATTTGTATTCTGACATTGGACGAATCTAGTACTTCTATGACTTTGTGAGGACCGGAATAATTCTTTTCAAATTTTTTTTGTTTAGTCCCCTTTAGTAAATAAACGGAATCGCCTAATTTGAATTTTTTTTTGGTTTAAATTTTTATCGTAATATTTTTTTTATTTAATTTTAGTATTTACTATGTTATTATAAACTAACGTTCTAACTCCTGTTAACCGTGTCCCTAAGTCTACGATATACCCTTTATAAGTTGGTAACAGGTCTCCTTCTCTCAGAGAATCATTAGATGACTTGGATATGGCGTGTGTTTGGTACTTTCCTGTACACAGGTGTTGTAATTTAACATGGCGATCTCTATCCACGAAGACCATTCGTTGTCCTGATCGGTATGCATTTTTAGAAATTCACTCAGAGAATGGTGGGATCTCTCCAAGGATCCATTAGATTGAGGGTGAAATGCAATGGTGCGAACCTTTTTTATTTTAAATCTCTTAGCGATTCGGACTATTAGTTTGCTAAGGAATTTCTGTTCTTGGTTCGTGAGAACGACTCGGGGTGCACCAAAGATGCAGATGAAGCGTTTAATGAAGGCGTCAGCAATGGTTGAAGCTAAAGTATTTTCTAAAGGTACGGCTATGCAATATTTTGATAATTGGTACTGAATGGTTAATATGAATTCAAACCCTTCCCTTGTTTTTGGTAAGGGTCCCACTATGTCCATTGCTATTTTGTCAATAACATTTCCTGGTGTATCGGTTATAACCATAGGCTGCTTGGTTTTTATTCTTACTAATTTATTTAGTTGGCAATCCAGACATTGCTGGATTCGTCTTTGGATGTCGTCCTTCATATTCTCCCAGTAGTAGGTCTGCCTGACCCTGTGGAATGTTTTTGATACACCTCGATGTCCTCCTATCGGTGAGTTATGTAATTCCTCGAATATTTCATCGCGGTTTTCTGGGGGTACGTATTTAATTGTGCCTTTGCATATTATGATTTTCGTTTCAATTTCGTTGAAAACGTTTTTAATAAGGGACAGTATTTCCGACCAATCTATTTTTGCCACTTGATGGCTACGCGGTATTTAGTAAAGTTGTCTTTATATTACTCTTAGTATCTATTACGGATTCCAACTGATTGTCTTTAATACAGAGTGTTATGTAGGTATTGTTGTTTCTTTTATACGTGTTTAAGCTTTTAAGATTTACTTTTAATTTACATTCTATTTTATTGTCATCCATTAAGGTCTTGGCGCCTTCATCGCAAGGTTGTCCATCGGTGTCTACGAAACAAACCGCTGGTTCCTTACGAAAATGTAGAGGGTCCTTCACTTCCACTATTCTACTGTTTTGTACTTGGTGAGTTGATTCTCTGGTGTTATCTTGTAAGCTTGGAGCCTTTGAAGAACTGTTGGTGTCAGTTTCTGAAAGTGAGTCATCACTTACAGGTGACTCTAGTTGTAGATCTAATAAGTTCCCCGTATCTTTGAGATGTCGGGTTTTGGCTTCAGATTCGGGCAGACTTGGTGCTCGAATCTTCTCCATGTCTGGGATATTGGCTGCAGGTGTTTTCTTTCGGGGTCGTCCCCTTTTTCTTTTAACATTAAGATTCGTATTTACCCGATGCGTGGGATAACTGGGTCTGCGAGGTTTCTCGGTAGTACTCAATTTAACTTAATGTATTGGTCGTTCATCTTGGTCCACTAGGCGTTTCTGTTGCCGTGTAATAGCATTGACTTCTACTTGTTCTATAGGGTTGCGGGACAAAGCATCTGCGTTTGAATTCAATTTGCCAGGTTTATAAATGATTTCGTAGTCATACTCGGAAAGTTTAAATCTCCACTTTAGTACTCGCGTGTTGAGGTCTGCGGACTTAAACCATAGAAGTGGTTGATGATCTGTGATTATCTTTACTCGTTTCCCATAGATATAATCCTTAAAGGCCTTTACACAGTGGACCATGACTAAAGCCTCCTTCTCGTATACTTCGTAAGACAACTCGGGTCCTCTGAGAACTCTAGAGGTGTAAGCGATTGGCAAATCCTTGCAAATCTCTCCCTGTGAAAGAATCACTCTACAGGCTATTCCCGAGCTGTCGCAAGTGATATTAAAGGGTTTTGAGAAATCCGGATACTCGAGGGTAGGAGGATTGCAAAGAGAATCTCTTAGTATTAAAAATGCTTCTTCGCACTTCACTGTCCATTGGAAATCGGTGTCTTTTTGCAAGAGGCGGGTCATGGGTTTCGCAATTTTTGAAAAATCCTTAATAAATCTACGGTAGTACCCAAACAATCCAAGTGCTTGGCGGATTTGTTTTACATTTTTAGGCCGGCCTATGTTGGCTACGGCGTCAAGCTTCCGGGGATCTGGTTTTAACCCGTCTTTGCTGATGATATGCCCTAAATAACAAACTTCGCTGCGTAGGAATTCACATTTCTTAACATTTAATTTTAAATTTCGTTGCCGTAACCGTTCCATGAGGAGGGTCATCTTCTCCTCATGTTCCTCCAAAGAATTTGCGAAAATAATAATATCGTCAATAAATGAATATAATGTTTTTCCCTGTAAGCCTTTTAGCGTGTCGTCCATAAATCTCTGAAAAGTGGCAGGAGCATTACGTAACCCGAATGTCATTCGCACGAACTCGTAATAGGCCGAAAGGCGTAGAAAATGCGGTTTTTGGAGCGTCTCTGGGATCCATTAATATTTGGTGAAATCCTGACGCGAGGTCGACTACTGCATAGTATCGATATCCTCCTATTGCATCGATAATTTGGGATATGGCTGGTAAAGGGTATGCAACGTTGATGGTAATTTCGTTTAGTTTGCGGAAGTCTGACACTAGTCTACACCTTTTTTCTCCGTTCGCATCCTGTTTCTTCGGTACGATCCAGATTGGCGAATTGTAGTCCGATTCTGAGGGTCTTATTATTCCCTCCTTTAGTAACTTATCTACCCGTTGGTTTATTTCTTCCTTTAGGGAAAAGGGGAATCGATACTGCCTAACGTTGATCCGTATGTCAGAAGTGGTGATGATGCGGTGGGTAACATTGGTGGCTGAACTCAAGTGCTAGCCTTCTAATAAAAATCGGTCTGAATATTTATTAATTAGTGAGACGATACGCGGTTTTTGTTTCTCATCCAGGTGGTCTAATCTCAGCTGATCCACTAACGAGTTTGAATTGGTTGATATGTCAGGTTTATAGTCCGTAAATTCAGGTTCTTCTAGCTCGATAGTAAATAACTTATGTGTCTCTAAAACTTCGTCTTCCGTGGGTTCAGCAATATCCAAGTCGCGAAATGTGTCCCTTTGCAGGACGTGGAAAACTTCTGTTTCATGACTGTTTGTGTATAATGTTCCTGTTGGGGCCGTAAAATTAACTTTACTGTTAATTGTAAATGTATCTATAGGTTCAGGAAAGGGGTGGGGGATAAAGTTGCCGCTAATAAATGACACCTTGTTTTAAGTATAACGAATGTGATTTATTTAATTTACCTAAATAGAGCATAAAAAACGTCCTACTTTCGAGAAGGAGGAAAAAGCCCTTTACCTCTAATTTCGCCTAAGTGCATAAAAAACCTCCTTCTCTAAGGAAGGAGGAAAAAGCAGATATCGACCTAAATGTGCGCGACCGGCCAGGCGCTTACGCTTATTAAACTAATACTTAACCTATCGCTCGCTGATTATACTTGTGAGTCGCCACGAGAAGGATGGTCGAAAGGGTAAGGACCGGCCCAATCAGACCTGACCAGCAGCCCAGGCAGTCCAAGGAGATGGGTGACCCGCTGAGACAATCCCAGTTAGACTTGGTCGTCAGACCCAGTACCGCCGCGGCGATGGGTGACCAAGTAGGAAGGTCCCAGTTAAATTTGGTCGTCAGACCCAATACGTCCAAGGAGGGGGCTGGCCAGGTGACACGGTCCCATACAGACCCAGTCGGTCCCTCTCGGTCGTAGTCTGATCCGGGATCAGATAGAAACAGTTCTATACCTACACTCACGGTACTTTACGTCAGCCTCAATTTACCCGTTTATTATACGGATTATTAAAGGCTCGGTTATTCCAAAAGGGACGTACTGGCGCACTCTTCTAAATCTAACTAACAACTGAATTGCGCTCGCTACATTCCTTTTTATTGGCGTTTGACCGCTGCTCTCGGGTGGCTTAAAGAAAAAACTCCCTTGTTTATAGTAGACTATCGGGTTACTCGTCGCCAAGCATTTTACTACTCTAACTGAAACTAATATTATTTACAACGCAACAAAAGGCGATCGTGATGGTCTCGAACAGTTCCTACTCTTGATCCTTCCGATATTGAAGATAGGGGATAGCTATCCCATTCCTGATCCTGGTTATTGAAAGATGTTTTAATACCTCCGTCCTCTATTTCTGCTAGGAGACTTTCTGGTGTCTCATCAGGGGGATTTGCGGCGCTTGATGATATTTCGACTTCGAGTTCCAGGAATTCCTCTGGTATTTCTGCTTCGTTGGGACCGTTCCTTAGGGTTCCAGGCTGGTGAGGTAGCATTTCGTCTGTCTCGGTCAGTGTTTCATTTATTTTTGAAATGCTGGAAGGTGCGCTTTGTTCGTACCGTTCCATATATTTCAACGGTTCGGTGTGTCCGTTGACAAATAGTACTTCCTACTCGAAGTAAATGGTGCACTTGTTAGTATTTACATATGCGGACCCCAAGATTCCATCACAGGGTATGTTGAGTTCATCCGGTACGATATAAAATTTAGTAGGGGCTCCAAGATTCTGAGTTCTATTTCTCCGAGCGTTGCGGATAATTCTTTGCTAATTCCCTTTAAATTTACTGGTGGTGGTTGAATGGCGTCGGTTCTATCTTGTACTACGGAAGCTTTTATTATATTGGCTTCGGATTCAGAGTCTATCATAAGGTTCATAATGGTTTGGCTGTACTGGTCCTTAACTTGTACATAAGGGATGGTCTTGCTTGTTTGATTTAGGTTAATCGACGCGATTCGGTGTTGGGTTGGTTGACATTGGAACGCGGTTGAAAATTCCGGGCCTCGTTCCTTGCGTTCAGAGGACGAGTGCCTTGCCCGTTTCCCGACTAGGTATTATCCCTTTGCCTTTTCCAGCATTGGACACTCGTGTGTCCAGGAGTATTGGAGCTTCTACAGTTATTTTCAGTGTGCCCAACGCCGTGACACTGTAAGCATGTGGCCCTGTTTTGAAGGTTGGGTGGGCTTCGGCACTCCCTTCTACGGTTGGCTGAGAAGCAATCTTTTGCTAGGTGTCCAGGTTTTTGGCATATCTGGCACCTTATACTGATTCTGTTGGAAAAAGGGTGATCTCTACCCCTGTATTGATTCTGCTGAAAATAACAGGTTGACCCGGTATGGCCCGATTTCCCGCATACTTGGCAGACCATAATGATTTTATTATAAGGTGGCTCTCTCTGCTTGCAGTCCTTTGTCAATGGATGGCAGTGTGCCCTTCACCGTTGCAGAGTTGGCAGATTATATTGGGTTTTAAAGGATCGTTCGCACATTGGCACAGATTTTCATCTCGTGCATGGCAAATGGTGCACGCAAAAACATTTTTTCTAGCTGCTTGATGGTTGAGGAGGGCATTTCCCCAGATTATTTTTTGATTTACCATTTTCCTTTCTATTACGATGGCATCTCTGACCACGTCCGTCATTCCAGCTTGATCATGTACGTGTAATCGTTGCTCGATTTCGGATGCTATACCTCTGGTAAAACAGTCGACGATGTTGGCTAGTGTCGATGTACGAAATGTTAGAGGTATCGTCCCATTTTCTAAAGTGTAAGCCTCCAAGATTTGGCTACCCAAATCTTTAACGCGGTTGGCAAAAGTGATCACGAGTTCCGAATCCGGTTGGAATTCGTTCCCTAGGTCTCCCAATAATTGAGGGACTGTACGGGGAGGCGAGTAAATGCCTTTCAGGAAGTTCAATAATTCCGTGATGGATGAAAATTGTTGGCCGGTGATAGATCTTCTGGCTTCTCCCTGTATCTTACATCTAACTAGCTGCACCAGGTTGGGTTCGGCGTGACCTTCGACCATATCTCGGGCTTCATTACATCCTTCGGAGAATTGGCAGAAGGGGATATTACTTCCATCAAATTCCGGGATGACCCGCAAAGCATCCTTGATCGATACTACCTGGTTGAACTATAAATCGGGTTTTCTATTATTTTCGTGATCCATGGTAGATGTGGTAGCTTTTTCAATAGGGCCAGTGAATTTATTTGCTTCTGTTTCCACTGTAAGGTAATCTAGATGGCGGCTGGACCTAAGATCGTTAGCGATTGGACCTTTCAATGGCGAATCGTCTCTCGGCGTTAACGAGCTTCTTTTGAAAGCTTCTTTTCTCAGGGCTGTGATTACTCTCTCGCTTTGCCTCCTGGCGAGTAACAGGACCTTGACGCTTCATAAAATCGCTCTTATTGGATTTTGAGGTTCTTAAAGGCCTTTTCCAATTTATTAATGCTGCTTTGTTTTATGGGTTTTTCCGCCGAAACTTCTTAAAACCCTTCTGCGGTCACTATAGCTACGCTTTTCAACAGTCCATTAGTTTTAAAGAGCTGTTTCTCTAACTTGGTTATTTTTGACAGATTGTCGCTGTTGAATCCTATAAGGGCCGACTGAATACGAACAAATCGTTGGGCGAACAACGATTCTTGTGCCACAAATTTTTTCAAGTGGTTAATTTCTTGAGCTTGTCTATTAATGATAGAAATTAAACCGTTAATTTCTTCGCTCAGCTGATATATTCGGTTATTAGCCGCAGTGGAGCTGAAATCCTCAATGTTGATTGGGATCATTTGTTTATAATCTATCCTATTTGTTATGTCGGTTCACGTGCCAAAGTGAATTCAACTTTTTAAAGCAGTCTTTCCTCACCGAGAAAAAGATGCCTCGCTCCCTTTTTTTAGCCTAAGATTTTACTCTTAATAGGTAGGGCTGGAGCCAATATTGCAAAATACCTCGAAACGCCTACTGCGATATTGTTGCATGGAAATTTAACTGAGAATGGATTGAATGCACTTACCTTTCGATGATTTGAAGCAGGATTTTAGTATTTTTATTAGACTTCCTTCCTTCCTCTCGTTCCGGATGCACGAAACACGTCGCGGGTGGTGCGCAATAAGAAAAGGGAAACTCAAAGTAAAAATTTAACACCCATGCACTCGCGATTTAAAATGATCGTTTATTGTAGTAACGATAGTGACAAGGGACAAGTACAACTAAAACGGACTCCGAGGTGTTGGTTACAAAAGTGCGGCTGGACGTCGGACCAAGGAGTGATGGGTCCATCGACCGGAGGCCTGTTTCATAACCCTGGCCGATGCACTTTTCGGGGTATTGTTTATTAAATACATCTAGTTTCTATTTCCGGTAACCTGTTGATTATTTTCTTCTCTTCTCTGTTTCTATGTGTTGAGGAGGGTCGCTTGTTGGTCGCCGTAACCTGAGTAATTTATAACAGGTTTCTTATCTCTAAATTGTAAATCGCATTGCCATTTTTGTATTTCCTTTTCTACTCTTTCTTTTACCTTCTCTAATATTATTGTTAGTTTTAATCTTATATAGTTGTTCTCGCTTAACAATCAGATCTTATTACTTTAGAAATCGTTGATGGAATTATTTTATTTCGGACCTTTTATCTCGGGAGAAAATGTGCGGCGGTCACTCTAAAGAGGCTCATGTGTATTTTGGGACTAATCTATTCGATAACGTATGTTTCGTAAAGTATGTGCCGAAAAGTCTCAGCTGTCGTAGTGGCGACTGAGTGAGTACGAGCAGAGTGGGTGTATTGTGAGGCGACGTAACAAAAGCTTCATTAATATTTCCCGTTACGATAAAGTTGCCAATAACTTAAAGCATCGAATTTAATAATCTACGGTGAATTTTTTTAATACACATTAAAAGATTTTCTATATTTTTCTTGTATCACATCATCGACAGCTTTTTATTTTCATTAAAAAAAATTTGATGGCAAAAGGAATTCCGAGAAAAGCAAACTGATATAGGGAATATTGGACTTTTTTATACCTTAGACTTCTTGAAAATATTTCAAAGTATGTGCTTTTGACATTTCATGAACAAGCTAAAAGAACCCGTGGTCCCGTTATTTTTCTTATTCTTAACAGCATTGTATTCTCGTACTTTTAAAAATCGTTTTAAATGTAAAATTCTTAGTATTGTAGGCGATTTAAAAAATCGTTTATACAAAATACAAAGTTTTTCTTATTTATTTTTCAAAAAAAATATAATAAATTAATAAATTATTTAATAAAATAAAATGAGTAAAAAATAATAAATTATTTTTTAACAATATTTTTAAATTAATTGACATAATCGAAATGAATAAATTATTTGTCGATTATTTTAAAAAGAATTAATTAAATCTTTTTCTTTAACTCCTCATAAAGTATATAAATTATTTATCAATAAATGCTTGTGCGTGTTTAAGTAAATATTTATAACATTCGTGCACGTATTTCGTCCCTTCAATGCTTGAAATACGTATCAATCGATATTTATGGAAAAAAATGCATACAATTCTGGGTAAATGTTTATTTAAATTATAAAATGATTTCGTATTCGATTCGTATTTACAATATAATGTAATCTACATATTTGTTCTTTAACAGATTTTTTATATTTATAAATTTAAATATAAATTCTGAAACATGCTACTGGATATAAAAATTCAAAAATTTTTTAAAAAACAAACTAAAGTTTCTTCCCTTTGTAATGTTCAATTGCATAATTTAGTCTCGAAACGCACACATTGTTTAAAAAGCTTTAAAAATTATGTACGGCTGATATCGTTGATGCTGTGAGAAGCTTCAATATCAGCATTTATCTCAATTTATTACTATCGTTATACAAAAGTCTGTTACTTCAACTATATAAATTTACGTCTAATTATTATCTCTGTGATTGTGATTATTATTATTATTATTGTTGTTGTTGTTGTTGTTGTTGTTGTTGCTGTTGTTGTCGTTGTTGTTGTTGCTGTTATTGTTATTATTGCTGTCATTGCGATCATCGTCCTGACTTCTCTCTTCTTTTCTCTCATCGTTTCCCGACGTCTTCTTCACCCTCGAGCCCTCGTACCTTTCGTAATCCTCCATTTGACTGAAAATCTTCCTTCCGGGGATTCTCTCGCTGTCCTTGACCTTAAGCTCTGTACCGACTTGAACTGGCCAGGGAAGCCGATAATTTTCCCCGGCTCTCGATATTTGGTTCTCAGATTTTTGATCGTCGTTACGCATCTTATCCTTATAGTTTAATTGACCTCTGTCGCTTCCTCTAGGTCGACTGTCCATGCCTACGAATAAAGAAAACCAGCGTTTAACGTATAACTTACATGTATTGCCCGGTCTAGTTTAACGCCTTTAAAAATATCTTTTATTAGTCCGGATTAAGCCGTCTTCTTTAAAAAATATCCTTATTACGGATCTCCATTGATAAAATGATCTTTAAAAAAATTAGTAAATAAATAAACAGTGCCCGAAACTCTATATTAATAACGGCAACGAAATACGATCCTTATTATCTACGTGAATGTATTTCTTTCGTACGATGAAAACTTAGTACTTGGACGTGCGTGTACGTTGTATGCACGAAATATTTTCATGAAAATAAGGGCGAAGAAAGAGCAATGCACTTTTAAAAAGAGTAAAGAATTTTATTGTAATTGTAAAGGAAAAAAATTTTAGATTGACTTTATCGGCAGCCGATAATTATTTAATTATCATCTCTGTCCATTCATATGGCAGTCGTAGGGAGAGAGAGAGAGAGAGAGAGAGAGAGAGAGGCGACGCCTCTCAAAAAAATACTACTGATGTTGGCTTAGAAATATCAACGGCATCCGTAGCACAGCTTGAAATTAAAGAAAAGGCTTATTAAATATAATGAAGCAGGAATAGCCATTGTCGAAGCTTTCGTCAACGGTGCTTTAATAATAATGAGCTTGGCTGTGTAATGGCCGTCATTGTCATTACATCAATTGTCGGGCGCAATTGATTGACAGAAGGTAATGGAAAGTGAAAGGGCCAACGGACCTAGCGCCGCGGTGAAGGTCTTCAAAGCCGACCGGGACTAGCTTACCTGGGGCATAGGGCGGCTTTCTGCGATCGTAATAGCTCGATCTCTTCACGTAATTGTCATAATTATCGTAAGAGTATCTGGAGGGTCTCCTGCTGGGCTCGAGGGCATTCGGCGTCATTTTGTTCCTCTCGGTCTCGAGTTGCGCCTCGGGACGGGGAAATCCATCATACGGCCTCGGATAATTTCTCAAGTCTACCGGTTTCCTGACAATTTCCGGCAGCGTTGCGTAGTAGATGATTCTCTTGGGCTTGGGCGTTGGTTTGTGTCTGGCCCCGTAGAGCCCGTAATCTTCGTCCTCGTCGCGGTAACGATCGTACGCGTAAGGGTTCGCGAGCCCGGCTCCGCCGCTCCCCCGGTAATAATAATCACGCTAAAAGACAATAAGCCAGAGATAATAAATAATGTCGCATTATTTTCGTTAGGCTGCTGCTGGGGGGGGGGGATTTATGAAAATCTGTAAACCTCGCGCCGAGCTAATACTCGAGCTCGGTATATTTAATCCCCCGGCTATTAATTATCCTTGCGAGTAATTTCTGCCAGTAATATCTCCGGGGCAGCCGAGCTTAATTAACTCAAAGGACGTGGCATTAAGAAGCGAATGAGGAATTTAATGAAAATAATACGATTGAGGGGATGGGCCGTGGGCAGCCTTAGCCGTATTTATTAAATATAATTACCTGGGCACCGTAGCGGCTCGGGTAATAGTAGCTCCTGGGTATCTGGACATCGAAGTCGTGCTCGCGCACGATATTGCGAAAGGCAGGCACGTCGTACTCGTCGTGAGTGCGGGCGATGAGCATGTCACGGGACTCGCGAGCCTCTGGGTAAAAGTCGCGGCGGGCATCGACCGCGGCCCGAGTCCTCGGACTGGTGACGAACTCGGCCTTCGGCACGTAATGGACCTTGAGGAGTGCGGCTCCGTTGCCGACCTCGTATCTATCGACATCCCCGAGGTCCGCATAGTTATTATTGAGTTGGCGCTCGAGAGCCCCGCCCCGATGCCGGTGCTGCGTATCCTGGGACTGCCTCGACCAGCCGTCCGGGGAACCGTTCATCCTCGCCTCGCGCACGCTTTTGCTGCTCGGGCTCCTTTCCGGGTCGGGCTCCGCGAGTGCATCGCGACGCTGACGCCTCAGGTCGATCAGGTTCTTTACGGTCTCGAAGCGATTGCCGGCGCCATTCGTTTTATAAAGGAGTAGGCGCGAGTCGTCGAGCCTCGGCCAGATCAAGGAACTCCCCGGGTAGTAATCGGCATCGTCCGCGTGCGAGTCATCCCAAACGATCCGCGAGCCGCTCGTCGTCGTCCTCGCCAAGGCGCTGCTTACTATTACCACTACTACTACTACTACTACTACTAATGGATGGATAATCAGCTTGGTTTTTAGCCTGAAAGACAAGCGCATCCCCATAATTAGACAGGATTCGAACCTTCTGCGTTCTCCTCCCCGCCAGGGATCCAAATTACTCTCCGCTACATGCAGGAATTTTTATATGTTTCCGTATTGCCCTTACGTTTTCCGTTCCCATGAGGATGTTTCTTTAATTGCACGAGGTGCACTCGAAGCGATTTCAAGCCGACAAGGGACTTTGGTTTCTATTTGCTTGATATTCGATCATTAATTATCATGTAAAGTTGTTTAGTATTTAATGTTTATAATGCCTCGGTCGGGCCGGTCGTAATGCAAATAATTTAGACATTCTGAGGACCATCTGATAACAGTAATTAATTACGAATCAACGCGTGGAAGAGTAACGATTAAGCGACGGTAAGCAAACGGTGTCGTGCCGAAGCAAGGGTCACGTAATGGACAAATTCAATTTACTGATCCGATTTAGGGACTTGGATATACGGCACCGGGAACGGGCAATCGGATGACGCGTAAGATAAGGAGACCTGTCGCGATCCCACGTCTGTCGCGAGTCGTGCCCTAGATAAATACCTCCCGGAGCGTGAAAATTTCGGGTTAATGACACGGTACTGCTGCGGCACTTTAAACTAATTAACCGAATGCCCTAGCGACGACAATGGCTCTGGGCCCGCGTATCTTCCTTCCGGCAGATCCGATCTGCCGCGCGGCTGCGCGCGTCGTCACTACGAATAGGAAAAGTACCCGCGGCGACTCCCCCCTCCACCGTCTCCTGCCCCGCCTTGTCCCCTCGCCGGCCAACGCCGGGCCCCATGGCGCCCTTCCTCTCACGGGCGTCGATTCTACATGACAAATATAATTTCCCAGTTGCTTCCGCGCTATTATTCTGAGTTCCGGCATCAGGATCCGGCGGTTGTCCGGTCCCCGACAAGTCGAACCGTGAGCTTTATAGATCGGACTCGATCGTTTTACTCCCTCTCCGACTCCACCCGCCGCCGGCCGTGCACACATAAGCCTATAGGTATGCTGGCCCCTCTATTGTCCTCGACATTGTCTCTTGCCTTTTCCACTGGCATTCCGACTATCCGGAACTCTCGTTTTATTCAATTTTTTCCTAACGCCTGCTCCTCCTACCGGTGCCGCCGGTCCTACCCCCCCCCACCCCCAGCGCGTCGACGCCACAACTAATATGCATCCTGGTCGGGCGGCTCATGAAAATGTGCAACTGAGAATTCACGGTCAATAATCACCGCGACCTTTTCTAACGATCGCTCGACTAAAATCATTCCACAGTAAATCACAATCTTTTCATACGCTATAGCCAAACTCATTTATTAGCTTTAATATTTCCAGACGAATAATTAATACCGTCAATTAGCTTAGAACAGATCTCCTGTCGAGCATTATATACGTACCGTTAATATTTAACTATATAGAGCTGTTTTTTTTAAAAAAAAAAAAAAAAAAAAAAAGTATTAATTACTCGTTTATAATTTTTTTACAAGGTTGATTATAATTCAATTATTGTATCAAGACGATTTTCTTAATAAATTCCATTGTAACGAATATTGTTTATATTAATTTTAGTATAAACTGTAATTTACGCTATAAAGAATAGTCTTGCGAGCATCTGACATTCGCAGGTTTTCTGTTACTGCCTGCGATTAATGAGGCATCGAATCAGTGAAGAAACGCACAGAGGCGCAGGAAGAACTTAATTCGAATGTTCCGTAATTGCACAACTTTTCGTCATCTAACACGAAAATACAATGTCATTAAATTTTCCATTTGCGCGAAGTTACCAATCATTCTTATACTGATGCATGTACATTCAATGTATCCAGTTTTACGTGAATTAACCATAATTTTCATGGATCGCCTATTTTATTCTACTATAACTGTTTTAAAAAAGTACTTACATGAAAAAATGCAGTAAACTCGTGCAAGCATAAAAAACTATGAATCATTTTCTTATTAAATTATACATAATAAATATTATGTATTAAATTTTAAAGTATTATTTGAAATTACTGTATTTACTTTAAAATATATCAAACAAAATTAGGAATATGCTTATTGCGGTATTTTAATGATAAAATATTTACTACGGGTAATAAATATTAATTTTAAAAGTAAATTCAATTTTACTACTGATACCGAAAATTTTATTTTCAATTAACTCTTTTCGAACAAATGTATAATTATAAAAGTAAATTATAAATAATTACATAACAAAATCAATAATAATCATTTAATTTAATTCTCTAGGCACCGGTTTAAGCAATTGTTTTCTTTCAAAAATACTTTTGGTAATATTATTATATATTTAGCAAGAAAATCGTTGATAAAATAATATAAACTGTCTGAGGAAATTAAGCATACGAGTAACGACCACATTGATATGCTTATATATTTATAGCAAGGAGTAAAGATTATGCAATTATCAGCAGTATAATTTTCATTGTAATAAAGAAATTATTTACTTTATGCACGAGACTGAAAATGAGCTGTATAATTTATGTATTTTAGTGGCCTAGCAAATCTTCATAAAATCTCACTATCATCTCGCCGCTACTTACATTATAAAATTTACAGTTAGCAGTTCCAGTACAACGGAACCTTGCAGAGTAAAACAGAAATGGGAATTTTATAGATTTCAAAGTTCAGCACACGATTGTTTTATTATAGACTTTTTAAGTTTTTCATGTATCCATTAAAAAATATTGCATACATCATCTATCAATATTATATGATGCTTAAATAAATTATAATATTATTGAATGTTGTGATGTACAGTTTTTTTATTTACAGATAAACCTTTTTAAAATAACTTGATTAAAAATTACTTTAAACTTATATATAATTTATTGCTAATAAGAACGAGTGAATAATTCACTGTTAATTAATAATTTATAAGATATTAGTAGTAGTGAAGCTAATATTATTCAAGCTTTCAATAGAATTTCTGGATGCTGAGTTTGCGGATGGATAATAACATAAATAAAAAATGTAAAAAACGTGTTTTAATAATATAAGAATATTAAATGGCATGTTAAATATCATTAATAAATTAATAATTGAAGATATAAATAAGCGTACCTTGACATGCTGTAATTTTATCATGCGACCTATGTCAACTGTATGGATTGCTTACGAGTACTGAAGCCGAATGAGCTCTGCACAGGTCATTTACATGTTTTACCTACAATACAACTCTAATCCCTACTACAGCGCACCCAACGTCTTCAGCAAACCGGTTCTTTTATTTTAATTTTCTACAACTTAAAAGCACGTTTTAGACATGTGTACACAAAACATGCTAAAACTCTCAAACGATTTTATAATTGCCGAAACTTTTGCTATTAATAGTAAATCTCACACTGATTTTAATATATTTTCAAAGTAAAAATTCACGTTGATATTCAACTTGAAACTGTATTACGTATTTAGCAATGTTATTTATTATATACACTGAGATTCGATACTGTTATATTACTTATACAGAGTAAATAATACATGAAATGAAAAAAAAAACAACCTTACAATATAAGCATTATATAATTATTTTATCATTAAAGGATCTAAAGATGTTTATTGGTATATGTTGGTAATAAAAGTTGTTAATAATACCACAGCAAATTTAGTAAAACAAATGCAATATATCTGAAGATTTATATAAATTCAAGTTTTTATAGGATATAAGGAGGATAAATAAAAAACATATACGTCAGGCTTAATCATCTCATTAAGCATAGCGCAATTTAAACAATAAAGACATTTATTTAATATCAATTGAACTGATTTTTACGATAACAATAGTTTTTTTTTTTCTATAGCTTTCAATTTAAAACAGGCTAGCCATAGTTAAATACTGTATATTTTTTTATTTACATTGAATATATTAGCACTTTTAAGCTGAATGAAGATAATAAGTAATTTAAATATATACAATGACAGCAATCTGTCAATAATTATACGAATGAATAATTTATTTATCCTTAAAAGCTCTCTAATTGTTTATGATGATATAAAGAAGGACTTTGGATAACAATTCAATATTGAAGAAAGTTTATATCTGCGTTCGTCACGAACTATATATGCCATTTAACAATTATATTTTTAATGTTAACTTAATTATATAATACTAAAATTAATAAAGTAATACGTATTTGCACATGTCTGTGTTTGTACATCATTTATATGGAACGGGTAGTATCTTATTTAAAAGAATATGATTATGCGTAAGCTTACTTACCCAAAGAAAGAAATTTAAAAGGCACAAATCACTTTATATACTGTCCGTTGATGTATAGAATATACATATGAGTATCTTATATTTAGAAATAAATAAAATATATTGATTGTTTAAAAATTTATATAATTTACACCTTAATTACATCTATTATGGAATTTGAGTCATTATCAATGAGTTCTAAAGCCAATAATAAATTACAATTAATAAAAAATTCATTGGCTATTTTAGATTATTTCAATTAATTAAAATCATAAAGTATTTTAGTTGCTAAGTAGTTCTAATCTAATGTTTACATAAATATTAACAAAAAATAAATGTTATTATTAAATTTCATTCGAATTTTATACAGGTTTTTGCTTCTAAATTTATTAATACAATTGTATATTTATTAAAAATTCCTCTACTATTGAAAATTTACTTATACCTATGAGAAACATTTAAAATTTTTATAAATAATTTCAAATCAGTGATACTTGTTATTAAGCGATTGTTGTACCTGTAAATTCGTTGCGCGCGTCTCTTCAGGGCTGCCAACTAAATGGCACAATAGTAAACATATCAATAGCTTGGAAGGGTAATGGCAGAAGAGGGAAAAAAAATTTCGTTTGGGTTTTCAAAGTCTATTAAAAAAACTGCTTTAAAAAATGTACCGCCCAAAGAACAAGCGAAAGTCGATTATATTGAATGTGTTGACGAAAAATCAATTAAGATTGTGGGGTATGTTAGTCAGCTTTATTAATTAGTTTGCCGATAAACGTAATAAACATAACCTTAATTATACGGTTATAGTATTTTCTACTTTAATTTTATAATGCAATATTATTAACTTATTAACTTTGTAAGCTGATTGTAATTATTAATGATTAACTAGAAGTTAGATATTAAATTGTGATTTTTTTCGTTGCGGATTGGAAAACAAACTATTTATGTTTTTACTTGTAATTCTAAGATTTTAATAATTTAAAACAACTGTCAATAATAAAACTTATATTTGTTTAGTGGAGAAGAAAAGAAAGATGAACATCTTGTTATACCAATGCTTGGTTCCAAAACTTGGCATGATAGAATAATTAACAAAGTCGATGCTGATATATTTGAACCTAAAACAAATCAGAATAAAGTTAACAATGAAATTAAAAATGTTAAAATTAAGGAAGAAAAGATGGAGAGTACATCTGCTACAGATGCATCGAATGAAATTACACAACCAATGGATATTTCAGAAATAAAAAAAGAACCAGGTACTGAATCATTAACGTTAGATCAACAGGCTGTTAATGAAATTATATCAGATCTTAAATCGGAAGATGGTAAAGTTAAAGAGCAAAATGTATTTACATTACCTGTTGTAAATAATGATGATTTGAAAGGAAAAGAAGAAGTAAGTTTATTTCATTGTGGTATGTACATGAATAATAAACAAAATTTTTTATTTTCATAGTCATCGTTGGAAGATTATGAAAATATTCCTATCGATGTATTTGGTATGGCAATGTTGAGAGGAATGGGATGGGCTCCAGGAAAAGGAATAGGCAAAAATGAAAAGTAAGATAAAATTTATTTCAAACAAGTAATTAATATAATATTTTAAATAAATTGAATATTTATAATTTTAATATAATTTCGTAATAAAAGTATCATCTCCTTGTATGATATTTTTACTTAATATCTAAATAAGTAATAAAAAGTATAAATGAAATATACATTGTATATAATAATATGGAACTTATAATACATAAGAATTAATTAAGGGTTGTACCACCATCGATACCGGAGCTGCGACCCAAAGGGATGGGACTCGGAGCTGACAAACTTGCAGTACAAAAATTAAAAGGAAAATCTAATAAAGAAGATGATCAACTAAAGTTAGTAAAAGGTGGTTATGCTAAAGTTGTAGCAGGGAAGTACAAGGGTAGTTATGGAAAAATTGAAGGATTCGATGAGGATGCTGCCAGACTAATTTTAAAATTAGCACTTGGGGGTGAAGTGATTTCTGTAAATGAATATTGGGTTTCGCCAGTAAATTCTACAGAATATTCACAAAACTCTAAAGTACTAAGTGAGTTTATATTGCAAAATTATTATTAGGGGCTTTTAAATTTGTAAGCCTTTAACTATTTCAAGTTTATGAATTTTTGTATACGAACAGTCAAATCAATCTATTAAGTAAAAGCTCTTATTACTGATAATAAGAATAACATATTATAATAGAGTCGAATCAATATGCAGACTTTATTTAACTTTGAACTTGATTAAGTATTTCTTAGTTAGTAAAACCTGGTGCTATTTTTATTAATTTAAGTTTTGATGAAGAACTTTTATTCTGTTTATTCCTGTAGATGCCAATTGCTTAAAGTTAAGAAAATTATTCAATTAAAATTTTTGTAAAAATACATTCAGTCTATATGTAGACATGTGTGTTCTTTAAAATCATTAGTATTAAGAGCAATTATAATGAGTTTTTTTAAAAGTCCCTTGAAGAATATTTATTAAAAAAATATTAACGCGTATATAGCTTTTAATATCGCATTAAATTAATTTTAGATGTTAAGAAATATGAAGAATATAAGAGCAATGAAAAAAATAATAAATCAGAATCAAAACATCGAGGTTACAATACAATAGAAATTACAGATGATGAAAATGATACAAAAGAATGCAGTAAGAAATCCAAAACGAAGATGAAAAAGAAGAAACATCAATCGTCTTCCGAGGACGCAGATGACGATGACCGGGATGATAGTAGCAGTACGGATAGAAAATCGAGAAGAAGAAAACATTCAATGGACAATAGTGAGACAGAACCAAAACAAAAGAAATCAAAGAAATCAAAAAAGCATAAAAGCCACGATAGTTCATCGGAGCACTCAAAAGGCTCACCCAAGTGTAAAAAGGAGCAAAAATTAAAGAAAAGTAAGAAGTCGAAAAAGCACAAAAATCGTGATAAATCTGGAGATCGATCGAGTCGTAAAAACAAGAAAAAGAATAAGGAGCGTGAAAAAAATGCAAAGCCAGATTCTATGGAATCGTCGGAAAAATCGAAGCACAAGATTAATAAAAGGTCCCGATCTAGAAGCTCCTCTAAAAAAATAACCAAAAGATCGCGATCTAGTAGTAGTCGAGAAAAGACAAGCAAAAGATCCCGATCTAGAAGTAGTTCAAGTGAAACTAATCGAAGTTCTCGATCCGAAAGTAGTTCAAGAAAAGCTCACAGACGATCCCGAAGCATAAGTAGCCCGAGAAAAATTTGTAAACGATCCCGATCTAGAAGTACATCAAGAAGAAGTAATAGGCGATCTCGAAGTAGAAGCATAACAAGAAAATCCCACAGGCGATCTCGAAGTAGAAGCGTAGCAAGAAAATCCCACAGGCGATCTCGAAGTAGAAGTAGCTCGAGAAGAGCTCGCACGCGATCCCGATCTAGAAGTAGCACAAGAAGAAATCATATGCGTTCTCGATCTAAGAGTAGTCAAAGAAAAACTCATAAAAGCAATCATTCTCATAATTGCCCATCAAAGCAAAGATGATAATTTTATATAAAAATACTGTGTATTTATAAAATTAAGGTTTCCTTTTATATACGTTTTACAATCATTTAGACTTTATTTAAACAAATAAAAATAATGTACAGGTCTTATTTTTTATGTATATGTAAAATGGCTAATAAATAAATTGTCATTAATTAGCCATGTACTTATTTATAATCTAAATTTGGATTCGTTTATACTGAATATTTGTAAATTAAGAAAGAATAAAAAAAAAAATAATAATAAGAATAAATTATTTTACTAACAAAATAATAAGGATCGTTCGATTAGCTTTATTTACAGTCTTTCGAACCTTATCTCACGTTAGCAAAAACGTCACCATAACCTTAAAATGACACAGAGTTGCAAATTTGCTGGGCAAATTGTTAGAACAATGTCGAGTAAGTAGAATTGGATAAAATTAGACATTTCAAGTATTCTCAGTACGCTTTATAATTATTTCTTTGTAAAGAAGGATAATAAAATTTTCAGCTTTACGATTGGCATTGGCGCAAGTGTCAGTTAGCGGGAAGAAAGAAGAAAACCTGAGCAAAGCAATATCATTCATAAATAAAGCGAAAGAAGCAGGGGCTAACATTATCACATTACCAGAATGTTTTAATTCACCGTACGGAACAAGTAAGTCCAATTTGGAATTGAAAATGCAAAGTTCATTATTCCTAAAAAAAACGGTTAAAATTCGTATTGCCGTGTTAAATTCCGTACGTGTGTGCCAAAGATGCGTACGAAATAAATAAATAAATAAATAAATAAAGGAGAAAGGGGTAATGGGAATTGATCGTAACGAATTCCCGTGATAAACAGGTCACTTTGCAAAATATGCCGAAGTCATTCCTACCGGCGAAACCAGTCTCGCCTTATCGAGTGCTGCTAAGGAAAATGATATCTACATAATCGGCGGAACGATACCCGAAAGGGAGGGGGACAAGCTCTTCAATACCTGCACCGTTTGGAATCCAGAAGGGAAGCTTATTGCCAAGCACCGAAAGGTAAAATTCTTCAATGACGTCACTTGTTGCTAAACATTCCGAAAATATTTTTTTTCTTCCCAATTCTTAGTAGTAAATCAATTAATTGTGTAATTGATAAGATCTATTGCCAAGAGAAGGCCTTACATTATTACAGCTTTTTAAATCCTTTTTATTTATATTTATAATTAATAGCCATATCTTGAGTTTTGCTTAATTTTGCACATTGCGTACATTTTCGCACACATTTTCGTAAATTTTAATATTCTATAACGGCGATCGTTCCATTAAATAAATAAATCATAATTAATTATAATATTTAGAAACTTTTAAAGGTCAAGTACAGTCGTTAGAAATGTTTTTTATACATCTTGGCTATTTTTTTTTTTTTTTTTATGTGAAATAATTATTTAATTTGTTATAATTAGAGTATTAAAGTACCATTAGATATTTTATAAGAAACTTAAATAATTTATCTGAAATATGCCGTGTCGGATTAATATTCTCTTTGTTTTATATGACCGAAGTGGGAGTCGTTATTTTGCATGTTCCGAGCCCTTTATGTGAAACGAAGATATACTCATGATCCACTAGAAAATCCCTCGAGAGATTTGACGACGATTTTCTTTTACCGCCGCTCCTGTAGCTCCAGATATTCCGTATTCTACTCGAGACTTAAAAATATAAGAAATTATTACCAGAGCAATAAGTTCCAGCGCATAATTTAAAATATTCAGTATTCAGCTACATTATAAATATATTCGAATTAAATGAAATAATAATGTACAGCATTCTGAATCGTAATAATTTATTTATTTATTTTACTCATAATATTCATTTTAAGGCGTAATATCAAGTTCATAAATTTAATATTTATAAATTTAAATAATTAGAATAATTGGACTACGTGATATGTGTAAACAAATAAATAATTCTCCTCTTACTCGTTTAATTAAGAATGGTGGTAGGTTCATGAAGTTATCATTGAGTTGAAGCTTTCGTTATTAATTTTTCGGCTATAGTAATGTAATGACTATAAAATTTCAATAATAAAACACGAGAATAGTATACGGAGCCATTAATTTTTTTTGTTTTTTTTTTGTTATGATAATGATGAAATTTTACAATGGCAGGTAATTTAACAGATTTTTGAAATAATAACGTTGCGTGCGTAACATAAGCAAACAAGAACAAACGTGAAATGATATTAAGATATGAAACGGGGTTGACAGGGTAAGCATTAAAAGATTTATAAAAGAAAAATTGCTCGACGTTATAGGATTGATAAATATATCTTCTAATAATGTGATTGAAAGATGGAATTAATAATAAATGAGAGGTGAAAAATTATTTGATCCATCGGGATATGATTTAAATAAAATAGAATCCAATATCATCCCCCTCCAGCCTCTTAGCCTTGGAATAAATATCCCCTCGGAATAAGGTATGATCTTATCGGATTTTTTTCTTCACGTAAGTCGGCAAGTAAATCTCCGGCAGCGGCCTCGATTCGCTTAAAATAAAGAACCAGGGATACGGGACCAGAACGGAGACGGGATGGTATTCCCACAAAAATATGTATATTTTTCTATTTCGCGTATGTCGCGGTCGCACTTCAGATGCATCTCTTCGACATTGACATCAAGGATAAGATGACGTTCCGGGAGAGCGACACGCTGAGCCCCGGGGATAATTTGACAATGTTCGAGGCGCTCGGTTGGAAAATCGGCATCGGCATCTGTTACGACATAAGGTTCGAGGAAATGGCCCGACTGTACCGGAACCAGGGCTGCAACCTCCTGGTCTATCCAGCGGCTTTCAATATGACGACGGGACCGTTGCACTGGTCGCTCCTCCAGCGCTCCCGAGCCAACGACAACCAGCTCTACGTTGCTAGCGTATCCCCGGCGAGGTGCGAGGGTGCCGGATACGTCGCCTGGGGCCACACGCAGTTGACCAGCCCTTGGGCCGAGGTCATCGCCGAGCTCGGTCCCGAAGAGGATATGATCGTAAAGGATATCGGTACGTGCCGTCATCCTTAAACTGCCTTTAGGTGCATCTCACCAGTTAAAATCGCTTTACTCTCGGTTTTATATTATATATATTTTTCATTATCCCCTCTACAATTTACGGTCTGAATCTTTTCAATTTTTTAACTCACCACGGACATTCATTCGCTTCATTCATTACTTTTTTATCCTTTCGAATAGTCTGTATTAACCTTTATTAATATATCCTTCATTATTTAATCCAGCCCTTAAATAATTCATTCATGAATTATTGAATATTATGAGCGTTGGCCCAGAATAAATCCGTGTCATCTGTAGGCTTAAAAAAATTTACGAAATTCTATTTCTAAAGTTCGTCAATTTTACTTATATGAAGTCCTTCCGAGGTTCGGAATAAATCGACTAAGCGTCAAAACCCGCTATTTTCAAAACTAATGAAAATCCCAAGATCTAAATGCATCGTATTTTAGCAAGTGTTGTTAAGTATGAGTCAATCAAATTAAATTGACTCATTACTTGACGGAATTGAATAATTGATATAGAATTTATAAGACTTTTAATAAAAATAATTATTTGCAGATTTGAAAACAGTCGATGAAGTAAGGGAGCAAATACCAATATATAAACAACGCCGAAATAATTTGTATGATACCATTTGGAAAGGGAATTGAAGAAAGGCCAGAGATCATTCGTATAATAATACGAATAGTGTTTAATTTCTGCTAATCATAAAAACATATTTTTCTACACGATCAAATAATAATCATACTATAGCTTAAAAAATATACATAAGCCACTCTCAATTAATAATGCATGGGTGTTTGTCGGAGAGGGGAGGGGGACGGTCTTTAAATATTCTTAATATAGGCTTTATTAGTGTTGGTAAAGTATAATTGTATATTCTACAATAAGTGTACAATGATTTATTTTACATAAAAGGCCACTTGATGAATAAATGACATGTAACATTATTAGTATTATGTTAATGATTCTTTTAACATCTTATGACACAATACATTATCTTGAGTCATTAGAAATTTCACAGGTACTTTTAACGCTTTTGGGTGTCTCTTGCAGACTTCCCAGTTTGGCAAAAAATATCGCATATTAATCTACATAGTGCTCAGATGAAAGCGGAATCTTTATTAAAATATTCGTAGAGACGTTTCAAAAGTATAATTAACTTAGCATTCCATGTTTTATCAACTATAAGATAATTTGCCGAGCCTCGTTGTTATTTCGCTATGCATAATTGTTTCCTACAAGTTTAACAATTACTAGAAGCTGATAATCATTACGAAGCTGATAACGAAATAAATATTTTTATGCCTTCAAACTGTCAAAATTCAGTATTATAATTATAATCATTATTATAATTACAATTATTATTAATATTATTTTTAATATTATTATTATTTTATTATTATTAGATTTATTACAAAAACTTATGAGCTGCTAAAGAAACTTTATTGTAAATTATATACTACACCTTAAAAAAGTGAAAATTTCGACTGAAGTGAAGTACGTTTTCGTACTTTTTAACGTTAAATTCATATGCTTTGACTTGTTTTTAGGGACAAATCTGCCTTATTCAGTTGGACCAATCGATGCAAAACTATTCTTAAGTTGCTGAGATTATTTGAATAAAAAATTTTATAAATACATATTCAAAAGTCTCGAATTTCAATTGGTGTTTTTTTCATTAAAAATGTAGCGCAGAGCTTGCATACGTGAGATTATTTTCTTTTCTAATTTTACATATAATCTTTCATTTGCTAAACGTTTGGATTCAATATAATCAAACTTCAACAATTGCACTGCATATGACTGAAGTTTATACAATTTATATAAATATTTTCATAATCGAAACATTAACAATAATTAAAAGTCTACGTTATAAATATTTTATTTAATTTAATATTTAATACCTTCTTAAGGTATGAATAATTAAAATAAGATTTCGTTTCTACTTTAAGATGCAAGAATGATTGCAATAGAAATTACGAGATCCTCTAAATATTCGAGTGAAAAATTACACGTGTAACTAAGAGTAACTCTATACATATACTGAGCAATTGGGCTTTTTCATTATACTTTGCGCGTTTATGAAAATTGAGTCCACTTTAACCCTCTCGTTTAATTAATACTTTAATTATAATATGCATAAGTTGTCGTGAATAATATATATATATATATATATATTAAAATAAGATGTTAATTAATAAAGTAAATCACATAAATTACGTAATCTAGTTATCGTAAAGGAAAAGGTCTAGCAAACATTCGTCGCGCCCGTTCACCTCTTCCAAAATTAAATTCATTATAGCGCAGGCAATAAAATTGCTTGGACGCTCATATCTTACGACTATTATTTTAACATTGAGATTGGATTATTCGTTGCACATAAAAATAAAATACTTCAGAATACTTCTCGCAATGTTGTATAACATTAAGATTCGATGTACAAAAAATCTGTAGCTGTATATATTATCACAATCACGTATTTATTCACAATGGCAAATACAATATGATTATTATTATCAAGGAGTCTCTTTAGCGCGAAAGAAATTTTCAGTGAATTCAGATTATTTTTATTTTATTAATTAATTTGCGCTTAAAAAGCTTCGCGTAAAAGCTGAGAATACTTCCGGTTTGTCAAATCGGATTCGAATCTCCAGCGATTTACCACGAGATAGTGTATTTAAAAAAAAAAAATAAACAAAAAGTTAAATAACAATAACCACTACGTTGAATATTATCTGCTTTTTATTAATTATATTATATTCTCTAAACATCTTTAGATATTTATACTAAATTATATTTCTACCAACAATCAATGCAGCTACGTATTTTTTGTTTTCTAATATTTTCATATATATATATATTATAAATTATACTATATTCTGTGCACAATCACTTGGCAAATGATATGTTTACGTAATTTTTAATCCTTCATCGTTAAAGTATATTTTATATTTAAGCAATAACAGAGAGAATTTTTTCCATCAAGTTTTAACTTGTGAGCCCAACTACTTCTACTTAATAATCCACCATTATAAAGTTGTGATTATTTAATTATTAAAATAAATATTTATATATGTATATATGTATATATATATATATATATAGATTTATATAGATTTATATAGATTTATTTATTCATAAATGTATATAATTATTGATTGAAAGTGTAACATGTATTTAATTATTTTCAAAGTTCAACTTGAAATCCAACATAAAACTGACAATATGCTGATAAATCTATTTACGACGTCCCACTCAACGACTAAGTAATATTTTTTAATGTTATTATATGCTTAAGCTTAGATAATTACATACGGATTTCACACATTAAACAGTAATAATCAATAAAAATTTTAATTTTTATTGTACCTTTTTACTATACTACATCTCAGCTTATGGAAATATAGATATTTTTTTATGAATTACAAGGAAATGACATGCGCTAGTCACACAGATATTTATTTACTTCTATTATTATTTAACGATACTTTTTATATATAATAAATCTCTTATATTTACTAAACATTAGCATAAAAAATTAAGAGAAAAAAGAAAAGAAAAATATTTTTCTTATTTGCCATATTTACTTGCAAAATTTTTTATAAATACGTTGCCAAATTTTATTGTTTAAATCGTAAGCACATTTAGCCATGCATCTTTTAAAAAACTATGTTTCGTTATCTTTCGATAATCTCACTTATTTATACGCGTAACGCGGTATAATAAATAATATTTACATAGAGAGAAAAATTTCTTTGAATTCTGAAACCAGTATGTTCTTAAAATTTAACATACGATGTACTTTAAAATGAATCGTTCTTATAATTTGTTATATCTAAATTCAAAGGTTAATTAAATAAAAATGAAAAACATCATACTTTAATAATATTTTTGATCTCCTCGACTTTTTTTTGACATTAGTTCACTTAAAATTTTTGATGAATGTACTGTTTCTATATCTCTATTATTATAATTTTTATTAAAATACTTATTGCATCATTTATATTAATGTTTTAATAGTTATTCGAGCTTAAAATACAATATATATATATATATATTCTCATAGTTTGAAACTAAAATTCACAGTGCAGGTTTATCGTTTACATAGAACGTCGTGGAGTTTCCACATCATTTCATTACTTTAGTAAACAAGTTCATAAATATTTTAGCCACTGATATTTATTAAAAGTATCGAATTTAAATAACAATAATAAATGGTAATAATGGATAAGATCGAAAGCAGACTGACTGAATGGGCGCATCTATAATGCAAAATCTTTGAGCAAAGATTTGTCTGGGAAAACGCGGAATATAATTAGTACTGAGACAGAAATTAAAGCTTAAGACAGGCCTGCGTTTTGTTTTTGTTTTTATTTTATTTTATTTATTTTATTTTATATTATATTATTTTATATTAATTTATTTTAATATTTTTTTTTTGTAAACAGCATGGAAAACTTAATTATGCATGCTATTTAATAGCGTAGCAATGAAAGTTCTTAACAATGCAATATAAATTAATAAAAGTATTTTTAGACTGCCTATAAAAATAATACGCTCGTTTTAAAAGCCCATTATTTTTTATAATACTGATATAATTTTATCCAAGAACGTAATGCTCTTAAAAGTAAGTAATTTGTGAATAGGGAAGGATGTCATCTCAGCTATAAATAAACTAATTCCTAAATATGCTCGTGTGCGCATGCATTACAATGTTAATAAAACGAATTACTTATTCGTCTGTAAATAAATGATCCGTTCAGTGCATTACTTACTGATCCTCGCAATTCTCCTTAAAAAATTTATATTATAGCTCAGAAACCGATAGAAAATCTACATTTTACGTACATATCACGCTTGAAAAATCACATCATAATTTCCGACTCTTGATACCTGTATATTTCCTCTTTCTATCGTAAACGGCTGTAAGAACTGCTGTCTGTGTATGTACATATTCCATTATCTAGAAGTCATCTCGAAAAAGCTCTCTCGTCTCTCTCTCTCTCTCGTCTCTCTCTCCCTCTCTCCCTCTATCTCTCCCTCTCTCTCTCTCTCTCTCCCTCTCTCTCGTTCCTTTTTCATCTCCCCCCTGCCTCCTATATCAATCATTTACCACAGGATGCAGGTATTCAGAGAAAATCCATCGTTGTATACAGGGCGTTAAATACATAGGCGTTTAATCATTCCCGTGAGGCCTATCAGATTTCTCCAAGGACTCCCATTGTACCTCTCTGACAAGGCAGAATACAAGTCCCTTTCATTTGCTCCTATAACCGCCTAAAGATTAATATTTCTGAAAAATCGAGAAAAAAAAGTAAAAGAAAACTTTGTAAATAACATCGTGATTGAATATTTTATGTGACGTATGAAACTTATACATATCAATTACACTTAATATTCTTATTATTACAAATACAAACATTATACAGATAACTATACTATGACTTCGAATTGACATTATGAATAAGGCATAATATTTTAATGCACAAAAGCTTTCCTTCTTTCAATGACGCTTAATATAATATATTTACCATTAATTATCATTAGCCTAAGTAACTACGTGTTATTAATATTTGTATGCTTCTTATTGAAATAGCTCGTAAACTTTACAGTACTAGAGAAGTTGGTAATATTAATTTATTTGAATGCAAAGGAGGTACGTGTTGGAGGTTACCAAATATTCCTCCAACGTTTCATCAATTCCTAATTGAATAAGTCTGCATATATTATATATTCATCGATATTTTTTTATCTCATGCTGATGAACTAATTTTACTTATAATTTAATTAAACAATGTATACATGTATATATATATATATATATATATATATATATATATTTAATGAATACGTTCAAGATAATTATTATTCCTACCGTTATTTATAAATCGCAAGCCCATTCTTATAAAATATCAAAGTGCGGATTTATATAAACATATATGTGTATATATGCATGCGTACGTGCGCGTGGGCTTCGTGCGTGTAGGTTATTATTTTGATAAGCCTCGAGGACGGCCAGATATAAAACCATCGAATATTAATAATAATACAGCGGGTATTTCATAGTTTTGCTCGGCTTGTAGGTAGTGAATTGAAGATTTGTATGATGGATAACGGGGAAGAAAAATTGAAAAAGAAAAAAACGTCGAGGTGAAAAAAAAAATGAAATCTCCGAGCACTTGATTAAAATGTATTGTGCAGCATTGGTGCGTACAAAGATAACGTAAAAAAAGGTGCGAGTCGTGCCAAAGGGTATTTAGTTGGCGGAGTCGTATCTTGTCTTGGCAGCTTTCGTCAGATCAATGATAGCTTAAAAGTGCGGTAAGTGCAGTAAGTGCGGTAGGTGCGGTAGGTGCGGTAAGTGGGGTAAGTGGGGTAAGTGCGGTATCTCGACTTTGGTAAACTTTGTCGGAATCGCCTGGACGAAATGTCGTGAAATGGCAGAAAGCAGCGAGTCCGCGGGTTAATGTTATTAATCGAGTGTACGAACCATTGTTTTGCAAGGGCGAGAATTGGATCGCCGACGGGTCCCCGACGAAGACGTCGAGCGTCTTCAACCGATACGAGAATTTAAGATGCCAGATAAAGGAGGGTCATCGCTTCGAGGAGGAACGCCGCGAGGGAAAGCCACTGCCGTAATAGATCCTCTCTCCCTCGATGGACGGACTTGGATCCTGCGGCTATGATCAGGTTCGGCTCGTTCCAGTCGCCCGGGGCGTCGGTCCCGTCCAGACACTCGAACTCGCAGCACCGCTCGCCGACCCGGAATCTCTTGCATTTCTGTCGAAGAACAAGCCATAAACTAGCGCAAAAGTTGGTGCATCGCGTTGGGTCGGTGAGGGCAGAGGCTGGAGGTGGTGGAGGTGGTGGCGGGGGCGGGGAGGGGCGGTAAGGAGGGGATAGCCGGCTAAATAAACAAAAACATTTGCGCGTAATCGTATTTCCCTGGGACGCGCCTCCGGGTATCGAGCAATGCCGTGAAGGCTGCGGTGAAGGCGGGGTCGGTGACGGGGGGGGGGCACACTTTCGAGGTTTAATAAAGTCGTTAACTATCGCAAACGTATCGCACGCGCGCTACGAATGTCTCTCGGTCATTTGAGGGAGCCTCTACTCGATATATGCGTCGAAGCTTGATTGCAACCGCCGTAATTCGATGAATGAAGGGAGGATCGGCCGGCTCTCGTTGCTACCCGAGCGCCTCTCTGTTGGTTAGCGTTCCACCCGTGGCTTTGACGAGGGCACTCCACCTACGAGCCCGAGATTAGTTTTCCGGCTAGTCTTCCGATCGATTACTGTATTTTAGCCTAATTCTGTAAAAGGTAAAAATTGCCTCGGTATTACGTATTAGGCGTTCACAAATACTCGATATAATTTCGATAAAGTCGTTTATTACCCGGAAATATCATTGCCCGCTTATCTCGCGAATCTCATCAATAGAATATACTAATACGCCAAAAAAAAAAAAAAAAAAAAAGAGATAGAGAGAAAGGAAGAAAGTGCGTAAATATCTATTTTCACAGATAGATCTTAAATAATGCCGGACGAGGTTACTCTTGAAATTCCTTTGACAAGTACATAGTAGTTCAGACAAGTGTGAATTAGTCTGGATTTGATGTAATAAGGGTTCCCGGTCGGATGGATAGAAGAGGCGTAATGTCAAAGAGCAACGTCAACAAATAGCAGGTCATTCGATTTATTGGACAAATATAGATCTTCCACCTTACTCGAACGCTTCTGAATAAGGGATAAAGGAATGCGAGAGCAAAGAAGTCGCGATTCCTTTTATTTTAAATCCTCACATCCTTCAACTAATAAAGCCCGTCTTTAGTATTATGCACTTAACAAAAAGACAAGTACTCTCGAGCGTACAAGGCTTTTTAACCTTTATTTTCATTACAAAATTAATTGAATTTCATTTATTTAAGCGAAAATATTCTTATCTTTTTAATTAAATAATGATTCAATAGCGCGTTACGCTTTTTTTTTCTTTTTCGTTGTTTTTTTTTTTTTTTTTTTTTTTTTTTTTTTTTTTATTATCGATAAAGTGCATTTCTTTCTCATCGCATGATTAAATTATCGAAAAACTATTTGAATTTTATTATATAAAAATAAAATACCAAATGAAATATTAGCACATGACAAAGGCCTCTCCCCCGCCCCCGCCCCCCGCCGCCATGAGAATTATTTATTCTGATTAAAAGTAAAAATACTTTTTACAATCTGCCGTCTCGTTGTTGGACATTATCAGAAAAACATTGGTATTCTTTTTGTTTTTATAACCGTGCAGAACAACATCGTTAACCGGTTGATTAAATTGGCAATAATCTACAGCGCTATTTACGCTGATTATCATTGCTTGGCTCGATCCGATCGATGCTTAAACAACAAATTTATTTCGATTCTTTTCTATAAATGACGATTTTTTTTTTTTTTTTTTTTTTTTTTTTTTTTTATAAATACTTGACTGGGCTTTTTTTAGTTTGTGCATTATTTATCCGTAATATATTAAGGAGTAATTTATTTCCGACATTATAGTAGAATAAATCTGATTGATGAAAAGAGATTTTTGAAATTTCAATAAAACTTTATTAAATTTTGATTAATTGGCGGTAGTTTTTCGATGAATCTAGCTAGACATCATTTATACTTTATATACAAACAAAAAATATTGGATAACAGTTAAGCTCGCTTGTAAACTATTTTCTTTACAAATTTCATCACGAAAATTTCATCCAGGCGAAACGGTGCATTAGTGTATTAGTATAGTGCATACATATATAGTTTAAGGAAAAAGTAGCGTCCTCAGGCCATTCCAGTATTATCGCCGAATCTTAACATGAGCAACTTGTAATCTGAAAAGTCTGTGCACACGCGCACACATTCGTTCAGAAATTTCTGTAATTCATCTATCTCACGGATGGTACATACAATCGTAAAAACGTAAAAACGTCGTGCCTCACAAGAGTCCTCTGAATGCCCGGTCGATTCATCATGGCATTCAGAAGAAAATGCCTTATGACCTTACCGAGCCCTACATCTTTTAAAAATCACTCTAACGTAATATTTATCTCGTCAATCAAATTATGTAATTAGTAATTTCATCGAATAGTCTGAACAAAACTTGTAATTTAATTAATAAACAAAAACAAAACAAAAAATAAAAAATAGAATCGCGTAAAAAAATGTACTGGCAATGTGCGGATAAGATAATGCATTGGAAGAATCTACTTTGCGCCAAATGTTATTAACTATTTTTACAACTTGGAATGAGGAATTACAAAATTCTTTTAATTGCTCGAATGTTCAATTCAAACGATCGTAGTCGTGTCTGTTGAAATGAATTCATTGTGATTGAACAAATACATCAAGCGAATATTGACGTATTTACGTATGAATTCAAAAGTAATTAATTAAAAATCAAATGATTAACGTTGTTAGAAATATAATGAATAACGTTCAAGCGTTAAATTGAATTTATTAGACCAACGGGCAATGCTCACTAAAAATTTTATTATATAAAAATAATAATAAATTCTTTTGGCCACCATACATTGATCTACACATGCGTGCGAACCATCTAATCGATTAATTGTGTTAATGAAAATCATTGATTAATTAATATTAATGACCAGCTGGGTAGATGAGGTTATGCTAAATAGAGTTAGAAGCGTTTAAAATTGAAATTGAAAGTAATTGTAGATTAATTAGAGTGCATATTGATAATAATAATTGGATTTACCGTGTCGTAAGTACCCTTTGTCGGATATTAATTGTCGATTGTTTAAAGAAAAGATAATTATTTCTGAATTTGAAAGAAAAGGGCAAATAAAGGCAGCAAATAAATAATAAATTATTGTTTATTAAATAAGTGATTTAATGGTTGTAAGTGCATTAATAAAGGGAAGAATCGTTAAGAAAACTTTTACGCTGGTAAAATAAATTTGTCGATTATTCGAATGAATTTTCTTTGGATATTGTACGTTTTCCGAAACGTACGGCGGCAAATGATTTTCCGTTAAAACGTTGGATAAACTGGGAATTTATGTAGCGCTATGAGGGCTTGGATTTATAAAGGCGAGCGAAGCGAGTGTAATGGATCGCCTCGAGCGATATAAGGCAGAGTCGCGAGCGAGTTAAATCTGCCGATGAATGGGAAGGGATCCATGACTGTCTGATAATGCCGAGGGGCTTCGGTATTATTCGTCCGGAGCGGACCGGGTCAGCCGTTCCCTCGCTCATAGGGAGATAAGAAAGACGTCATTGCGAGGGGGGGGGCGAGGGTAGCACCTTCGTCGTCTAAGGTGCACGAGGTATATTATTCGGCTCGGAGCTGGTCCGCCCCCAGCGACAGATCAGTAATCGAACACTTAATTTGGCCGACGAGCCCGCGAGCGGACCAACGCATACGAATAAGGGCTTTAACGTGCATGAGGCCGTCGCGCGGCACTTCGACTTTGTACCCATCCCCACCCCCTCCCGCCGTGACCCAATTCTCCCCGTGTATCCGGATTTTGCCGCACGACTTGGCGTCCCCTCGTCGCCGAGGTCAGTCCGGTCGAGTCGCGGTCTCCCGCCCCACCCCGCGGCTTTCTTTCAAAGGAGCCCTTCTCGGGACCGAAGCGTCAACCGCAAGGACGTTGCGGGGACGCGTACATGTGTACGTATGCGCGCTAGGAGAAGGAGGGGATCGATTCGAGGGAGTTCCCCGGAAGTCGAGGCTCGGTTACGCGAACGGACCACTGGACGAGCCCTGATTGACTCGAGGCTCCTCGCAGTCGGGGCGCTAGCGACTGCTATTCAATTATCACGGACTGCGAAGGATAGCCGATATTGCACCGAGCCATCCCCCCCATCCCCCCCCGGCCCCCTGTAACCCTCTGACTAGGCTCATTCGCCTCTCACCTGGACCGTGTGAAATTTTAATAAAGACATTAATTTCCCGAGCTTAGCCGAGCTAGAATCACCACCACCATCGCCACCACCACCAGCACCACCACCACTACGGAACTATTAGCGGGGCAGCCTTGACGTAGAACTCATTGCGCTATTTCCTCCCTTGTTATTGATACTATTGCTATTGAACTAATACACCGACGAGGCTGTTCGCTTTAAAAAATGAGCCTCCGATTTCATAGAGGAACGCGCGTGTACTTTTCTTTTTATTTTAATTTGCTAGAAAAATCAAAAGCTACAAGTTCACCCTATAATGTAATTGATTTTGCAATTGATTGCGTAGAATATAATGCAACGTACCAATTATTACGAATTTTTAAAGTCCTACTACCATTAATCTGGTAGGTTCGACGCAATCTATGAGCTACAGCAACTCTTTTTCTCTCTTTCTTTTTTAATTAAATAAATGGAATTTAATTTTTTATTTAATATATCCAATGCGAGTGCTTTCGTTTTTCATTTCAATGGCACCGTGAACACTATTAAACGTTATTACATAAATTTGAATATAAATATGAGTTTAAAACTATTTGTCTCCTATAGAATATGTTGATAAAAATTTTATGAAAGCAATTATGTAAATTTCAGTCAAATTTTATACTGCATTTGAAAATGCTGTTGCCGCGTTATTAAGAGTTACGTATATGAAATTCGACGATCGCGACGAGAGGGCGGGGAGGGCGGGGAGGCGGGGGGTCGTGTAAAAATTCTTGGACACTGCGTTCAATATGTATTAGCTCGAGTTTACCAATTACAGCGACGTAGCACCAATACTTTAATGATTGTCTTTTTACATAATGTTCCATTCGATTATTCAGCTTCATCAACCGCGTTAATGTTATGTTTCCAACTGAACATACAAGTATCTTTATAAAGTATTTCCGATAGCGTATCCACGTATATTTAATCTTGAAGCGATCGCCCTCGTGAAAGGGAACTTAATTGATTGACGTGTCGAGGCTTTGGCTTCTTCAATTGGCAGGTCATTCAACAATACCGACAGAACTCGCGTAACCATAACAATCTATCTATAGCCTTCTCTACGATCAACGCAAGTACTTAACTCTTAATTGATGGCCGTTGATCGAAACTGATATACCGTCACGTAAATTATGTTGCACTACATACGTACACACACATACACACACATATATATATATATATAAAACAACAACAACAACAACAAGAACAGCAACGTGTGTGCACGAGTTACACGATTATAAATAAGCCTTTGTCGATTATTAGGAGTTTAGGCAATTGATTGTGCAGAACATTCAAGGCCGAATGTAAATTTAACATTATTTCTAAGAGACTATTATTGTATCGACGCTCGTCGTTGCTGTGAATCAATAAGATGCAACTGTCCAATACAGGCTCGTATTCGTACGCTGGAGAGAACTTGTCGTCTAAAAGCATGTACAAGAAAAGGAAAAAGAAAAGGATGAAGAAAAGGATGAAGAATAAGAAAAAGGAAAAAAAAATGAAAAAGAAAATAGTTTATAAAATTACAGAGATGCTTTCAACTCTTTGGATGGAAATATCGAGCTTCGCATTTTCAAATACATGGAAACGAATGAAATGCACTTATTTATACTCGCGCTTGCAGTTTCTTTATTCCTTGTCACGCGTACCCGGGGACACCACGTGACACGTTCAATGGGTTTCCAGTTAAAGTGACAATTTTTATAAATTACTTAATCAAATTGCTGCAGTGATGGAGCCAAATGGACATCCAACGACGTATAAAATATTTCATCGCACTGATGAATGGGAGCCGGGAAAATTAATGTTTTCTGGTAAAGCCGTACGCTGAAGCGAGCCGATATTTATCTTGACGTAAAAATAAAATGCTACGGCTGGTTTACACGCAGTAGCTCGAGAAGTTTGTCTTTTCCTTTGCACTTGCTACTGACAAGTCAATAATTTCACGTCGTCCTTAACCGATACGGCAAAATAAATACAATTATATTAAAATACGGCGAGCCGTATACGTGGAGATGAACCGTAGATTCGAAAGTTTTAATTAGTATTTATAAGTCAGTGCATTCATGAGCATACTTTCTACAATACTTTATACCTGTTTACAATCAACCAATACTTCTTTCCCATCCCCATTTCTTATATATTCATAATTATAGAGTTCATTTTAATTTCGGCTTTCGGGAATCGTTCGCTAGTCTATTTCGATTCTGTAATAACTCAATAATAACAATTAATCTGGCTTTGGTCGCCCAATACTAACCACTGCACTACCCAATACCAACCACCCACTACTACAATACCTTAACTTCCTCGAAAAATTTAATCAGATTTTAATTATTCTTTAGTATTTACTTTACAAGTATCTAATAACTTACAAGGCCTTTGTGGCAAGCAAAACCGTTTCATAGTTTTATGACCGAAATAAAACAAAATCGCAGACACTTGTACTTTGTTGATAAGTCAAGTTTGAAAAGTAGTTTCAAGTGCATTTCTCTATTTCTTTGTGAGATTTCATTTTAGATCACTATTAATTTCCAAAGCCCTAAACTGCATCATAAATAAATCAAATTAAAAAAAAAAAAAAAGATAAATAAATAATATTCTATAATTAAATATAGACTCTTCGTAAAGCGATGGATGCAATTTGAGAAAAAGCAATTTAAGTTATGAATTTTAACAGCTTCATTAATACAAATAAATCCTTGCAATTTCGCAAAACATAAAAAAATAATAATAATAATAATAATAATAATAATAGTAATAATAATAAAAAAATATATAAAGAAATAGAAGAAGAAGAAAAAATATAATAATTCTTTTCACTTTTAAAAATACAATAATAAACTTTTTTACATAGAATTATGTACAATGTACTGACTACATTATTAATGTATGGACAAGGATAAATAGATATAAAATATCTTTATCACAGGTCATAAAATAAACTTTTCTGATTAATAATGAAACTTTTTAAAGTTTTCGTAAATAAAAAGTATCGTTATATAAAAATTGTTAATGACTGAATAACGGTTTTATTGCACTAGTCACTAATTATTCTAATAAATACATACCTTCATTTTCTAGCTAAAATAATGATTAATATTAATTGTTTTTATTATTATTATTGCTATTACTATTACTATTATTAATTAATATAAATACGAAAAAAGAAGAAAAAAATAATATTTTTTAACTAACTCGCGCTCTTATAAAAAGTACTGTAAAAGTTACTAAAATATTTTTAATACAATTTCCGTATCAACTTCCATACTTGATTAAAGTGATATCGATTATTTATGCGTGAGTGTGCTGGTTTTAAGTTTTAATTGAAATTCCTTTAATGCGGCTAAACAAATCTATATTTAATATTAAGCTATGACATTTTATTACTTTATTAAATTCCATTATGACGCGGTATTACAAAATTGATAAACGAAATGAGAACGTTTTTTTTTCTATTTAATAACTTGTCATCGATAATGACGTCGAGATTGCTAAAATAATATAATAAATATTGAGCAAATAATTCATGCAGGGCGTTTGCGATGAAAACTTTGCGATGAAGTATAATACTCTGGTACTTTAGCTTGTATAGACATTAGCATGCTTGAAATCATTTTATTTCGTTCAATTGTTCAATGTAATAGACATTCTCTGCAAATGCGCCCATCTCCATCTACTGTTTTGTCAGCAATTATTATAATTAAATATGCATTCGCTATGTCATGTATACTTAAACTTATTAACGGACCGGCAAATGTACCATTTTTCCACCCGACTACCTTAAAGCCAAATTCTATTTTGCATAAGCTCTGCGATTTCACCTTTTATCCCTCTACATATATTTTAATATCTGCTTGTATTGTTGTAAGTGTGCCTTGGCTATTTACTTTGTTTATTGAATTTGCCACCTCCTGGCTCCACTCGGCCGGCGAGCATGTATTTTTCACCCATTTTTTTCTATCGATTTGATCGTCTGAGACATAGGAGACAGGCATTGCGTCAATAACGTACTAATCGTCACCTTATCCAGCTCATCTTTATAAATACATGATTTTAAATAATGGCATTCATTCCTTTTTTAACATTTGGTCATATTTCATTAGGCTTAGCTCAGAGCTGCCCTAATGAATAATCAACAAGTCATAGAAGAGTATTGTAAAAGTTGATTACGTTATTGATTCATTATCAGTACTGGAATCACTGGACAATGATTTTAGCCTTAGCTTATAAATTTATAAACTTATATGAATTGGCGATAAAGGTGAAAAAGTTATTCGTAAATAAAATAAATTTTGTGCGGGATCCTGTGATCTGAATTATATCGGATATATTTACTTACGCGCGTACTATTTAATTGCCTCCTGGAGAAGAGAAAATGATTTGGATTAATTAGTAAAATTAACGATGTAATGTATCAATGTTTTCTCGCAGCTGATATGTATTCGTAATTAATGTCAGTGAACGGCGAGAGAACGGCTGGGCAAATTTTATCGACGCACAGAGCTGAAATTAATAGGAAAAGGCTGCTATGGAAAAATATTGGAGAGACAGATAGTTTCGTGTTTAAGCTCAGTAGATTTCAACTGGATACTCCAATTTAAGGATCGATTCGCGTCGTCGGATTTCTGCAAAAGGCAAAAGGGAAAAAAAGAAAAAAGAGAGAAATAAAATTTGGTATTATAAAAATAATAGATTGCCTTTGAGCTCTACACGTATCGTATGTGTGCATATATGTGTTTATATATATATATATACACACACACACACACACACATTATAATTATTTTCTTGATTAAAAGTAGGTCGTTCTCTACTTGTATTTTGCTTCATTCGTTTATGAATTTAATTGAAATTAGTTTTATGATGAAAATAGATTGAGATAAAAATTTCTTAAAATATGTATATCGTGCGCATGTGTGTGAACATTTTTTATTTTTATCTTGGGATCTATCTTGGGAATGCTCGAATTTACTACTACTTATTTTATTTCATAAGTATAAAACAAACGACCTTCAGTCGCATTACGTTTAACCGTGTAGCACTGCATTATTTGTTTTTTCTTTTTATGTAAAATTAGTAACTACAGCTGCTAAAACCGTTGTGATATTTAATTGAACAGACGAGCCGAGAAAATATAAAGATCTATTAAATTAACTTTCATATAAAATGCAGATGAATTTTTATAAAGCACATTTAATTATAAGGCTTAAAATCTTTACGAAATTACCGTTATACAATTTATTGCCGAACTTTACATTTATTCTAAAAGTTTTCTTAAAGCATTTTATCGTAAATATTGAGCTTTTTTCTTTTTCCGCATATATGCAATATTGCTGAAATACGCGTGACCTTATTATTTCATGGATAAAGATGATATCGGCATCGCTAGTGTATATTTTCCACATATTATAATAATAATATAGGTAATAAATGCAGGTAATTTTGTTTCATACTCCTGGTCTCATCATGTAATGATAATATTACAATATATTGTTTTTATAGATATCAATGCTTTAAATGATAAATGTAATTCAGGAAATTTTGTCGTGCATGAAGCGATTGCAAAATATGCAATACATTAACTTTTAAAAATATTTTCCTGAAACGGTACAGTGTCGCGTGATAATGGAAATAAATGTACGCGTGCTCGGATATATGCTTGTTATAAGTAGTCCTAGTGTATTTTTAGAAAAGCACGTGTCCCGATAATAATAACGTATAATTACGATAGAAATTTTCTAATTTTTTTTATTAAAAAATCGATAAACTTATGACAACAGACTCTGCATAACAAATCATATGACGTACTGTATGCGTCATGACGAACTCGTTACAAATTGTTGCTTTGCCCGAATGCCGTTAAAACATCTATACATATAAAAGAAAAAAAAAACGACTCGCTTTTGTAAAAAATGAAAATTCTGTATAATTTTATTGATTACTGATAAGGAAAATTTATACTTCGTATGCCAATTTTGACACGGACGTGTGATTCGAAGGTATTTCGAAGGAATTGTATTCCTTTATAATATATATATGTATATATATTCCTGGTAAATATTAAACTTACCTTATACATAGGAATATACTTAAAGCTTTATTTTCATAAATGATATTTCCGGATAAGTGAATCCGAACGCGAATTTGCTTATTAAGTAAATTAAAAATTACGATCAATCAATATCGTATTTACTAAAATTATAAAATATTTACTTTTGAAGCAGAAAAAATGTTTTTATTTTTTAACCTGTTGGTAAAAAAAAGTTTTATAAATAGACTTCGCGACCCTCATAAATATTTAAGCGAATTATTTTGTAAATGTATTTTGAAAATGAAACAAATAAAAATAAATGTAAACGCTTTTAATAAATTTCTTTATCTTCCATATTGTAGTGAAAACTTTGCAATCTACAGACGATACGCTGAAAGGTAAGTGGCCACGGCTCACTAAAGATACAAAAATTACAAAAAACTATTACAATCTATTTAAATAGTATAATTTTTAAAAAATTGTCAATATGTTTTCCTTTCGAAATAGCATTATTACGGTCGTTTCCAAAGAAACTTCAGCAATTTTCTACGTAATAATAATAATAATAATAATAATAATAATAATAACAACAACAACAATGATGATAATAAACAACGACAGCAACAACAACAACGACGACGACGACGACGACGACGACGACGACGACAACGACAGTAATGATGAAGTGGATATTTGAAATAGAAGATCGGAAACGGTTAAAATGAAAATGCCAACTGGGATTTATGTGCTCGAATTAGTAAGCGCATAAGAATTGACGGGGAAGATTAATTATCTGATCGAGATAGAGTTGTAACAGTGGCGTTGAAGGGGACTCTCATGAGACGTAAGATCAGGATCAAGATCTCCTGGGCTCGTAATAAAGCTCGACGAATTATATTAAAAGAATTGCCACTTTATTTTTGACGAGGCAAGTAAAAGAAAATGAGCGCCTTGTACTTTGTGCTTCTTTTACGTATGGTCTGCGTGCCGAGCGGGACTTGGGCCGAGCACCGACGCGACTTTATATTAAATGGATTTCTCGATTTTACGGAGTGCTGGAACTGCAAATCCGATGGCGAATCGGCGAACCCTCTTCGAACCCCTACACAGGATATTCGAATCGAGCAAATTTAAGCTTATTGGATTAAAAGAAATGGCCATTGAAAGCTGAATTTCATTCATTTAATCTGCCTCAACAAGTCACGAGGATTTCTTCTCCTTCCTCTACTTCTTCTACTTCTTATTCTTCTTCTTCTTCTTCTTCTACTTCTTATTATTATTCTTCTTCTTCTTCTATGTATCAACGATATGTTTCCACGCCACTTCGTTGCAAGTTAGCGGGGGAAATTCGCAATTTTAGTTTAAATTCTTATTCGACGTGAGAAATAATTGAGGGGAGCCGAGGATATGCCTTCAGCTGGGCCCCTCTCAATGAGAGTTACCTCTCTCGGGCAGTGCATTCGATATGGAGTAGGGCTCGGCGCCTACGTAATGCACCCGAGGAAATCGAAGGATACTTCATTAACAGGAGTATTAGATTTTTCCATCAGCGTAATGCGCTCGGCGCATCTCCGTCTATTAAATGATAATCCGTGCGGTAGCGTATGTATCGTAAAACTTCAGGTGCGCCGAATTCCCTTTTCCCCGACTTAAAATATCCAAGGAGGGGGAAGGGGGCGGGGGTGGGGAAGTAAGAGGCATTTTAATATTTAGGAATTCGTTAATTCGAAAGCGGAGTGTTTGCGAATAAAATATAGGGAGTGGAAGTGTGGAGGTAAACATAAACATTTGAACGGGGAAATTCATTTGGAGTTACAAACTAAGCCTCGAAATTTATAAATACACGCCCCTTTGATGGAGCGTAGCCCCGCGCGTCCACAACGACATTAAAAAGATTATTTTAAAATCGAGTTGAATTTATTTTTGTGTCGTCGGCTTCTCTCCTTCATCGTCGACCAATCGACCGAGCAGCAACGATCGTCTGTTAATTATATATCAAAAGCATTTTGCTTAGTAATGGCTAATAATCTTATCGATATTATCGACGTCATCGATCCTTTATTTTCTACGCAGAGCTGATAAATGGTTAAAGGGAGACTCGGCAATTTATAATAGATAAGATATAACTTACGAATAAGCCCCGAAATTTAAATCGTCGAGTTGTTCTAGATTTTGAAGAGCAAGAAGAGCAAGAAGAGGAGGAAGAGGAGGAAGAAGAAGAAGATAAGTGCAATCAATAGCTGCCGAATGGGGATATTGGGGATGCAAATTTATCATCATTATAAATTACATTCAGCATCAGAGGATTAAAAGTTATGAAAAATTCGTTTTTCCGATTACAGGAAAGTTTGGCTAAAGTTTAAGGATATTCGAGAAGATGAGGGCAATGCGGCTTTCCAGGACTCGGATTCGATTACACCAGCTTAGGGTACAAGGGTCGCCGAGGTGGAGGAGGAGGAGGAGGAGGAGGAGGGAGCTCGGGGGCTGCTTGACACGTAGGTGCGCCTTCTTCCGCATGCTTAATGCCGTACTCACGTATGGTGGTGTGCAGTAAATAGCTTGGCACCACATCGGCTCCGAGTGGTAGCAGACGCAGAGGCTGCAGACCGCGGGCCCCGGGACGTAGAGCAGCCCGTGTCTCACCGTGCCGCCCTGGAAGTCGGTGCAGTTCTCCTCGAGGGCGTCTTCCGTCATCGGAAAAGAACATCGGGTTTTCATATGAGTCAATAGACGGGTGATAGACGGGATGGGAGAGCCGCAGCTCCCATTACTAGTTCGGCCAGCCGACGCTACTTTTACTACTACCATGTTTTATTGGCCGTCTCGCACACTCTCAGGGAGCTCTGCTTTATTTATCGGGAGAGTGCCGTCGCGAGAGCTGCGGCGCCCGTGTTTATTATGCATATGAGCCGATTTAAATACAAGGAAAGCAGAATTCAAGGCCAGAGACGGCATTGAAGCGCGATGATGAATTTGAATAATCTAAGAGGCGTTAGAAATATGTTTGGCAAATACTCTCGCTTAAGCCGTGCATTTTAATTTTACTTTCTACTGTATTCACAGGCACGAGGAATTTCTAATGATGTTTTTAAAAATCACTAATTCGAAGCGTTAACCTTGCGTGCCTCCATTGTTAATGCCTTTAATTAAAATACGTAAGAAAGAGCGGCATAAATTATCGTTATAAATTCAAATTTGGATTTCTGGATAACCGTATAAATAAATACGCACGGGCACGAGAAGAGACTCGCGCGAACGCAATTAATGTTATTTATAATTAATACATTTGAGAGGCCTTTGAATATTCGATGTTTTATAGAGGATGCGTATTTACGTGTAATGGTATTAATGAATCTACGTTGATTTTGAGGAATGAGATGGTAAACGAATTTATTGTGAAAATTGCAAATTATGAATTGCGAGTACGAGGATCGATTTGCGAATAAATCTCACTACTGGCTAAGAGTAATTATGGATAAGGGAGAAAGGGAGAAAGGGAGAAAGGGACGTTGTAAGGAAGTTTTCTGAAGTGGGAAAGGGAGCGAAAGTTTATGTGTGACACATGCGCCCCGCTGCTGGTATAGTCACCTGTTTTAACGAGAAAAAGCAGGAGGGTAGTGAGATAAAAGCTCCTGGCCATCCTCCCTCGATCGGCGACTGCAGGATCCGAACTCACAGAGGAGGGTATCTCTGTACTTCGGGATCGGCGAGGCTCTTCTTCCAAATCGAAGCTCCTCGAAGAGACGCCGAGGCCGGCGCCCTAATCAGCCGACGCTCGATCTCGGCTACATCCAGGGCGGTTCGCCCGATCGGCCCACTCGCGCGACACAGGGAAGTGCTCCTCACCTGTCACGTACAGATAACACGGATACAGAGAGAGAGAGAGAGAGAGAGAGAGAGAGAGAGAGAGAGAGCCGACGCCCACACGCATTGAGAACCTCCCTTCCCCCGGATTATTTGTGTGCGTGTGCCATCGGAGTGTGGGGGTGAGCGCGCATGGAAGGGTGGAGTGCGCCGTAAACCGAAGCCTGGCCGTCGCTTGATGGTGCTGGTGGCTCTGCTGGTGGTCGGGGATGGGACGGGACGGGATGGGATGGGATGGGGGTGGGGGTGGAACGGATCGCTTCAGGTACGCGCTCGCCAAGAATGACTCGCCCCGAAACAATCAGGCGGCTATGGATTTGGCTCGCTCGGTGGACACATTAAGCGGATGCTACCTCTAATCAAGAATTATTCAAAATACTTGCAAAGTTATTTCCAGTAAACTAAGGTTCGCTACGGCCCTTTTACCCTCGCAGACCTTCGACTTCTATTTACATTAATTAGCGACGGCTATTCGTGCTAATGTCCTTACACGGACGAATTTTATCGGATTCCGTCCGAGCATGTCTCTGCCATCGCTTATTAATATGCGAGAAAGTCCCCTCGCGCGCACACCCGCAACCTTTTATTCTTTCCTTTGTCCCCCTTCCCTTATTTTACAATACTTCTTAACCTTTCCGCTTCGCCCCTCCTACGGTCTCGACGGCCGTAACAATCGATGCAAATTACAATTTCATACACAGTTATTACAGTGCCGACTCGTTTAATTAAACGACCGTTTTAATTCAGTATCGGCACAAGGAAAATCTATATGCCCGACGTTCCGTTATTCTTAAAAAAATTTTAAATCAGTGTTGCCTCTGAGAATTGTTCACCTCCCCCCCTCTCCCTCGCCCCCCCACCTCCAACTTCCCCTCCCCCTCGCCCACCCCACAAAAGGTGCAAGAGATATTTAATTTTCTTCTCAGAAAAGATTTACGGGCCCCTATTCGCAAGCGCGGAGTTGTCAATGTTCGGAGAAACCTTCTTTCTTCGACATGCAAAGTTGTAATTTTAAAGGCTGTAAGGGACGAGTTTTCCCGAGTAAACAACAATAAACTGTAGCGAGGAAATGTAAATACTACTGCAGAGACATAAACATTTTAATAAACCAAGAATCCGCTATGAGTGTCCATGAAAACGAATTAATCTTATGAAAAGGAATAAGATTTTGTTTATGCTGTATTAGCATGTAAGGATCATATTGAGGAACAATATTGTTAAAAATATTTAAAAATTTTCATAAACGAAGGGAATTCTAAGGTTTCTTCTAAATGAATGTTATTAGGAAATAAATTTACATTTTAAATATTAACTAAAAGCATTTCGCCATAAAGAACAGCCATTTGTATTTTCTATTACGTTAAACTCGGATTATATACTAGAAATTTTAGAAATTCGTGCAAATAATTAATTAAAATAATTATTTCTTTTATACTTCTAGTATATTTTTTTGTCTATGGAATATAACATAAGCGAAAGAGAGTTTTGTATTACATTTATGTATTGTATGAAATTCGTAGAGCGAACTCACAATTCAATATTCATTCGAATTGAAAGTTATCATATAGTAATAAAATTCGCAATAAATTTTTAATCTAAATCGTATTTATTGAACTAAATCTAACCGTTTATAAATTTATTGTACATCATACGTCTTCACAACAAGTATATACGAAAATATTCATGAATTAAAATATTGCCTTGATTTTAAAAAAATTCAGTCATCTGAAGAACTTTCAAATATAGTTTTTATCATTTCATGCCTATTGTTTTAATAAATAAAGAAACACAAATTAAAAACTGAATTACCAAATGCTGTAAGAAAATAAGTATAGCGTGGAGCATTTATTTTACAGGCTCTCGTACCTGATTAAAACCCTGATTAGTTTTATATATTCTTTAAAGTTGAAGTTTATTCGAAAGCGGATTATTTATTTTGCAAATTTAAGGAAACAAATGGAACAACACCGTATAATCCAAACGAAGAAGAAGAAGAAGAAGAAGAAGAAGAAGAAGAAGAAGAAAAAGAAGAAGAAGAAAGAAGAAGAAGAAGAAGAAGAAGAAGAAGAATAGAAAAAAAAGGTTCAGAGATACGTGGACGTGGAGCTTTCGGTTCTTTAAAATCAATTGACACGATCTTTAAATAGACTTATCTATCAAACGTTGATTCTTATTTCTTTAGGTCAAAAGTCTAAAGAAATACTCGGCGCAAATAAAATTTTGTGAGAAAACGAAAGAAAAAAAATGGATAGACATATAAGAGTCACTTATTGGAGTGTAGGGTACACTACTAGTACATAACAAGCGTAATTGAATTTCGTAATTGCCCTGATAAATCTGTCCTGCGATAAATGTCGTGTAGCAGATAATAAAGTAGAGTAGCGCCGAGAGGAGAGAGGGAAGCATAAAAATAAAATAACTTATTTAGAGACGTGACGTAGGTGGGCTGCTGATTCGACGAGTGCCGACTTTGAGCAAATAATTCTGGGAATGTTGACAGGAGGAGTACGGCACAAGGAGCAAATGTCTTTTGCTGGAGTTAGGGACCGTGTGACGCGGCGCGGCGAGGTACGACGAGGGGTGCGAAGGGTACGGGAGGGCGGGGAGGTGTCCTGAAACGGAAGGCTTAATGCGCATAAATTGTTCGTAGAGTGTACAGAAGGGAGGATCGAAGCCGATAAAGGGCCTTGGTTCTCGCGTATCTTGATCCTGGCCGAAGGCCGCGCGGAGGCCTCCGACTCGGAGTCCTCGAAAGCCAGCAAGTGCATTGCCAAGGCGCGCCAATACAACCCGTGGGGGAACAAAGCATTGGAGGGTACTATCGCAGGTGCATCGAGGCCACGGACTGCTACGGGATATGAGGGGACGAATGAAAGGGCTCGGTGTGTGAGTGCATGCGTGCTGCTTACGAACTCAGCCATTCTCGGGGCGCGCAGGTAGGGGTAAAGACGGACAGCTTCGACGAGGTCGGAGCCGCGGATCGTCCTCAGTGACCACCCTACCTCCTTCCATCACCTCCTCCTCCCCCTCCTACCGCTTCTCCCCCTCCTCCCGCTCCTCCCCCTCCTCCTCATTCGTCGCCCAACACCACTTGCCGCGATTACTCTCTCACTCTTCCTCTCTCTCTCTCACTCTCTCACTCTCTCACCCTCTCACTCTCTCACTCTGTGTGTAACACGCACACCGGGATGAGTCGGGGTCAGAGCTGCCTACCTTCGGCCGACATACTTGGAGAACGTCCGGGCATACGAGAGGGACTCCTCCGGCGCCGTCCTCCCGAGGTGGCTCTCAGCCCTGGCCTCCGCACCTCATGGTAGCGGCCTCCGCTCTTCTTGGGGGCGCGCGCGCGACTGTCCGCCTCCGCTACCTTCATCGCCACCACCGCGAGCACCGCTGCCACCGCCGCTGCCACCGCCACCGCCACCGCCGCTGCGCCCCAGCCGTTGTCGCAGCGCGATACGACCGAACGGCAGCAGCACTGTGTACCCCCCGCGGGTCGATCGAACACATTCTTCCGCCGCGTGGCCTCACTCGGCCCAGAGCGCCATGGAAGGATGTCGGGAGGGAGGAAAGGTGGGGCTCCGCTCGAGACACGATTGAAACGTCCGAAATAAGCCGTGTACACGCTCCTTTCATCCCCCGTGTACGCCCCGGTGCGGATGGGTCTACGAAGATCGCGGCCCTCGGCACAAGGGCGAGTCCCCGTTAAAGGAGCATGGGAGTGGTGAGGGGCGGGGGAGAGGCAGGGGTGGCGGGGGGTGATCCGTAGGCCGGCAGAAGACCGATCGTCCGCGGCTAGTCACCCGGAGAAATCCTACCGAGCTTATTTAGGCCGCGGGTTATTGGGGTTGCCCGAGGCGAAGAGGGAGATGAAGAGGGAGTCCGGGAGCTCGGGGGGCTAGTTTTTATTACGCCATCTGAATCATTGGTACGACTGGAGTGCTAGGAATGGGATACGCTTGCTGAGCATTCGGTTTGCAATCGTGCTATCGTTTCTTTTATCGCTCCCGTGACCGGCCCAAACGAACATCCTTACCCTCACTTCATATCCTTCATTTATTCGTCATTTACCCGTTATAATAAGACTTGAAACAGAAACCACTCAATATTTAATTTCGTTGAAAATTCTTATACTTGGAGTTTACCTGCTACTCCTCAACAGGGACTGACCATCAAGACTTGCTAAACCAAAACCAATATTGCAATTATTCAAATTAACGAGCTGACATTTACATTAGAAGTATTTTAAATTAACGAATAAACAAAATCATCATAGTATAGATAACAGTAATAATTTTCCTTACCGACTGATAAATTATGACATTAAAATAATAAAATTATTTGGATTTCCTGCCACATTATTAAATAATACTATATTATCCATGTATTTTTTTCATGATTTATTGTAAAGGCTTATCTTTATTACGCGAGCAGTTAATAAATTTATTTCATACATTAATTATGTATTTTTTTATTAGTACACGATAATTTAAGAAGAAAAAAAAACAGAAAACTTCGTTTTAAATCAAAAACTCAATTTTTTATCCTTTAATACGAATTTACTTTTGAATAATCATTCAAATATTAATTTTTAAGTTTTTCCCAAATACCGAGCTTAAGCGAGACTTAATTTCAATATAGCCGCATTTAAAGACTTACCAGCTTATCTGCGAAAGTGAAAAAACGAAACCATTTAAAAGCATATTTGATAAAGTTGTACGTGTTTGAGCAATTAAATTTGAACTGAAGACAATGCGGTATGGCATAACTTGTTATAACTTCTAATACGATATTTATAAATATTTATCTCCGACTACAGTAGTATGTAAATAGTACGCCCCCTCCCCTCACTTGGTGCAATTTAAATAAATACCTGATATAAATATGTATGCAGAATTATGTACCCGGTTTATTAAAACCGTTAGAAGTTTAAGGGGCGTTTTGAAAAAAAAATGCATAAATTGAGAATGCACGAAACGTTACTTATTATTATTATTATTATTATTATTATTATTATTATTATTATTATTATTATTATTATTATTATTATTATTATTATTATTATTATTATTATTATTATTATTATTATTATTATTATTATTATTATTATTATTATTATTATTATTATTATTATTATTATTATTATTATTATTATTATTATTAGTATAGGACAATTAATGTGGACGTAGTATTATATTGAATTACAAATGTAAACAAAATGAGCTCTAAGGACAATGATGTAATTTGTTCAGGTGACAGGAAAGAAGCGGAGGACGCGACACCAGTCCTTTTTTTTTTTTTTTTTTAATAACATTATCTGTTACTATCTCGCAGTTGGCCAAAGTCACGTATTAACAAGTCTTTGAAGATGAACTTTGTATCGATTACACCGTATTCTTCGCGATTTCTCGACGAACCGACGTAGCCCTGTTCCTTCGATACTTACTGCAAATATCTATTGCAAAGCCATTTTAAGAATCTAATTAGCAATTTAAAATTTTGTTCGAATCCAGGTTACAGACTAAGCGTTTCTCTTGCAATCCCTTAAGAGCCAATCGGACATATTAACACAAATATCAATAATATCCGCATTGTTGAAAACAATGACACTATTTAATGTTTTGATAATTAACATTGAAATCTGTAATATCGTAATATCATTTTGATATTGGTAAATGCATTTGGGCGTAAGGGCTCGAATAGCAAAGGAAATAATAATAAGTTTTATTGGGTAAAATTCCACGTACGTATGAATTATTTGAAGTACCGTAAGTACAAAGTATACGCATACGTTACTATGGATACGGTATTGGTATATGCTTAGAGAAACAGATTATGATATTTGTGATATAAAAGTGATCGAACGCTATTGGAAATTCGTAAAAAGGCAAAATTGTAGATTCTTGTATTAACAATAGTTGACGAAAAATAGAGATTCTTATTATCTCTGGAGATCTGAAAGGAGGAAAAAGATATTTCGCTTCTCATATTTCGAGGATGGAAGGCCTTTCTGTTCAGGCATCCACTAATCGTATAACTCAGCTCGCTAAAGAAAAAGTAAGAAACTTTACATAAACTTTTATAATTTATTAGGGCCAGTTAACCATTTATACAAAACGTAATTCATCTTTTTAATATAAAATGACCCGCATCATTACCATAAAAACTTACTCTACTCCTTTGATAATGTTTACACGCGTACTTTACTCTCTCTCTCTCTCTCTCTCTCTCTCTCTCTCTCTCTCTCTCTCTCTCTCTCTCTCTCTGATAGATGCGGTTTTGGGCGGGGGAGGAAAGTCCACATTAAAAATTTTCAAAGTTTTCATCTACGATATTGAGCTTTTTTTATTCGCCTGTAGCCTCGGGTGCAGGGCTTTCGATAAATTTTAAATCATTTTTATATTTTTATGACACGAGGATACGTTAGGAATTATTTACTCGAATAGATAATGAAGGTCTAATTTAAGACTTAATTCATTAATTTAATAATCAGGAGCAGAAACGTGCTCAAGAGCGAAAAAAGCAGCTTTTGTACCTGATTGCGGAATTTCTACAAGATCACGGGTAAATATTATTGATTTTAACATTAACACAAATAGATTAGACTTCACTGGTAGAATTTCCTCACGCCATTTTTCATTACGAAAATATCTACTCGATCATACACATTATATATTAGCTGTATATAGACATAAAGAAAGAAAGAAAGAAAGAAAGAAAGATAGAAAGAAAGAAACTATTTAAGCATATATTTAATGTAATACAGGTTTACCGACACATGTGAAGTTTTCATTAGAGAAGCTCGACTTTCTACAGATATTGAAGTATGCGATAATATAGACCTTGAAACAATTTTATTGGAGTATTCGGATTATTATTTTGTAAAATTTAATAAGTACCCGAAAATATGTAGAAAGGGAGAGTCGAAATTTAAAAATATCAGGCAAGAACTTTATTTAATAAATTTTGAAAAATATCGAGTATCGTAGTCTGCTTCGTAGAAGTTCTTTTGCGTGCTAGTTACTTTTTTATTTATTCATTTATTTATTTATTTATTTACTTTCTTATATATATATATATATACTTATGTTACCGATTGCTTGATGTCGATAATCATGAAACTGAATCGGGCTTAATTTTAATTAGATTGCGTATGCATGAATCGCTTAGTAGGCAGCAACGAACTCAGTCTACAGCAACGAAGTATTTTATAAATGTGTATATATATGTATGTGCATATGTATATATGTATATTTATCTGTATAAAAATGTTGAATATTTTCTTCATATTTACGCTGATCCAAAGATCGAAAAAAGAGAAAAGCCTTAAAGTACTAAATCAAAATAACATTAAACTGGAAAATGAAAATGATTTTATGAATTCAGGAGAAAAATTGAAGGCCAGTGTGGATTCAGAGCGAAATTTTGATATCAAAGTAACACCTTTATTTCCATTAGAGAATTTAATGAATCATGAAGATAAAAGTAGCTCGAAAGACGTAGACTTGAGTAATCACAAGCTTTTAAAGTCCCTCAACAATCTTTACCCCCAAGGATCCGAGTGGCGAGAAATTGCTTGTATAATTACCAAGGTTGGCATTTTCACATTAAATCGTTTTCATAATTTATAATTATATTTATAATCTTATAAGAGCCTTCTCGCTATTTTATTCTACTTTTTATATCTATTTGTTTATGTATGATTTTTTACTTAATGCTTACGTTGTTTCGCATTACCATTAGCTTACCGTTAAAAATTACTTTAATCGCGTAAGGCATAAATATAAGCTTATGAAAGAAGTTGGTAAAGAAGTTCTGAGCTTATTTTTATGATCGCAAGGAAGATAATGTCGAAAACTGAGGGTATGTTGTTATATGTTGTATCGTAATTGAAATGTAATCTGCAGGAGATCGTTATGAGCAATTTAAATGTACATTGGGACGACATAAAAGGGCTCGAAGAGTGCAAAAGTATTTTAAAAGAAGCGGCAGTTTATCCGATAAAATACCCGCACATGTTTAACGAAAAATTAACACCTTGGAAGGGTGTATTGCTGTACGGACCACCAGGAACAGGTACGTCCGCCCAGTACTAAATAGAAATATTTACCCAATCACTTAACCGGTAATTATCATCTGATCAGGAAAAACAATGCTAGCCAAGGCAGTTGCCACGGAATGTAGATCTACGTTCTTCAATATCACGTCAAGTTCTCTGATAAGTAAATGGCGCGGGGAGAGTGAAAAGTACGTCCGAGTGAGTATTTAGCGATTATTTACGAGCTCTGCCGTCTCGATTTGCGAATTATAGGGATTCATGGGATTTGTCTGTCATGTGCGTTATAAAATTTAAGGTGCTTCTTGATTTAGCTAAATATTATGCCCCGTCGATAATATTTATTGATGAAATTGATTGGACGGTCACTGGTGGGGCGCACGATGATCTAAGCAACAAATCCGAGCCGAGCCGGCGATTCAGAGCAGAACTCTTAGCTCGTTTGGACGGGCTTTTGTCTATTAAAACTGCAAACGTCCTGTTATTAGCAGCCACGAATATTCCTTGGTATGGTAACGCCCGTCTGCCTTTACTACATGCTCGCTACTCTTTAATTAACACTTTTAATCAATGCATAGATAGACAGAATACAAAGGACATATAAGAATATTACTTTATTAATTTTATTTATAATTTTTTGTAAAATAACCTTTTTTACACAGCTTACACAGTTCTATCGATATTTTATTTAAAAAAAAATAAATTTCCATTTCATATAAGTTTTAAGGGCTGTTACAATGTATGTACATAGCATATACCTATAACAATATGTAATTTTATAATTTTTAATTTTAGTATCACGCGTTAATTAATAATTTACATTACTTTGTATTTTGTACTTAATAGGGAGTTGGATACAGCTTTACTGAGACGATTGGAGAAACGCATTTACGTAGACCTACCAAATGAATCTGCGAGACATGAGATATTCAAAATTTACCTAAAACCTAATTTACTCAATGCTCCAGAGTATAAAGTAATTTTAAATTCTACAAACGAATATTCTTGTTCCGATCTAATACTTCTCTGTAAGGAAGCTTGGATGATGCAATTGCGTCCTTTTTGGATGCACTTAGAAAGCGGCAAATTATCGGTTAAGCATGATGAAGGAATAAGTAATATAGAATTTTTACGTGAGGCTATGACAATCATTAAGCCAATTAATAAAACAGTTCAATCGAAATACAAAATATGGGACAAAAGTTTTGTTGACAAGTAACGCCTTTCCTAACCAATGTAGCTTTAGTTATAAATATCTACTTTACTTAATTCTTGAAGAAATTACGCTGAAAAATGTACATTATTTTCGTTTGTTTCTTAGACCGTTTCTTTAAAGAGTACAAGAAATCTGCGTTAACTATAAAAAAAAAAACAAAAAACAAAAAACAAAAAAAAACAATTTTACATTATTTTATGTATAAAAAAGTTTTTTAATTAAATCATAATTTAAAAATCATTTACAATTAAAAATGTCATTTCTTTCTTTGTTCTCGACTCATTTGACCTTGTTTCAACCCGTGATAGTATCCTGCAAATAATGAAATTATACGCTATAGATGAAAATTTGATAAAATAAATCTAGTAATATCTAAAATCATTAGCTATTATGTCTTAATGTATAAATTAATGGTCAGACAAGTGGAGTTAAAATTGTTTTACCTGTGTGAAAGCCACTAATATACCATGACATCAACATGCTTGAAAGTGCATCGGTATTATTTTCCGGAAGTCTTTAAAATATAAATTAATATTTATTAATGTCTACGTACAGATATGTATTTTGAATATAGTCAATAAAAATATTAAGTCCATATTTACTGGGCCATAAATTGAGGGGGTAATGGTGGTGCTGGCGGTATCGAATTCATATCTGAATGCAAAGAAGATCCAGGCATGTACATATTTTTTAACGTGTTTGATTCGTTTGAATCACAATCCATTGGGTTATGCAGAAGGCCATTTGTTTTTTGATAATCATTGAAACCCATCATGTTTGCATTCTGTTCAGTTGATGATGCTTCTTTTTCCAGTGCTGCTTCTTTCTCCTGTGCAAGTTGACTTTGTAATCCCTCCGATTCAACGAGTTTCGAAAGTTCAATCTTCTCTTTGTTATTATAACCTGGAAGATAAATTATTTTATAAAATATAATTACTTTACAATATTACGTCGGCTCACACGCCTTGTATCTTGATCGATCTTCATCGATCTTGATCACAATCTTTCCTCGCGGAGAAAATGATTCGACGCTGCCTTTTTTAGCCTAAGACTTTACTCGCAATAACTAGAGGTGGAGCCAATATTATACAATAACCACATGGGGATTTACAATATTTATTTCGTTTAATTAAAAGAATGTGTTAATCTACGGATTTTCATAGGATATTAATTGCTTTTATTTATCTTCTTTCTTCCTTCCTTCCTTCCTTCCATTCTACGGAGGTATCATTAGACTAGAGTTTAATTGTAAATTCATCGCTAATCTAGATTTAAATTAAAAAAACGGCTATTTATATTGGTCAATACTTCCTTCAGGTCATTGTAAGTCATTAAGCCAATATAATTTGTCTCATACGTGGGTTGCTGGGAAAGAGGCATAAAAGATATACATAATAGCAATTCGTTGTATCCCAATCCAACAAAGCATCTTCACGTATACCAATACAAAACTCTATTAATATGATCTCATGAAAGAGCCAAGAGATACGGCAGTTGCCGCATTAGAAGTTATTATAATAGAAGAAAGACTATATGAAGTAGATGGCGGGTACGCAGAGATCGTTCTCAAAAGAGCCAACAGTCAAATCTATCAGCTGGGACAAGTTATGGATAAGGTTCCTTAGATTTCTTATATTTAACGCAGGAGCATTTTGGAGTTCACTGACTCACTTACTCTTATATTTTGGAAAACCCCCCCCCCCACTAAGGAGTTGTAGGGAATATTAGTAGAAAAGAAACATCAGAACGACCGATCACGAATACCGGGCTGGATCGACAAGTTCGTCATCCGAGCCGGGCTATTTCGGACCTGATCCACCACCCTACATAGAAGAAATACAACTATTAGAAATTATCCAGCATAATTCAGCATAATCCAGCAACAGCGGTGCCAACGTTTCCTTCCTCGAGTAATCATTTTTCGCTGGGGGGTGTTACGTCATCTCATTATAAACTAACTTGTTCATGCAAGTGTTAAAACAAAATGACTGTGGTGCAACTAATGACTGACAAGTTATGCGATAGCCGAACGTTTATATACTCATAGATCCGATTCTTGTCAAAAATAACCGAAACAATTACGAAACGAATCAAATATTACTAATTTGGGAACCTAAATGTTTACGATCTTTGATACCTTTTAAAGCAACTGCCGTACAATCCCACGGAGAAAACAAGTAACAATGAAAAAAAAATATAACAACAATATTTTCTAAATTATTACGCGAATCATGCATTGTAAAAACTAATTATATATTATAAAAACTAAATATTAAATTATTACGAGAATCATATGTTATAAAAATTAAATATTAAATTGTTATAAGATTCAAAAACTGATTATACGAATAAAATCAGCAATCTAAGAGACGAGGTTATTTAATAATACAAAATATCGAAATTCATTAAATTCGATCTTATAAGAATAACTATTAAAAAAAAAAAAAAAAAACAGCAGCAGCAGTAGCAAATACGAACGGTAAATCAGGCTCTCTTTTCATTTGATTAAAAAAGAAGCAGTGAAATTTAATCCGGAAGACATGATACTTCAAGTATTTGATAACAATAATTAAGCAAAACCTTATACCAAGTAAATATTATACTCTAGTATACGTAGATAGATAGAAAGAGACGTAGACCGATGGAGATTATAAAAAGGGATGAATAATCGTCGCTTAATCACTCCTTAGTACGACACTGGCACGCTTTCTTACGGCTCTTCAAAATCAATTTGTATTAAAAATTTACCTTGGAGTCACAAATCTTTTGTAAGAAATTCTTGTAATCCTTAAGAAAAAATGATATGTCATTAATAAACATCTATTTTACCTGCTATTGAAGTGTTTTATATTATTATTGCCTTCATACCTCCGTATCATTTTGTACTTCTCCTATCTGGAACGTGAAGATGGAAGGAAGGAAGGAAGTAACAAGATAAATAAAAACAATTAATATCCTAAGAAAATCCCTACATTAACGCAAAGGTAGGTGCAAATTAATTATTGTGAATATCTTAATTAAACGAAAGAAATATTGTAAATTCCCATGTGGTATTGTACAATATTGGCTCTACCTCTAGTTATTGCGAGTAAAGTCTTAGGCTAAAAAAGGCAGCGTCGAATCATTTTCTCTGCAAATAAAGATTGTGATTAAAATCAGTTTATAGAAAGCGTATAAACCGAGGTAATAACAAAGAAAAGTTTAATAATACGGTTACATTTATGTTATATACAATTAGAGCTGGTGCAAAAAGTAATTTGTAGAAAATAATTATATCTAAAATTAGTCCTGTTAATAATTATACAAATTTTAAACTACATACAATCTATTAGTTATTTAGAAAATAATTTATGCGTATACCTATGAATTTGACAAGACACGTTCCGGTGTTTTCGAATATTTTTATTATTACTGCTTCATAATACACTCCATCTTCTGAATATATGGCTTGACAAGGAGAGCCAACAACCCATTTCTTTTATAAAAATTAAATAAGAAAATATTTTATACTTAATATAGAAAATATTAGCTAGTCTTAAATTTACATAATAAGATATTATTGTATAGCTTATGCATACCTTTCCTTGTTGTTGAGAGTGTTGATTTTGTTTATGTGATGATTTTTTATTTTTAGTATCAGTTGTTTCTGTTTCTAAACCCATACGCTTTGAAATATCTTCCTTTGCTAAATTGATAGCTTTGTCATAGGCCTTAATAAGAGCTGAATCGTCCCATATATCTTCAGCATCTAAAGATTGATATTTATTGAAGAAACAATGCAGATCGAAGCAGTAATTGTGTAAAATTATTATCATCAATATTTAATAAGTTAAAGAGATGAAATCATAACCTTATTTTAACACTAAAATAAGAATAACACTTACCAGCCTCATCGTTTCCTCTAACAAATAATACATTTTCCTCCTCTGACATAATTTCTATCTATTTTACGTAACACAAATATTTAAGTAATTTACTTTCTTTGCATGTTTAATGAAAAATTATATGAAGTAAAGGACATTATTTATTTTCGTGTACAGTAGCGCCTCCCACCTGATGGTAGCGAACGTCCGTACTAAAACCTACTTCGGTTGCTGTCTGCTAGACGGAAACATACGACAATGATCGATATTTAAATTTAAATAGTATATATTACGTATTTATAGATGTAAATAAATTTAGGACGATCGCTGACACGACTCCAGACTTTTATTAAATCCTAGTTTAATTGACGTAAATTTATTCTCAAATGTCCGTGATGACGGGAAGCAATTGCATTGAGAAAGCTTACGCAACCCCAAGTAAAAAAAGAAAATTAAGAATTATTTAAATAATTAATATATGGTTTATATGGTTTATAAGAAATATATGGTTTATAAAATAACAGTATAAGTACCTTCGTGGCCGAGGATAGTTTGTATGAATTTCAAATGATGTTATTATTAGTAGGAAATGGCTATTTTGCTAATATAATTACAAGCAGGTTACGAGGATAAATAAATCAAAGCGATGTACGAACGTCAGATCGTTGATCGAATGCTTAAATGTGATGTGGTGTAAACATTCGGATAAAAATTGAAGAAATTCAACTCGCCGTAAGCGTATGATTGCAATGAATGCTTTTATACGAAGACAGGTAAGGTGGTAGGACGATCAGTCATGTAAAATACTTGAGAGCAACTTGGGCTCGTAAGTATCGTTGATTCGTGCTTTAAAGCGATAAAGCCCTTTGAATCCCATCCCCACTCGCGTTAATTGTTGTGCGTGTGGAGCGAGAGAGAGAGAGGAAGCGAGAGAGAGAGAGAGAGAGAGAGAGAGAGAGAGAGAGAGAGGCGGATGGCGGTTGTAAAAGGGCGAGGAGAGTCGCACGTGGACGCGGATTCATAAAGTCCGCGCAAGGATGGATGTCCCGGGCGAGCATTACGTGGTATTGTAACGTAGGGGAGCCTCCGATGGGAAAGCAGGAGCGAAAGCACAAGGTGGTGAGCGGACGGACGGGCGGGCGGACGGGCGGACGGGCGGACGGGTGCGAGCGACGCCGCGCGTCGCGTACTACGAGTTGTATTATTGATCAACGGGAGCAAGGGAGAGAACGTGTGCGTGCGTGCGAGAGAGAGGAGGAGAGTCAGCTTGTCCCTATATCTGGCATGGACGACTCGTGTGGCCGCGCGAGGCAGCTGTCATTCCCGTGGCGATTTCAAAGACACCCGGGCCCACGGGTAGCGTAGCCCCGCGGCATTCGCTCAGAGTCGTCGGGAAAGCGGTTGCGATTCTATTTTCTCGGCTGCGGGTCTCGGGCGGCGCGGCGGCAACCTCTCGCTCTGCACGAGAGCCCGCGAGGGCAGACGGTCGGGTCGTCGAGTCCCTGCACGGGACGTCTGGTCGGCGGGTCGTGGGGGCCGAGCCGAGGTGGTTTGTGGGGGTCGTGGTGGTCGTGGTGGTCGTGTCGGCCGCGGGACGGGAGGGGGACCGAAAGGTGCCGAGGGACGGCCGTTAAAATTCCATTCTCGGTGGTGTGCAAGGGTCGGGGCCGCGCGACCATGAGTTCTCGGGGTTGACCGGGCCGAGCATCCCCGTTGACGACCTGCTGCAGCTCGAGCAACGACGGGCGTGGTGTGATTCCTCAGCAAGTTCCCCATTCAAGGCATTCAAGTGGAGTTCCTCATGCAGACGCTACGCAAGAAAAATAGCCCATGCAAGTGTGAGTATTACCGTAAACGCACGTTCGATTTATATTTTCCCTTACAGTATTGAATACGTTTAATCTTTATTTCTCCCCGCCCCCTCCCGCTCTTCCTCCCTTCGCCAAGCAATCCATCGCACGTACACATACACTTAAACGCACGCACGCACGCACCCGACACATATATGCACAAATCACTCACTCACTCACGCATACAATCTCTGGCTGGGCTCGCATTGGCTTAGTCGTTCGTTGATCGAGTTGAGCTCGATTATTAAATTGTTTATCGAGAGTGAATATTGCGTGGACTCGATTAGTCGACGAATTCGAAATGGCACTTGTGGTTCCTCGTTGGCTAAGCTTGCCAACAGCCGAGGCAACGGCATTTAACGGCGTTTAACGTCACTCGACGCCGAGAGCGTTGCCCCTCGAGATTGGATTTTCGATATTACCAAGACCATCGCTGCCTTAGTCGTTACATTATTATTTTTATTATTACTATCATTATTATTACTATCATTATTATTATTATCATCATCATTATCATAATCATCATCATCATCATCATCATCATCATCATCATCATTATTATTATTTCTATTATTTCTATTATTTCTATTGTTCTTCTTCTTCTTCTTCTTCTTATTATTATTATTATTATTACCAATTATTATTATAATTGTCATTCGGGTGTTAGAATAAGCAAGCAGCAGAGAAAATGGTGACGATTGTCAATAAAATATTCGCTTCAGCTGATTCTTTGATTCGACTTGTTTGGGGTCTGCCTTACCCTCTCGTTAGGGGTTAATTCATGCGAGCCATGCCGGAGAGATGGCGCCACTATGATCCAAGCGTGCCACTGTAGGGACAAACACTTTAGCACGTACAGCCCTTACAACAAGTAGTTCAAGTATTTTTCGTCAGCCTATTTCTCAACTTGTACGCTTTCATCACTTGCCTTGCACGTCGACTCGATTTATTTCTCATCGCAATATTGATTATCAACTCTATGCCTTTTATATTCCAGCACTATTACTTTACCAACAGTTTACCGTCCTCTTTAAATCGCGAACCCGTTAAATCCATACTTTAATAAGCACAAACACATTTTAAGCGATTGCTTAGTTACAGTCGTTTTATTGTATTCCCATTTATAGTGATACGAATTATTTTACTCCTCAGCTTGAAACCTTCTGACATTCGAAAAAATGATATTTAATGACTTCACCAGGAATTTCAATATCTCGATGGAATGAACATTATACGTACGTATACGTGCGTACCTTATGTGTATATTAATTATCCAAGAATTTTTTTTCCCATATATTTGTTGCATTATTCAGAATTCATTTCGTAATAATAATAATAATAATAATAATAATAATAATAATAATAATAATAATAATAATAATAATAATAATAACTTCAAAAACAACAACAGCAATAATAACAGTCATCTTAAATTTAATTCGAAGCATAGGTATATTCCTAAAAAATAAGGAGCAAGCAAAAGATTACTTTAAATAAAAAAAATTTGAATAAATAATTTAACTACTTTAAGATACATAAAAAGATACGAATTAATATATTGAAAGTGGGACGTGAACGTAATTTGTTGGTAGTTTTTTATTTATTTATTTTTTCATTTATTATTATAGATAATTGGTGCCATAAGTGGATTGTATATACGTAGAGATGATAATTTCAAAATCGAATAATTAATGCAATAATTTAATTGCTTTCGAATGCACTTGATTTGTTAAATGGCCAAACAATTCGTTCTTATTAAATGAGGTTTTCAAATAAAGAAGTAATTATTCGTGAAAGGAGAGGGGCCGTTCACATGTCCAATTGTACATTTTTACAGGGAAACTACACCTTCAATTACGCTTAAAAGGGTAACATTATTGCAATAGCTGGCGATTGTTCGGGGGTGGTCGGTAACTCTCATATACATATATATCATTCACATCTGGTGCGAAAGACTTAAGAACCCTAGAGGAACGAGGAATATTGCACAGAGTCGTATTATCGACGACCTGGGGAGGAGCACGAGGAGCATAACTTACCCCCGTAGACCATCAAGTGCCGACAGTTGGTGTTCTCCACTTGAGCGCCGGAGTACAATCATAAAAATGCGCCTCGAGTTTCTCCTCATCGGTACTGAAAAAAGTTTTCCAAGAGCCGGCCGCCCTCCTCGAGTGTCTTCTTCATATAGACAATGTTATTGTTCTGCGCAGTGTATAATTATTCTCCCCGATTAATGTTTCACTGCGAAATATGACTCATCAGCAACCTTCCGAGCCAATTACTTGCTACGTCCTTGCTTTTTAACCTTTATTACCAATAGTAAAATACGATTGCTTGCGTTAGAGCTAGTCTCGATAGGAAATTTTCGAGGAAATCTTATCAATGCCTTGGCCGTTGTAAAGTCCCTCGCTACTTCCATCAGACGAATCTAATAATATTGATTTATCGAAGCCAGATAACAATACTCCTTTATTTCTTAAGAAAATTTACGATTACGTATTTTCGGAACCAGAATCCTTCTTCTTCTTCTTCTTCTTCTTCTTCTTTTTTTTTAAACCACCGCTCTTTGTGCCCTTAGAAATTAACGCATTTCATTAACCTTTCCAAATATTATTTTCTTTATTCTTTAATAGCCGCACGAACATTTTCCATCATATAACTCGTCTATTTCATTCGAGTGTATTCGCGGTTTCACGAATACACGTAAAAATCAATAGCAAACGACTTGGCTCTCTATTTTTAGGAATGATTCATTATCATCCTACTAATACGCAATCCCATTTCTGAAGCTTTCCCCATTGAATATTACCACGGTAATCTTTATTCATTTGCCCGTTAATAGAATTATTGTTAAGCGATTAAACGAAAATAATCTAAAACTGCATAAATATTGTAAAAGGTTATTTCAATTTATAATTAACCAACAGGCTTATTTATTATGCATTGTTTATCGATTTTTTTTTCGTTCGATTGAATCACTAGTGCGATATATTATTTTATTTTTATTCAATTATTTTATCATTTTCTTTCTTTTAGGCTTCTATGATTGATAGTTGCTTGTACTTCTTTGTAGATATAAAAAATTCTCAAACGGCTTAAGACTTACTTCAATTAACATTATTTATTCACAATTAATTCGTTTAAATGCTTCGCTCGTAAGTTTTATACAACGAAATTATATAATTTTATTACGCTTATTTCGATACGAGTTGGTAGCAATAGTGAATTGAAGATTTTATATTATATTTTAAAGTTTTTATAAAGTCTTGTGAAAAGTATTATTACTACTACTTCATAAGTGTGAAAAGATATATTTAATATTGAAATAAATAGCGATAATCCAGTCTTATCTTATCAGCAAACAATATTTACGCATGAACAAACAAACTTTGAGTTTTCTTAAGATTTTAGAAAAGAATAATAAGGAGCAAACTATGCACGGCGATGACGATGAATCTTATTATTCTTCTTCATCTTCTTCTTCTTCTTCTTCTTCTTCTTCTTCTTATTATTATTATTATTATTATTATTATTATTATTATTGGTATAGAATTACTAATTTATAGGTTTTTATTAGCGATAGAAGTAGCGTAAAGCGTTTAGCCAAATAAGAGAAAATTTTTTGAAATAAGCAATAGAGTCTATCATCTACACTTTGATTGTGAATTGTGAGAGAGGCAATAATGATCCTCTTTGCATTAGAATCGCAAGTTCTCGTCACAGAGGCAAGATTCAATAATGTCAAAAGGAAAAACGTAAAAAAGATAAAAAGAAAGCAAAAAAACAATATAACAACGTAAATGCTATTTAATTAAGAATTCATGGAATAACTCAGTTCATGGTGGAAATAAATATTATACCGCAAGGGTTGCAAAAAAAGCGTACGGAGCGCTTTGATGAGAGTTAAGCGTTCCGGAAGGTATTCCATTGGGCGTAGAATGAGCCGAGGACAGCGGGGGGTAGGGTAAAACGCAAAAATTGTATAAAAGGAGGAGAAGGACGGATCCGCGGAGCGATTGGCGTTCCTTCGAGCAGACATAAATCGATCTATCCTGTGGACGACTTAATTCGTTTGCAGCCATCGGTATTATGTTGGCCCCGGGGCTGCCCCCCCGCGAGGCCAAACTCAATTTCATGGCCGCGCTCAGCGTGATTGAATTTGCCGTGGCTGGAGGGGCGGGCGAGGGAGGGAGAGGGTGGGTTAGCGATACCGAGCGGCCCGCGCCACCCCGTCAACGCAGGGGTCGAGCTATCGCTGACTGACAATAACTTGCCCGGGCAAGTTACCCGGGACTACTTGCCACGCCGCGGGAGGAAAACCTGATCGGACCACTGCACGTCTGCGTAACGAGGCCCTATCACAAAGCGACGCGAGCGCCGTTGCTCTTAAGCCCCAGTGTCGTATCAATCGTCCAGCAAGTCCATCGTTCGCTCCTCTCGATCGTCGAGACGACTCAGCTCGCCAATAACCCCAATGACATCCCAACCACCCGACCCTCCACCCTCCAATCACACCTCAGGCACACGATGGATAAATCTTTATCTTGATCTTTATCTTTATCTTTATCTTTATCTTTATTTTGTGTTCAGTAAAGAACGAACCGACCCGCTTCTTGGGAGAAGGCGTGTCCTTCAAGGCGAAACTCATTGGCATCCTGGAGGTGTCGGAGGCCCGCGGCGACCGGATGTGTCAGGCCGCGCTGGGAGATTTGAAGATGGCGATACGAGCCGCTGGGGAACACAAGCAACGGATCACCGTTCAGATCAGCATCGATGGGCTCCGTTTAAGAGACGAAAAAAGCGGAGTGCGTACCGACCGCCCCCCCCCCCCACCCACTCACCATAATCCGCGTGGACAGGTCGAGCTCTTATTTATTTATTTACCCTTTGCCTTTTATTATTACTTACAGGACTGCTTGTACCACCATCCCGTTCACAAAATATCCTTCATAGCGCAAGATATGAGCGATTCCCGGGCCTTCGGTTACATTTTCGGCTCGCCCGATACCGGGCACAGATTCTTCGGAATCAAGACCGATAAGGCCGCGAGTCAGGTACGCGCGAGCTTTCATTGACAATGACAATTAATATCTCACTAACGATGGCCCACGATGCTTCTAGGTCGTAATCGCCATGCGCGATCTCTTTCAAGTCGTCTTTGAATTGAAGAAGAAGGAGATCGAGCTGGCAAAGCAGCACATCGAACATAACGTTATCAAGTTTACGTCCTACTCGGTCGAGCGATCCCCCGACACCAAGGTCAGCAGCGACGTAACTTCAGTATCTCTCTCTCTCTCTCTCTGTCACATTTATTCGCAATTTCTTTACGACTTGTATGGTTTTGCTAAAGGGTGCCTCTGGGAACGAGAGTTCGCTCCATAGAACGAGCTCGGAGAACGACAGATCGAAAAAGCACGAGGGCCAAACCGGTATCGTCGCCGACCTCTTGGACCTGCAATTCGAACTGAACTCCCTCCAACAGGGGATTCATCAGATGGAAAAAATAACGCCGGAGAACCCGAGACCCAACGACAGCGACCCCTTCGAGGGCGATCCCTTCGGGGATTCCTTCACTAATATCAAGGTATTTTACGTATTTTCTATTCTTGCCGAGGGTAAGAACGGGGATGGCGAAGGGCACCGCTTACTTGTCCTTCACCGTAGATCAAAGAGAAATTCCAGCCGTTTTTCCCTCCTCCGCCCTCGTCTTCCAAGCGCCACATTGAGAGGCAGCCAACGGTCCAGCAACAAACGCCGACATCCGATACCAACAGTCCGGCGAGCATAGTCAATAACAAAACCCCACCACCCCACGGCTCGGTACACTGGTTCGACAAGGAAACCGAAGACTTGTTTAACGAGAGCGAAGCCTCCGCTGCGGCGAGGATGAATTCGTCGAGCGACGAGGACAAGGAACCGGTAGGGCATCCGCTATACGAATTGAGCCGACGTATCGAGCCAATTTGTCGTATAATAACCGTTTTGGTATAAAATCCTTATGTCGTTTCGCAGCCGCAGGACCAGTACAAGCAATTGGATATATTTTCGGAGCTGGACCC